>CM060964.1:140512867-141052867 GCA_030765045.1 Tenodera sinensis | reverse complement strand
TTTATTTACGTAATATGACATATTGATCTAGGCTTATGTTTTAAACATTTGTGGTTACTATAATAAAAAGCTTAGAGCATTTACGACGATTCAGAGGTTGTTGTCTATATTAAAAAATAAAATATAACTATAGACTATCAAATTTTAACTTAGAAGGTATACTTTTGATGACCATTGTCAGTCATGTATCAGCTCAGTATTATCTGTAAATAATCCAGACCACGCCATATATGGAAATTGAATTATATATAATATTTGTTCATCATGGGAATCCATTTCTTTTATATGGCTTTAAGCCAAGGAAAAGCTATCCGTAACAAAAACTACCGCTCGGAGTTGTTGATGGAGGAAAATAAATATTTACAGTGAGCAACAGTGGATGCATATTCACAGAAAGAGTTTTATTTTACCTTAGAGAGTTCTAAACTATTTTCAAGTTCAGATCTCGCATCCCTTTTACCGTAAGAAATGAATTTGCGTATAATAACTTTCACACGTGTGTGTGTATGACCAAGACACTGCACAAGCCCTTACGAAGCTTGTTCTGGTATGATTATAGTTTTTCTTGTATTACTATTTAATAAGAACGCGCAATATAACATGAAATACGATGTCATCAATTGCTCGTATGTAGCAATTCCATGCAGCTTTTCCTTAAATTATAGCGTTTATATTAATTTTCTTAGAATATTTCCAGTTTCCGCAGGTATTTGTTCCCAAGCTTATCCCAGGCATTGTTATTACTGTATAATTTGTGGCATTTATCGAACAAAAGGGTATATCTATTGTTGAACCAAAGTGATAAGTTTTCCTCATCTATTGCTGCATATATATCAAGCGCAATGAATGATTTACTGCTACTGAATACAAATGTCACAGCATTAGAGATGACCTTGATCAGCACGTAGACTCCCGACAGAGACACGATTGATACCGATTGTGAAACCACACCCGCGGAAGAAGAAAAAGAAGTATTCTCTGCGAGCGGAAGCGAGTGGAAGCCTGAAATTCTACGCGTCGCGCCGCGCTTAGGTGAGAGTCGTTCCATTTATTAACATGGAAAATGTATTTTTGGGCGCGCCGCGCTTCGCTTCTGCGCGTCCAAGTGTGAGCCTGCCTTAAGATTGCTGTTAGACGATAAAAAACTGAGAGATGGTCCCAAATAGTGCATATTACTAAATTCGTTTTATGTACTAAGTGTGGTCTAAAATCATTTTGCAGTTTGCTGTATGGTTAAGTATGTCTCAAACAATGCAGACGATTCCAGTGATGAACCAGTGATATATGCAACCAATATTGTCAATTAAGGCTAGAGATTTCTTCCGGGAATGATGAGGTGATGTCAAAGCAAAACTTTTTAATAATCGTGATATAGTAACAAAGCCAATGTAGCTAAAAGTATTACCGTGCTACCAAAATTGTTACCCTAGAGGCTTCAAAGGATGCGACAAGATTGCAGGTATTCAATGTCGCAGAAAGCAATGTTGTCAGTTTTCTCGAAGTAAACATGCGCGTTACAAACCTGGACATTTATTTCTGAGAGTAGCAATGAATGCGAAGAATGAGGGAAAACAGCGAGTACATTGCAACGCCGTGTTTTACTCCACGTGGAGTAAATATCTATCTGCCACTTGTGATTTCTACGCACTTATTGTCTGATGTGAAGCACTCATTAGTAGAGCGAGGATAAATATCCCATCGCTTACAATGTTCGCACGCTCGTACTATACATGCTCCGTTGTGACCGGCAGACGGCGTAGCACAGGAGTTCAGAACATGTAAACAAATGGGCAGGGCTGTGTAAGAAGCTCTAGTCCATTTACATCAGTTCATATCGTCATCTATTCGTTCCTCAAAAACATTGCAGTGAACAATAATACATTTTTTAAATTGTTCAAAGTAAAACTTGTCATCCAAATAATGTTTATACAGCGAGAAACTTCTCTCAACGTCACAGGCTGTAACGCGAGCAAACGTATGATATTTTGCATTGTGTTCGTCATACGTAGATGACGTTTTGTCTAGCTGTTGTAAACGAATTTGTATATCAACCATTGTAGCGTAGCCAGGATTTCTCTCCAACACGGTTTTCAGTTTATTTTGCACTACTTCGGTTACAGCTGCAGGATCTACATTTTCAATTTTCATATAAAATTCGTCTATCAATTGTAAAGCATATGACAGTTTGTGATTTCTTGATTCTAAATGCAGAATAGTTTTGGTTACATCTGGAAAATTCTTTTTAATAAATAACATATGTTTACGTAAATTGCCTGAAATCAGTGACTGAGCAGATTTAATGGCACAGCTGTCTTCACTATCCAAAACATTGATTACTTTAATCATTTTATCATAATAATCTGCATAATATTCAGCAGCATTTAGCCAGCTACCCCATCGAGTTACAACGGGCTGGGGAGGTAAAGGGACTCCAGGGGCCATTTCTTTGAAAATCAGTGACCTGCTTGGGGCTGTCAGAATTTTTTTTTTTTTTTTTCCCCACATTAGCAATGAAGCTGTCCACATCACTGTACCAGAAGCGTATCATTTCCATGAAGGCCATGAGCGATGCACTTTAAATGTACCATGTCGGGATGATGTGTAGTTTTAATTTCTTTAGCTGCTTTTAGCATGTAGCTTGCACCATCTGTCAGAAAAAGTAGTACATTATCAGTTTTGATCCCCTCTGGCCACAGCAAAATTAGACTCTTTTGAAACATTTCGACAATACTTTTGTGGTTAACCTTATCAATAACTTCAGGCGTCAATAGAAATGATTTAGTAGGTCTGTCTGGCGAAAGTACTCCCAAAATTACATTTGCAACAAACCTCCCCACAGAATCCAGAGTTTCGTCTAAGGAAAGCCAAATTTTGTCACCCATAGAGTGCCGAATTTGAGCCATAACTTTATCATAACATTTTGATAGATACTATTTACGTAGGGTTGTTGCACTGGGAGGCTCCCGCTTAGTGTATTTTTAATGAAGATTTTAAATTCAGTATGTTCTACTTTGTGAAATGGTATGTTACTACGTACCAACATTTTGCACATGTCTTCAGAAAACTCCGATTAAAGTGACAAATGGTCGTCTTCTTTATTCTTTGATGCTGAAACAAGTGCTTTATGTTTTTTGGTATTGCAATGTTGTTTCAACAATTTCCGTTTCTCCTTGGAATTTCTGATTTGTGAATAACATAACTTACGTTGTATCGTATCACCATTCAATACGAAATTATTTCTTCAAAATTCTTCCAATAACTGATTTAATTTACCATCACCTAAAGCTGAAGACATTATTCACCTCGTATGTAAGCACGGATCGCACCGAAAATAATACTCCCTTATCTGTACGTACAGCTGTCGTACTGAACCAGAGCACGCTGTTCACCCCTCAGTCCGAGGTAGCAGCGATGACGTCAAGCAAGCAATTCCCGTGCAGTCAACCTGATTTCTTCTTCAGTGGATATATGTCCTCGCTCTACTCATTAGTGCAATGTGAACTGTCTGCGGCCGTACTTTTTGAGCTAAAGCTCTAGCATTCCATTTGGCTATATTTTAGTTTCCCTAAAGGTTTATCCTTTGTTGTAGCTATTGTCGTCTTCGAAGTACCTGGCCGAATATTTCCTTGTGGATGATGAATTTGTTTAAACTTCCTCAGAGTAGATAAACAGCTCAATGCTGAGTTATTTCAATGACAGGCTGCCATCTTCAAGCATTTGGATCTGCTTCTCTCTTGTATTAACCCCAAGGAGAGGGGGTGCCCAATCTGCCAAATTTACTACGGTTAGGGTCTTGTTACCCCGGACATGGGCTCTCTATCTTTCTAGAGTGAGGTTGCCACTTCTGCAGCTTAGGGTTTCACTTCCTATATTGTGGGCTTCACCAGCAACCCTGGGCAAGGGACCCAAAACAGGTACTATCCTCCAGATCAGAGGAACCTGGAGCTCACGTGGGCAGGGTAGCTACTCCCTGAATTGGGGCTTCTAAACGAGGCTCCCTCACGTTACCCCCAAATTCTTGTACATCAATTCATTTAAAACCAGTCATGTCAGAAGAGAAAGGCTACACTGGGGCCCCAGGGACAAAAAGCGATGAAATCAGCCCAAAAATAGAACGATTATTACTAAGGAATAGTGGCAATTGTCCGGCATGCAGAGCAGTGCTTCTTCATTGTCTACCTCGTGCAGTAAGTGGTCTAGCATGCAGGGAGTGTTGCTATGTGTTAGCCCGTAGGTTAATCAAGTCCCGCATAAGCACCCCGATTTACCCGTAATGTGGTCGCTGGCATGCGATGCACAAGAGTACGGCAGAAGATAAGGTGCTAGGCTGCACCATTTAGCAAGTTCTTTTTTATCAGGGAGTATAAGCTGCCCACAATCGGTCGATTATTACTCACGAAAAGTGGCAACTATGGGCCTTCTTTTACGGGGAATTGGGAAAAGTTACCAACGGGGTGGACGGGAGAAGTGGGACGGGTAGTGCGGAAGACTGTAGCGGGCAAATTGCGCCGGCATCTGTATAGGAGTTATTGCGCCGCCATCGGGAGAGGAGTTACCACGTAACAGCCAAAGATCATCGCTGTCACAGACGGGAAGTTTGGAGAAGGATTACTAGGTAGTGGACCTTAACTTTATTGAAAGCAATTCCAGCTCTATAAGCACCTACGATGGCCGTTTGTTTTACTGGATATCCAGCATTCTTCGAAGCTTCTTGGGTGAAATGTGGTAGTTCGCCTGATTAGGTCTTGTATATTGATTGAAGAACCGGATATTGCGAGATATCCGCTCACTCGGAGGATAGAGCGTCTGCAGTGGCTGCGCTGGTATGCCAACTGTAGGTCTGGTGTAGGCAGTGTGCTTTTTCTTTAGATTTCTAACGAACCGGATCATTTTAGAAGTGGAGTGTGGAGTGGGATCAGTGAAGTTCTTCATCGTTGCAGCGAAAGTGTAGACAGTCTATTTAGCCGCTACCAGTCGTGAGCTGATGACCAGTACCCTAAAGTGAAGGTCCTGGACGGCATCACAACAGACACGCTCATCAGTAACGAGTGGTGCTGGCTGCATAGCTGCGAAGGTGTCTTCTTCGCGGGATTGTTGGCTGCGGTGACAGTTGAAGGTTGTGGAGCTACTGCAGTCGACTGTGAAGGTGTTCCAAGTGCAACTTCTCCCTTATGTTTCTAGCTGGAGTTTCCTTGAGGAGTTGGTTGTGATCTGGCTGGGAGTGTCCTTTTCTTTCTTTCCTTCCTTTTTTTTTTTTTTTTTTTTTTTTTTTTCTTTCTTCCTTTTAAGTTTTGCTGCTGCTATACCTGCCATGTCACGAGTACTGGGATGTCAGCGACAAATGAACCCAACAATCGCGTGATTATTAACGAGGAAAAGTGGCAACAATCGCTTCTCTATAGTCCCTCGAAGGGGACTCCTATCCTGGTGGCAATCGTTCGGCATGCAAAGTCGTGCACATACATCGGCTCCTTTATGCAGTAGGTGATCTCACATGCAGGGGAGTTCTGTAAAGTGTTATTGCGGGGATTTGTCGGGTCCCGCATAAGCACCCCGGTTATTCACGTAATGTGTGATGCTGACATGCAATGCATGCGAGCGCGTCAAACGAGAGGACCCAGGCTTTAGCCATGAGCAAGGCCTGATTACAGCTAAGGGGGTTAGTGTGATGGTGTGTGAACTAAGTGAGGCTTTCTAATTATTGTTAATGTTTAAGTTACATGCATTTGTTAGTATCTATGTGAAGTTATCATGCAAGCAGCTGCGTTGTTAGATGATGGGAGCGATGATTTATTATTCTATGCGTCTCAATGCTCACATGCGTTGATCCTCTCAGGTCGATGTGTCGCCAGGTCGTCATGGTGTCCCCAAAGATTTACAGCAAACCCGTGGAAGTGGTGTAGCTGCAAGCCGTGTGACACTCCAGGGGGCCCTCTTCTCCTGGGACCCCTTGACTGACTAGGACAAGGACTTCGAGGACAGCTGTGGAATCAATGGTCGTCACGTGGGTCATGTGTAACGCATTAAAGAAAGTCAGTTAAGAACTGGAAGGCTCCAGGCCTGGCGCATAGCGGAGTAATGGAGAGTATAGTTTGGATTGTATATTATTGTTGTCAGGAATCAGGGTGTAATTATATATTGTGTCCTTCGCGTCGGAGCGCTGCCTCTTGTCGTGCGCCTCAAGTACTCTACTTGTGCGCGTGTCAGTATCCTGCATGCTGCGTTCCTGAAACAATCTAAATTAAACATGCACATACACATAAAATAGTATACCATATTAGTTAAATAATTTTACTTATTGGTGAGATTGATCGCCAGTGGCATTGTGTGATAACTCCGCCTTACGGCGTCGTCTTCTTCTATTTCTAGTATGTTAATTGTGCGATTCGGCACTGTGATGTGGTGTATGTTGCTCGTGTCCAGTTGAACGCCATCTGTCATCTAGAGTGCACACTCGGCATGCAGACTGTCTGAACTGCAGGTGCAAGCTAGTGCCACACACGGGGGGACCTCTACCTCCCGAAAACGCCTTATAGTAACTATTTGAGGGCTGCTGTTACCTATGGAGAGAGAGAGAGAGAGAGAGAGAGAGAGAGAGAGAGTGTGTGTGTGTGTGTGTGTGTGTGTGGCACAGCTCACATGTGAATAACATCGGCGTAATTTACTAAGTTATCTAGGTATTGTTATATGTCAAAGGCTGGCTCCCCGAGATACATGGTTCTCTCGAATTGAGATAGTGACCCTGCTGAGTATTTTGATGAATTGCTCAATGGAATGCGTTGTTTAGCTTCTCATGTAATTGGAGCGCTGGAGCCACTTCAGGTAGCCTAGCACGTATGCGGAGTACTCTGTTTTGCATTGTTTGGAATCTTTTCATGTGTTTGGTTGCGTGTCCCCCATACGGAGGCAGCGTACTTTAGGATGGGTCGGATTAGTGTTTTATAAAGTGTTGTTCCCATCTCTAGCTTTAGACTATTGTTTCTATTGATGATCGGGTACAGTTTATTAAGCTGAGCATTCACTTTGGCTCTTATTATGTCAATATGTTGTTTCCACGTAAGGCCCTTTTTGGTAGTGTTTAACGCCCGCTTTTACTACTACGACATCGCAGGCGGTGACACTGATGATACATGGAATGAAGATGGAGCACCGGTGGAATGAGATGGCGGGAGAAACGGGGAACCCGAAGGAAACCCGCCCCGGCGCCGCTTCGTCCACTACGAATCCCACATGCGGTTACCTGGAATTGAATCCGGGCCGCTTTGGTGTGAAGTGAGTGGTCTATCCACTTGGAAAGGCACGGCCACACGTAAGGCCCTGGTCCATCGTTCACCTAAGTAAGTGATTGTGATATTCCATTGATTTGGCTCTTGTCAAAGTGTTAGTGACTGAAGGTCACGCTTACCATATCGGTATTTGATTCGCTTAGTAAATAGTACCGCTTGGCTTTTCCTAGTGTTTACTTTAATGCGTCACTTCGTGAGCCATGGCTCTAAGTCATTTAGAGCGTTTTTGAGCCTGGTATGTATAATCCTTGGCATGACAGATTGAGTGATTAGTGCTGTGTCATCTGCATATGGATATCTGTCTACTCTTATTGTTTCTGGAATGTCGTTAATGTAAAATATTACTGCAGCCAGGGTGGATTTGTTACTACGGATCTGGTAGAAAATAGGAAGCATTAAGCCGTGTTCAATGTGGTGAACCTGCAGGCTTCTTAGGTTGCCTATTTTTGTGCTCCTTGAGTCGTTCTATTTCGATTCAGATGGTCGGTTTCCAGGCGGAACTGAACTGTAGCCCAGCATCCCGGTTGAGCTGCGTTTCCTGGTGGAGATGTCCAGCGCCCCTTTGACCCTGTGTTCCCAGTAACCGTTACATTTGGCCAGAATCTTCCGTCTTGCTGAATTTGGCCCTGTGGTCCATTTCGAAAGTGTTCCGCCAGTCCAGACTTTTCGGAATGCATTAAACGGATAGTCCTCTCATGTTCCTTTACCTTGGTGGTTATGGTTATGCCGCTTTATCCTGTGTATAGGACTCCACACATATGCAGGGAATGTGATAGATCCTTAGCACATTGAGATCTAGCTGGTCTTTCACTGGTCTCAGTAGGTTTTTCATCTTTGAAGACGGTGTGTGAATGGTTATGTTATTGTGTATGGCCAGTACTCTGCTGATTATGCCTGATAGTCCTCTCATGTTCCTTAGCCTTGGTGGTTATGGTTATGTAGCTTTGTCCTATGTATAGGACCCCACACATATGCAGGGAATGCGATAGATCCCTGACAGTTGAGATATAGCTGGTCTTTCACTGATCTGAGTAGGTTTTTTTATCTTCAGAGCCGGTGTGTGGATGGTTCTGTTATTGCGTTTGGCCAGTATTCTTCTGATTATGCCTGATAAGTTGCCGGTGTATGAGATGCAGGCTGTGGCGGTAGATTGGCCCAATGATTGCTGTGTAAGAGGCTTCCTTTGTTGACTCTTGTGAGTGACGTCATATTCAGAGCAACCGTTTTGGCTGAAGTAGAGGTATTATAGATATTTCAGATCTTCGCATCTGAAATAAAGACTGCTCTGTGAGCCAGAGCGTTGAATACACCAATATTTTGTGATCTGTGATGGTAGCTGTGCTCGTTCAAGTATAGATCGGTATGTGTAGGTTTCCGGTAGATTATGTGCCCAAGTGTGCTGTTATTCTGTTTGGTAAAAAAATGTGTAGAAATGGAATGCTCTGTCCTTCTCCACATCCATAGTATCTGAGGTCGGTGGCTGTTAAGGTGTGTCAGGAAGCTCGGTAGCGTGCCTGGTCCATGTGGCTAGATAACATGCACCATGAAAGTATCTAAAGAAATGAGACGGTTGAGTGTTGCGGTGGTAAGGATTTCGCGCTCAAGGTTTCCATGTAGAAATTGGCTATCACTGGGGAGCCCATGTCACTCCGTCAACTTCTTCGTAGACACCATTACATTGAGATTTGCTCTGGAAGCCTGTGCGCGTTCAAGTATAGATCAGTATTTCCGGTAGACTGTATGCCCAAGTGTGCTGTAATTTAAAATAAGAACTGAAGCTTTCCTGGCGACGAACATATTCAAGCTGTTCTCGGGCTTCGAGCCAGGTGAAGTGATGAAGAGCCATCGACGTTTCGGGAGCGTACATCTCTCCCATCATCCTCTCTCCCGAAACGTCGATGGCTCTTCATCACTTCACCTGGCTCGAAGCCCGAGAACAGCTTGAATATGTGCTGTAATTGTTTTTAGTAATTAGAATGCCTAGGAATGGCAAAGCTCCGTCCTTCTCCACTTCCATAGTGAACTGCATCTGGGGTCGGAGGTTCTGAGGTGTGTCATGAAGCCCGGTAGTGAGTTCTGGTTCATGAGGGCAGATAACGAATGTGTCGTCCACGTATCTAAAGAAATGAGACGGATTCAATGGTGAGGTGGCATGGATTTTGTGCTCAAGGTGTTCCATGTAGAAATTGGCTACTGCCACTCCGTCTACTTGTTCGTAGGTGTCACTGTACCATAAGAACGTGGAAGCCAGGATGTGTCGGAAGAGTTCAGAGATGTCAGGCGGAAAGTGTTCTGTAAGAAGTTTAATGGTCTCCTGTAGCGGTACGCGAGTAAAGAGAGATACCACGTAGATTGCCGACGTTTCGCTCATGCTGTTGTGAGCTTCTTCTGGGCTATTGTTCAGTCTTTGCTCTGATGCTCTCATATACCCGATGCGGTTCTCTGGCGCTCTCGTCCCCTGTCTCTGATTGGTCTCTTGGCTCCGCACCCTGCCTTCCATTGGCTGTGCTAGTGAGGAGGGTTTTCCATGTATTGTGCAGCTGTTTTCCATTGTCTCTATTGATAATGTTCTTTTCTTTGAAAATCGCTATACTTTCGTGGGTCAGCCTGTGGGAATAATTGTTGCAGGTGGCTAGGAGTTCTGTTTTATCGAAGTCGATGTGATGACCGGTTGTAATCACGTGTTCCGCTTGCGCGGATTTTTCGGATTGGTTTAGCTTTAGGCTGCGTATGTGATCCTTTCTCCAGTTTGACCAATGTAGGCGTCTCCACATTCGCATCTAATTCTGCATACGCCGAGGTTTTGGAGAGTACTAGTGGTATCCTTCGCTGGCCGAAGAAACGATCGGAGTTTCCTGGTTGAGGTGTAGCGTGCTCTGATGTTGTAGCGTCTAAGGATGGTGGAGATCCGGTCGGTTACGCCTCAGACGTAGGGTAGGATGGTCCATTTTAATTCGCTTTTTCCGGGATCCTGTCCGCTCTCCTTTTGGGAGTTTGTGCTGTTGTTGTTCCCCTGTATTCGCCATATCTCTTTGTACGGGTAGCCGTTTGCCTGAAGAATGCTGTACAATGTTTCTTTTCATCTCTAATGAACTCTGAGTCGCATACTCGGTTGGCCCGTAGGAATAGTGTGTTAATAATCCCTCGTTTCACAGCGGGCGGATGATGAGAGGATGCATCAAGATATATGTTGGTATGTGTCGGTTTTCTATATACTGAGCAATGTAGAGTATTGGTGTCTTCATCCCGTTGCACCATGACATCTAAGAAGGGGAACTTCTTGTTCTCTTCCACTTCCATTGTGAATTGTATGTTCGGGTGGAGGCTGTTAAGGTGTTCCAGGAATGCGTCTATGGTGTACTTCCCATGCGGCTATACCACCAAGGTGTCGTTCACATATCTTAGCCTTAGCACTGGTTTGAGATCGTATGTGTCAATGGCCGTATTTTCAAAATCTTCCATAAACAGGTTTGCGACCGCGGGTGAGAGCGGACAGCCCATTGCTACTCCCTCTTTCTGTTCATAGAGATCTCCTTTGTAGCTGAAGTAGGTTGTTGCCAGGCAATGCTCCACTAGTTGTGGCCAATCTCCAGGAAATCCGTTGTGTTCGAGTTTAGCTGCGATGATTTTCAAGGCGCCTTGTATGGGTACTTTGATGAACAGTAACTGCACTTCGAAACTGATGAAAATGTAATTGCGTTACAACGGGAAACTTTAGATTATTTGTTATTATTTTGTTGCTAACACTTACACATGTGGTGAACACATGCAGTTTTCATATCGTCTGTAAGACCTATGTATGAAGCATTCGTTCGTACTGAGGCTGGAAGCTAATAGCTGGAGGTTAGGTTATACCTACATATGTACATTGTATGTTTATGTTTCCACTGTTCATTGAACATTCGAAAGGTTGCTTCACTCTTGCGTGAAACACTTCTTGCGTTAGTGATACCGTTATGTTGTATTGAATTTAAGAATGTGATACTAGTAATTGCTTAACTTTTAGGAAAGCATAATTTATAATGTAAATTTACGCTTCACAGCAACATGTTTAACCAAAATGTATGTGCAATCGTTTACACCAGGGGAAGACAACTTCGGGCCGTGTGACGTATTTAAACGAAGAGCCAGCTTGTACGTTCGTGTGATGTCAGGCGAGAGTGGTGTATTGCTATGCTGCCTAGATCAGCGGCGCTACTTGCAGGAAACTGAATGAACATGAAAAATGTTATTTGGGCATGTTTACAACTTTCCCGGGCTGTTTAGGGAGAACCCTCTTCAGCCTAGTCTGAGGGAGTTTATTTGTTGTTTGAGGGATCTTAACGGCGTTAGTGCGAATTTTGTTTTTATTTTGTGTTTTTGTTGACGTTGTGTAGTGTGGTGTGTAGTGGTTTTGTGTTTGTGTCCAGTTCCCCGTGTTTCACACTAGTTTGACTAGTTTGACCAGGTTTCAAGATGTAGAAACATTGGCAACTACGTTTCAAGTCTTTGCGACCCCGTATTCATTGGATGTTAACAATGTTTCTAGCAGGTAGCAAATTGAATTGATAAATTTACTGTGCGCCGATTTGCTGAAGGACAAATATAAACACAAGGAAGACTTGGCTGATTTTATAAGAATGTTCCTCAAACCAGATTTCTGAGGTTATATGATGTTATTATTATAAGATATCAAAATATTTCAAGAAATGTAGGTAAATAAATCTGACACTGGCGTTCGCACCGCAGTCGTGGACTAACCATTACTTACGTGGTAGCTTTAGAAACAAAAAAAATGGCAAAACTTTTAATAACATTTATTAGCAGTAACAAGTATGCAATAACATTGGCATTAATTCGAAATAAGTTTAGAGCAAGTATTCAATACCTGTAGTTAGGCTTCACAACTTTTGCGGCTTCGACAAAAAGACAATTGCATGGTATTAAGTGTAGATGGTAGAGTGTTCTGTGGTATTAAGTAAACATTACGCGCGGTCTACACCGATATGAGAAGAAAGTAACACAATTGATGCGATGTTGCCACTTCTACCAGAATTAAGAAGGCAACAAATTGTGGTTTTTTTTTTTTAAATTTAATTTACACAAAAACCGTTGAGTCCATTGAAATACACCAAAGGAAAAAGTTGTCGTTTATTCAATTGTCTATGAATATAGCCATAAATCAAGCACCTTCAACCAATAATAATTCAGCCAGGTGATGATAAATTTTTTGATAAATATTTTTTCTAGAAAACTATAAACTTTTCAGCGTTTTGGTATTAGATTTTCTTGTTATTCACAACATGAGAATTTCGCTGTTAAAGTCTGACAGATTATTTCACTTCCATTCTCTGTGTGTGTGTGTGTGTGTGTGTGTGTGTGTGTGTGTGTGTGTGTGTGTGTGTGTGTGTGTGTGTGTGTGTGTGTGTGTACGAGGGTGAATCAAAAAGTAAGTTGCACTTGCTCGCCACAAGAGCACGCTGAGTGTTGTAACAGTGGCCAATGTGTAGCAAGCTACAGTAACTGCTGACAATCAGATAGGTAGGGTGGTGTGGTATCCCGTCATGTTGTGTGAGCAGAGCAGGCCTGGCTCAATGGCATGCCAACTGGATATTCACTCCAAATTGGAAGTGCGTGCAACAATCAGATTTCTGTGGGCTGAACAGTTCAGTTACATGGACATTCATTGTGAAATCACTGCTCTTTATTGTGGGCATGCAATTTTTCACCGCAACACCTCACACGGTCCACCAAACGTCGGAACTGCTACATCGATTCAAGTGGGAGGTAAGACTCCCCCATACTGTATGGGGCACTATGCGATTACTATGTGATTAGTAAGGTGAAAAACGATCATAGTGGACGACAATTCTGAAACAATGAGGAGGTGCAAGCAGCTGTATCCAGCAGGTGATTACACAGCACTGGAGGTGATCTCTGTACATCCGGAATCGAAAAGTTGGTTGCCTGATCCGATAAATGTTTACAGTCTCTTGGGGGACTATGTGAAAAAGTGAACTTTCCTCCTTTCCAGCTATGAGGGTGCTATGATTCATGCAGCCACTCCTTGTTGAGCATTGGTTTTAGGCTGGATTTTTTTTAAGGTCTCATATTGTGTTGTGCTAGCAAAATGGCAAATTCTATTGATGACCCATTAAAGACACCCTTTAGAAATAGATCTTTGGTAGGTAGACCTACTCAAAACTTATATCTAAGTCAAAAGATTATAGGTAACACTAAAAAAAAGGAGTGTATGAGGAAATTTAATCTAACTTCCAGTGTCATAACAACTGTCACCATCTTCTGTGCAGCCATACACCACTCCTCTTTGTCCTTCCATATTTCTTCTTCCAAATCTTTGGATTTCATTGCTGTTACAACTCCTTCCAGTCAGGTCTTCTTTGGACACCCCTTCTTTCCTCTTTCTGGTGGTAACCATTCTATTATTAATTTAGATGGTTTGTTATCTGGCATTCTTTTAATGTGTTCATACCAACATAATCTTTTTAATACAAATTTAATTTAATGCAAAAATATAGTATGAAAACAGATGCATCTGTAAGCGTAATGCTCAGGTTGCACTTTTATAATTTCCATGTCAGTTATTTGGAAACACTGGTATGTGGGGTAGAGGAGTAGTGACAGATCTTAAGCATAGTAATGCCTCTATAAAGAAATATAGTTTAAGTAATAAGTATATAAGCAATCCCCTTGTCTTGGTGCATTAGGTAATGCACCATTGCAACACTATTAAGTTATAATCATCATGACAAGATAATGAAACACAATCAGCAGACAGGGAGAAAAAATATTTACTCAACATAATTAATGATTGTAATTAATTTTGTGGTGCTTTTGAGTTGGCTTTGAGAGGGCACAATGAGATAGAATCATTGATAATTCAAGGTGTCTTTTTAATTTTGATAAATTTAACTTCTGATATAAACAGTGAAGTGGAAGCACATATAGTAGATGATCAGGTTTTTAAGAGGTTTCCAAAATCCATCCAAAATGAGCTGCCAAATGGTTGTTGGAAACTTGTGAAGTTATGCCAGAAGAAATAATAACACATTTAGCACATTAGTACATTTTTGCATGAATCGCTGCTGACTATAACTCTGTTGTGAATGACTGATTTCATGCTTATTATGTTTAATTTGCTATGTAAGTTTCCTGTAGTGTTACAAAAATTGTAATGTCAAATTGAGGGCTTATGAATTAAAAAAGGAACATCAGAATCTGACTAACTTTAGTTGGGTGACAGCAAAGTATCAGTGATAATTCTTGAGAAAGTGCAATAACTCATTTTAGAAGAACCAATATTTCTAATCTTTAAAATACAATATTTAAAGAAGGCGATCATTAAGAACTTATATAAGTTTTATAAATAGATAGATCAAGATCCACAACCATGGGCAACTTTATTCCCTGAGCTTTTTGTCCCTTTCTTGAGTTAAGCATTCAAGTTGATAAACTCTGGAAATGGGGATGTTCAGGTAATAATTACTGTCACTATGAGGTGATATGAGGCATGGTTTTAAAGTAGGTACCATTTAAATATTTTGCTGTTGGAGTCACGATTTTGGGTATCTGCAATCACTTTCTGCTTTCATTAGTAACACAGATGCCACTGTTAGTGATTGTCACTTTGTGTTTTCCTATTGTTTAGAAGATTTTGAAATGTTCAAAACAATCAAACGATCTGCCGGCTGTGAAGTCAGCAAAGTGATGTTTCACCAACAAACATTCATTGCCAATTGTATGAGGTTTATGAGGAAACAATAATGAGTAATGGAATGACGAGGAGGTGTTAGGTTAGTCAGTTTAATGAAGGTTGTGAAAATGTGCATAATGAACCATGGAGCAGCTGACCGTCTGCGACTGTGGATGATTTGGTGCAAACTGTGTAAGAAAGCATTCCTGAGGAAAGATGTTTCACCACATCCATGTTATCTTCATATTTTCCACAAATTTCAAGGACAGTCCTCCACAATATTGTGAAAAGAATGCTTAGAATTTCAGAAATTGTGCTCAAGATGGGTGATCAAAAAACTTACTGAGGAGCACAAGAGCAGGCAATCTGCCACTGTACTGATTTTTCTTACACATTATGCTGAGGAAGGCAATGAAATAGTAATGTACATTGTTACAGGTGAGCAGACAGGTTTGTCTTGATCACAACTGAACCAATACAGCAATCTATGGAGTGGAGGCACACAACATCCCCCATGAATTTCAAATAGATGATATCCACTTGCAAGATAATGTGCTTGGGTTTCTGAGACAGACAGTGTGTTTTGCTGGTTGAATTCTTAACCAGAGATGTGACTATCAATACAGAACAGAAGGCATGATATGCTTTTCTGTGGTTCAATGCAGTCAAACAGTCAAGACCTGATCACATCCTTTAGCTGGGAACAATTTTACCACCATCTCCAAATTTGGTATCAAGAAATTTTTATGGCTTTTTCCATCTGAAGAAACTTTTTGGTGAAAAAAATTTCAACGATGATGTGAAACAAAAAATCCAGACTTGGTTTTCATCACAGGCAACATCATACTATAACAAAAACTAGTTTTGTGCCTGAATAATAGTGGTGGCTATGTAGAGAAGTAGTATAAGGTGTAGGGCACTAAATGATAATGAAGTTTTTGTAAAATAATGTGCTATTTTTTAACAATCATCAGTGCTTACTTTAAAAACAGGCCTTGTATGACTATAAACAAAACATAATGGGTAATTTACCTACAAAAATATGTAATGTTCATCTCAGAAAATTCCACAACATGAAAATAAAGCCAATGTCTTATATTCTTCAGTCCAAGACAGCAATTACTGTAGTTTACATTTGAACAAAATAATCATTCAGAATTTTTGTAAGCAGGCCACATTGATCCTAAATACTTTCCAGAAGAAATGACATAAGATACAAAACACATTGCTTTTCCTATTAGATAGAAATATGACTCTTTTGCCCCCAAATGTGCACTATGAATTTTAAATGTTTAATATAATAATAATAGTAATAAGAATGCTGATGATGATGATGATGATGATGATGATGATGGTAACAATAATAACAATAATAACGATAATACCAATAACACCAATAACACCAATAACAACAATAACAACAATAACAACAATAATAACAATAATAACAATAATACCAATAACACCAATAACACCAATAACAACAACAATAACAATAACAACAATAATAATAATTAATAATTAATAATAATAATAATAATAATAATAATAATAATAATAATAATAATAATAATAATAATAATAATAATAATAATAATAATAATAATAATAATAATAATAATAATAATAATAATAATAATAATAATAATAATAATAATAATAATAATAATAACAATAACAATAACAATAACAATAACAATAACAATAACAATAACAATAACAATAACAATAACAATAACAATAACAATAACAATAACAATAACAATAACAATAACAATAACAATAACAATAACAATAACAATAACAATAACAATAACAATAACAATAACAATAACAATAACAATAACAATACAATAACAATAACAATAACAATAACAATAACAATAACAATAACAATAACAATAACAATAACAATAACAATAACAATAACAATAACAATAACAATAACAATAACAATAACAATAACAATAACAATAACAATAACAATAACAATAACAATAACAATAACAATAACAATAACAATAACAATAACAATAACAATAACAATAACAATAACAATAACAATAACAATAACAATAACAATAACAATAACAATAACAATAACAATAACAATAACAATAACAATAACAATAACAATAACAATAACAATAATAATAATAATAATAATAATAATAATAATAATAATAATAATAATAATAATAATAATAATAATAATAATAATAATAATAATAATAATAATAATAATAATAATAATAATAATAATGCATCATTTGAAAAAGGTGCTAGGTCTATTGGAATTATTTTTGAGATAATGAGAAAATATTATTTCTTTATTAATACCTATTTGCTAACAATGGATTAGGGAGCAAATGGAATGGTCATGCTGAGAAAGAAAATAGGTATGTCTTTTCAGGTAATGCATTCTTTGGGTTAATATATCACCTTCTTCCATTGAATTAGATGCAATAACAACTCAAGGCACTGTTTTTGTATTAAATTGCTGTAGGGCTCTCTTACACATTTTTATAATGTATATCAATATTTACATTATACACTGCAAGATTTTACTCTGTGTTTGCTGAGATTGTTGGCCATTCGAAAATATTAATATAAAAATGAAACATTTCATATGGAACATACTATATTACCTTTCTAAGCTTCTTTGCATCTGTCAGTACATGTTCTTGTGGATGTGCTGAGGGCATATCCACTTAGACATTTTGGACTGCTTATAAATGAAGTGAAAACACATGTTTACACAATCCATCAATGTATTCTTTTGTTAACACTGCTCTAGCAGTTGCTGAGTTGTACTCAAGGAATGAAAATTAAGTAATGTTGAAGTTTACTTTACCTTCCCAGGTATCCTTGCAGAAACATTTCTGAAGAGGCAAGTGTTTCTGTAGTAGAAAGGCTACAGAACTTTGAAATAAGAAGTATCATTTGCATCTACCGTAACGACAGTAAACCTTCCCTGAGTATGTGCTGAAATGAACATTTCTACATAGGTATTCTTTTGAAATATAAACTGTCAGCTTTCCTGATTATCTTCTATATGAATCCATATTGTCTGCCTGATGGAAAGTGGAAGTAAGCTATTATTGGAAGGTAATGCTATATTAATCAGAATCTCCTATAATCTACAACTAATAGAAGCAGTCTGAACAGTGAATGCTCATGACTGCCCTGTGCAAGCATCTGATAACAAGCGTAACCTCATTATCTTACAGGGCAATTGTCTTAATTACAACCATTTTTGGCTTGACCTCCATAGTAAATGTGGAAGCAGGAGTTTCTTGCTTTGAAGTCACAGATGTTAAACACATTCACCGAAAGCTGTTGGTTGTAAAGCATTTCATAGAATTTCTTGCAATGGGAGATTTTGCCTGAAATCTAAACAAATAGCTGCCCAAGTTCTTCACACTTGCACCCTCTTTCTAACTTATTGACCTTCCTATAAACCTTTTTGGTTCTCCTTTGGTGAAATGGAAGTTCTCTCACAGCTGTTCTCTTTGCTGCATCACTCAGGTAAGAATTCTTTATTTTGACTTTCAACTATTCAATGCATAATATACATTTATTTGAAGCCTTCTAAACCACTACCTATGAAAAATGTGAGAGTAGGTCCTGACTCATTGCAGTGCTATCTAATATTGTGGATATGTTGGATTATGTTGGATTATATCCAATGAAGGATCTGTTGAAAGGAAGCAGCCCACTTGAGAGTAACAAAGTATACTAATTGCACAAGTATTTACACCTTGTATTTACACCTTGTCCTCACACATCATGTGACTTTGAGTACACCTTCTTGCAATACAGAGAGTGTTTAAGTGAAAACTGCTGGAGATTTACTTTTTACACTTTTAGAAAATACGTTATGGTGCTCTAATTTTACAACCATAAACACACAATAAAGAAGAAGCAGAGCAATAAAATACTTTTCAGAATGGACATATGGTATTGTGGTTATGAATACTACAGATACACATGTGTTGTAAACCTGTCACATAAAATTGAAGTACTTTGATTTGAAAAGACACATACATAATTTTAAGTATAAAAAGTATATATTCACTTTTCATCAATTAATTATATGTATAAATAATTTCTCTGGATGAATGAAATATTCAACCAAAATAAATGCACCATGAAAATTACCAACTTTATTTTGGAAACAATTTTATGTTCTGAGTATACTGTAAAAGCTTAAAGCAGTGATAAAAAATTGTGAATTTTCCTAGGTAGTATTAAAATCTGCACTTGTGGGCATAGGCTCTGTAACTGAAGCTGAACACTACTTTAGAATGTCTCGCATGGTCACCCCATTAATGCCTGCTGAAATAATTTTAGTTTCTCATGGAAATTCTTAACATTTTCATATCCTCTGCGTAATCCTGAACATTTAGACTGCATGTTGGTCTGGGTGACTCAATTGGTTACGCAGCAGTGGTGAAGGTGAAGGAGTGTCTGAGAGTCTCAGGCTACCCAAACTAAATACAGATAAATTGTGTGGTATAAGCAAGAAAACAGTGTCTAAAAGTCATAAGTAAGTTGCTTGTATGCTCCTAAGCAACTTATAATAGCATAAAAATTTAGGGGTCTGGATAACGTCAGACTTGCACTTCCTGTCACGAGGGAGGAGCTTACTAGGTGTTGCTAAGCAACCACACCTCTGAGAGCTATGTTATTCTAATGCTTGAAAACATTCTCAGAGTCTAGACTCTGCAGCATGGAACTGTGGATTACTCAGGTGTGTTAGTTTACGCATTCTATTATGCTGCAAATTCAAAATAGTTGTAGCTTTTCCTACATTCTGCACCATTATCTCATGCTTTAGAACTAGTGAGATTAATTATTTGGTTATCCATTTCATTAAAACACCATTACCATCCCTTTCTTTTGAAGAAAAGTGTGCTCTAAAGGATAAAAGACAGACATAACATCTGAATATTGCAGAGAAGGATGGAAACCAAATAAGAATTTTCCAGTCCCAATGTTATTGGGAGTATGTGTGGCTCACAGCAACTATAATGAGCTATAAATTATATTGTTATGTTTGCATATTATTTGGAGTAGAACATGAATGGGATGAGATTGACATAAGTTGTGTAAACTTTTTTCATAGTAGGACACATAAACTTTAAGTTTCCAGAAGAGTATATCAAACAACAAGCATTTTCATCTTCTTAGAAAATGTAAAATCATTCATGCCTTATCAGAAGCAGCACAATGAATCAGCAAGTTGCAATAAATCATTTATTTAAGATTAATTCAAGTGGTGATTTACCTAGGAAAACGAGAACTTCTATTCATGGGCACAACATGAATAAAGACTTTGCTAATAAAGGCAATTATCTTGAATTGCTTGGACATGAAGAACAAATTAAAGAGAACAAAGATTTAAAGGAACTTTGAGTTATATTCAAAATGATCTTATTGAATGTACAACTCAGATAATAAATTAAGGAATAAATCTCAGCTTCTGGAATTTAAGCACATTTGCCATAGACAAATCACTACTGAATGAACTCTCCAGAATCATAGCTTTAGGGATCATGTCAGTGAAGAATGTTGTGTGAAGTTAATCTTAAAAAAAAATTAAAATAAAAAGCTAAGGTAAGCCTCAGACTCCCCAGTCAGTTATGACTAGTTTTGCCACTGTTGCACTGGCCTACTGATCTGAAGATTGTGGGTTCAAAAGTGGCCCAGAGCGATGGTTAAGTGTGCTTAAAAGTGACAGACCATGTAAGTAGATTTACTGGCATGTAAAAGAACTCCTGTGGAATTAAATTACATTACACCGACTGCTGATATGACCCTGGCAATTGACAGCATTGTTAACAAAACAAAATACTTAAAATATTAAAATATTTATTGATTGTGACTGTCTGTCAGATTCCTGTCCTGCTACAACCATCAGTAGTTTTAAAATGGAAGACATGTACCTATTATGTTAGGCTGAAGAGTATGCCACTATAGCTTAGGAAGGGATTTGGAAATAAAGCGAGGATTGGACACAGGTTTGTTACACAGCACACTTTTATTCAAAAAATGTTTACTCTTAAGCAGTGGTTCCCTAGACACTCCTTATATAGCTCATAATGAAGCAAGAACATTTAAAAAGTAACACTACCTATTAGAATAAAACTACATTATTACATCTATAGTTAACACAAATTTAAGTTTAATAAAATTAATGTGAATATGAAAATGCAAAGAGCACAAAACGAAAATATTTTGCATCTTATACAGCTGCCCTGCAGCTGTATTTTCCATATAATAATTGTCCACAAAATATGCCAAATTCTTACATTTGATTCTTCACTTACATCTCTTTTGGAATAATTGCATTGTAGAAATGGTTTCTGTGTCCTATACCTGTTATTAATTTATTTATTTCAGATCTTGATGGTTCCATAGTTGAATGTCAGGTCTCTTGCTAAGGCCCTCAAAAAGTTCAGTAGAGTTATTCCTGTTTTGGAAGTTAACAAATAAAGTAGGTATTCCAAAATTTCTGTGACAGAAATTATGTATAAGAAGGCCTCACCCAAAACATCAGTTACCAGCTTCAACTCCAAGGTGTCAAAACTGGAGCTGGAATCCTTCAATCACAATTTGTTTTGTGAATCATATGGACATTCATGCTTTGCAGGTGTACTTCAATGTGGTGCTTGGAGCATCCTCTCCCCACCCCCCTTATGACATACAAACCATAATCTGAGTTCGTGTTTCAATAATAACTGACTGTCCAGTAAGCTGTCAAACCTGTCCAATCAAGCTAGTTAAAGGAAGCATTATTTCCATGTAGTTTATATGTAAGATTTGGCATTTCTTTTCGAGATTTTGCCATTAAACTGGCAGCTGATGTTTTTGGTATGGCTTCCTTAAACTATACAGTTTCTGTCACAGGAATTTCAGGATGGGTTTTAACATGAAGGGTCTGATACTTCCCTTGTAAGCATCCATGGCAACAACAATATGGAACCAAAGGGTAAACCATATCCTACTACCTGTATACAGTAGACCAATTCTTTGATATCTGATCTAAAATGTATACAGTATACTTTATTTCACAGTAGCTTGTGTTCATATCAGGAGCTTTTCATTTATTATGCAAAATTTTTCAAACTCAGACACATGCTGTACAAAAAAAAAAAGCATATTCCTTAGTTCCTTTCTTTGGTAGGAAAGCAGTGCAATCCCTCTATATCATCCTAAAATACACTAATGCCACATCCCTATTTGATGTCTGGGTACTTGCACAATTACTCCGAGCTTCTTCAGGAGAACAGAAATAAAGAACCTATTGGTTGTGTGATGGCTTCCTTTTCCAAGGTACAGATATATTAGGCAAATACTCATACTATCTGCCAGCCTTACACCATATGAAATTTAGTACTGATCCATATAATAAAAAATTAATTTAGCATACATTTAGTAACCTTATCTACAGTGAGCCAATGCCTCTATCCCAATTTGTAGGACTTTGAAGGTATATATGGAAAGAGATTTTGCAGGATAATGTTTGAAGTAAGTTTCAGTTCCCAGTGAACCAAATAGCCGAGAAAAGAGCAACTTTTCTGCCAGACTTATCAACACAGAAATAGCCTGAGTATTTAACAGAATCTAGTATTAGATATTATTTTTTGTACAGATGTATACCTCAAAGATTTATGCATAAGTAATACATTAGAGTATTGTTCCTGAACTTAAAAACAATAAAAGTCTAATTTGTACTTCATTAGAAGAATAAATTATTGCATATTGCATAATATGTTTACCTTTGGTAAATAGTATATGGCTATTTTGCAAGGTTACCCATCCATCTTCAGCTGTTCCTGGTTAACTGAAGTCTTCAGTTCATTTTAGAGTACATAGATTATGGTGAATGAGTTATGGTTTAAGAGAGCGAAGGTGTGTGGTGGGTGTCATGATATCAAATAAATTGTGGAATTTGAAGTTGAGGCAGCTATTCAGAATGGAATCCATAAATAGTTTTGCATCCTTGAAAATTTCAAATTATTTGTGGGTACTTAGTTTTAGGACTTTCTACATTGTGTGTAGAATTTTAAGTCACTGTTTAAGTTTTCGTAGCTGCAATTTTCTGCAAAATTTGATTTGTTAACCACTTGATGGATGCATTTATATATCCTTTGTAACTGATATTGAATGATCTTCCTTCTGACCAAAGTAAAAGCTGGAGCAGTCTTGAAATTTGAGTCTGTGCACTCCTATCAATTTGAATTTGTGTGCTTATGTTTGTTTGCTGGTGATGTGTTTTCTTGAGATTACTTTTTCTATGTTAATTTGTGTTTAAGTTTGTTGAATGCTATGGCAGCTTTGAGTGCGACAAACTTGTTTTCATCTAATGCATGTTATGGGTTACTGGTTTACCTGTTTAGTTTGTTTATGGATCTGTTTAGCATCACATTTGTTATTTTTGAGTTGCATTCATTTTTTTGGGCCAAGTATTTGATGGTGTTAATTTAGTGCCATAGTCTACTTCATCCATTAATATGAGGTGTATTTTTAAAGTTGTTGTTGTTGTTGTTTTCTAGTGCCTTGCATCTGGCAATGAAGCCATTAGCATTCGTGCTTTCCAATACTTTTGAACTGTAGTTTCTTCTGATCTTAATGCTTCACAGGTCTTCAAGTGTTCTTCATTCATTTCTGCTGGATCGTTACACAGGACACATATCGGTGAGGCTGAGATACCTATTCTGTAGAGATGACTTGCCAAGCAGTCATGATTTGTCAATAGTCGGAAGGCTGCAACAGCTGTTTTCCTTGGTCCCTGGGGGATTATATCTGGATTGGAAAGTAGTGTAATCCATTTTTTATCTTTGGCATTTGTTTCTATTTCTTGTAGGTATGAATGACAAAAATTTTTAATGATCAAGCGTTTTATTGAGGAATATGAGAAATTGAATTTAGACTTTTGTGTTATTGTTGTGGCTTTCTTTGCAAGTGAGTCTGCAGCTTCGTTCCCCATGACTCCACAGTGTGCTGGAATCCATTGGAGATGAACAGTCTTATTAACTTTTTGGAGTTGTGTTAACATTTTGTAGCATTCTCTAATTTTTGTTGACTTCTTTGTAGTATTTGAACATATTCCCTGAATTGCAGCTTTAGAATCCGAAAGAATTACTGCCTTGTTAAATTTATTTAAGGGAAGATTTAATAATTGTAAAGTAAGTACCGATAATTTTTTAAAAAGTAACAGAACATTATTTTCCAAATATTTTATTATCATTCATATGCTTACACCTTTCACTACCTCTACATTTAGTTATCACCTTATTTAGCCACTTACCATAATGGGAAACCAGTTCTTTGTAAGCCTTTATCAAACAATGACGCTGCCTGTGATATAAGCCAAGTCTGCACTTCTTTTTTTAACATCATTGTGGTTGAACTGTTTTCCACCAAGGAGTTTCTTTAAATGAAGAAACAGATGAAAATCCTTTGATGTCAAATTTTTCTCAATCAAATGATGCGATCAGATCTTGAGTTTAGGCCTGTGTGGTTGGGCATTGTCATTCATTGTTTTCCCATAAACTTCACACAATTGAGGATGAATGTTTACTAACATAATGTTTCTCGTATTCAAAAAACAAATCACTGATCTGACTTCTAAGTCGGTGGGTCGTTCGATTGTTGTGAACATTTCAAAATGCTCAAACAATGAAAGAAAACAAAGTGACGGTCACTCACAATTGCATCTGTCTTCCTAATGAATGAAGGAAGACATTGCACATACTTAGAATCTCGACTTTAGCGCTACAATGGCAAAATATTTAAACGATACTTACTTTAAAAACATGCCTCGTATGTTTATGAGCCTGTGTGTCATTGAGTGGAAAGCAGTTTGTTTGTGCTCTATGGGATGCTATGCTATGTATGAGAGTTTTTGTGGTTGTGGTCTTTCTATAAATTTTGAATTAATATTTGTCTTTCTGTTTCATTATGATTCAATCCAGGAAGTTTACTGATCCCATTTTTTTTTTTGTTTCAGGAGGGAATTGTATTTTTGGGTGCAATTTGTTGATGTAGGATTTTAGATGGTTACTTGCTTCGTGTTACATTCATACAGAATAACATGTCATCCACAAATCTGCACCAGGGTAGCAGGAAATGGATATTTTTATATTTTGTAGAATATTTCTGATGGTATGTTTGATAATAGGAAACCAGTGGGATACCTTCCGTTTGTATGTGATATTTGTCATTAAATATGAAGTAATTATGTTCAGTAATTTGGTCCATTATATGCATTATTTCCTTAATGTGAGCCTCTGGTAAAATGTTTTTAAGAATTTTTCTAGTATATGCAGAGTTTCTTTTACTGGTATACAGGAATAGACGTATGAGTGCTGTTATAGGAAACTGTTTGTCTTTGATGTGACTATTAAGATCATGTTCTTCATTCAGACACAATGCCTGAATTTCATATTTGCTTTTATTAGGTTATCCATGTACTTGGCTATTTTATATGCTGTTGCATTCATATAGTTCGTAACTGGCTTTATAAGGGTGTTCTGTTTATGCTGCTTGCAGTTTGATTTGTTTAAGGTTTGATTTATTTTCATTGATATTTTGTGGCTGCATATTATTGTTTATAACCTTCTTTTTTGTATTTTGGTATTCTGCTTTGAGATTTCTTTTTCTTAATTCAATTATACTATTTTCCTGGAAAAATATGTAGATTTTACAATATGGATTTTAAGTTTTTCTTATTACAGTTCACTTTCCTTTGCCTGCCTTTGCAAATGTGATTTTGTGTGTTTATTGCTTTTGTTTGAAATTTCTGGTTGTTTGTGGGTCAATATGTGCATTATCTGGTTTACAGATGATATTTAGGTTTCTCTTAGTATCAGTCTTAAGTGATTTTGGTATTCAATTTTTGTACTTTCTATTTTTGTTTCAATGTTTGTGATGATTTATAGTTGTTTAGGTCTTTTTGTATTGTTATGTGTGCTATGTTTCATTCCTTTTTGAAGTAGCTGAATATGATTGAATGTTACATCACTATTGTTAATGCTGATTGAGTGGAATTTGTGTTCTGTTTATTATGCTATTTTGTGCTTGTTTCTTACTGTCATTACTTTGTGACTGTAGCATTTTCCTATGGATTTTGCTCAGTTGTGCTGCTGTTTCCTTCATGTGTGTCAGAAGTTTTTTATTGATCTGGGTGGCTCGGTTGGTTAGATGCTGGCCTACTGATCCCAAGGGCACAGGTTCAAATTTGGCTCTGGCTGATGGTTTTTAAGTGTGCTTAAAAACGACAGCTCCATGTCAATAGATTTAATGACATGTAAAAGGATTCCTGAGGAATAAAATTTTGGTACACTGGCGATGCTGATGTGATCCTGTCAATTGACAGCATCATTAAACAACAGAATAATTTAATTTCAGATGTTCTTCTTGAAAACAAACATAATTGGACAAATAAAACCAAAGAGAAGCATAAAAACTCAAATACAATAACTGCCCCATTGGCTAAACAGGAAGACCGTTCAACATCAGATGCAAAGAGCATATAAGTCTTCCATTAAACAGACAACAAATCTAATTGTAATTTCAGAAAGAACATACTTGCAGAAAATTACAGCTACCAAAATATAAACATAGACATGGAAATGCTATACATAATTTGAAAAACTAAAAACCAATCACTCTCAAACAGTTTGAAATACACAAACATAAAACTATTTCCTAACTCCATCGACCAGCAACTACTGAAGACAGAGATCTCAGAGAAATGGCTGTTCAGTTTTTACCAAAGGTAGAACCAATATGCACATGTGAAAGTGTATCTTTCCGATTTAATACAGAGCAAAAGTGAGCAACATATGGCATTTTTATAGGTCTTGATACTTGCATAATTATAAATCTGGCAATACATAAATACCAATAAATACACAATAAATTCCTTTGGAAATAATCAGACTAGAGGAAAATGTTAGAATATCCCTAAAACACATTACTGATGTCCTATTGATAACATTATCGACTTACAGCTGGTTTCAAACCGTATTCTCAACTTAGCCTTCAGAATGTAAAAATGTATAAAGTAGCTTTAAAAATTAAAAATTAGCTTTCTGGAATTTATCCTTAAGTATAAGGAAGTATTATAGTTTTATATTTGACTGAGTAACGCACTAATCATAAAGTATAATACATTAAAAGTGTGTTATAGTGACTATGATTATCATTATAACGATTTGTGGTGGTGACAGCAGCAATGGTGGTGGCAGCAGTAGTGTTGTTGCTGGTGGTGGTGGTGTTGTTGATGTTGTAGGTAGCAGCGTCAGTGGTGATGGTGAAAATTTTGCACCAAGAATAATATCTCCAATTTATTTGGTGTGGCAAATGCAGAGTCCAATACTGTCTCTTTAGAATGTGGCTGAGCAGGTCACTTGTTTATAGAGCATATGAATAATTTGTTATGGTAATAAGCCTATGTTAGTCAATTAATTTTATAGGTAAAAAAATATTATACCCTCTAAATATTGTCTTGGAGCCACCTAAATCTCCTTCATCATGTCTTATGACTGTTTGCTGCATTTTCATTAATTCACCAATTGGTCTTTCTCCAAGTCATGTCTTATCCTAATTCAGATAGTGATTTATTTATTTTCCTTTTCAAAATTGTTTCCCTTCCCTTATGCAAGTACATTTTACTTTATTGTTTTCATTTGCAATGGATGATTTGCCATTTATTCCTTAATAGGTTCTTTCTTAATCACTGTCACCATCAACATCATCAGGAGAAGCAGCATCACTACTACTGCTACCACTACTACAAATACTGCTACTACTATTATTACTACTACAACTACAAATACCACTACTATTACTACTACTATTACAAATACTGCTACTATTACTACTACTACAAATACCACTACTGCTACTACTACTACAAATACCACTACTATTACTACTACTACTACTACTACTACTACTACTACTACTACTACTACTACTACTACTACTACTACTACTACTACTACCGGTGGCGCCTGGCCGAGCGGTTAGCGCGCTCGCCAACCACCTAGGCGGCCTGGGTTCGATCCCAGGGACCCGCATGTGGTATTTGTGGTGGACGAAGCGGCGTCAGGGCGGGTTTTCTCCGGGTGCTCCGGTTTCCCCCGCCATCTCATTCCACCGGTGCTCCATCTTCATTCCATGTATCATCAGTGTCATCGCCTGCGGTGCTGTAGTAGTAAAAGCGGGCGTTAAACACTACAACAACAACTACTACTACTACTACTACTACTACTACTACTACTACTACAAATACCACTACTACTACAAATACCAGTACTATTATTACTACTACTACTACTACTACTACTACTACTACTACTACTACTACTACTATTACTCTAAAGAATCCCATCCAAACATATTCTGCTCTACTTAAATCCAATACAACTTATTGATTCTATAAGCTCCATTGCATAATAGCAATACAAGTATATTCTAACATTACAGTCAGGGACAGACCTAGGTTCTCCTTTGCCCAGGCCAAGAATGGAGTTTGGTGTCCCCTTATCCTACCATTTCCCCCATACTAAAACAATATGTCTTATTTTTTATTTTACATTTTCAAGAATTACACAGTACCATTTTTCCAATAAAAATGTCCGTTACTGATTAATTTTCATTGTTTAAGTTGTTTTATTTGATGTGCACAATTAGAAATGGCAGATCTAACCTGAAGTTTGAGGTTTAATAAAAACATGTGAGATAGTATGAAATGAGTTACCTAATCATAAATGTTGCTAAACAGGAACACTTTTGAATTAAGGCCCACCTCAGTAGTGTGGTGGTAGTATGTCTGCTACACATCCAAGAGGTCCTGAGTTCGAATTTTGACTAGGGTGAGTTAGCCAGATAAGGTTTTTTCTGAGGTTTTCCTTATCTTGAGAAGATGAATGTCAGATAACTTTAAGCTCTATGGTAATCTGGCTCATTTGAGCACCACTTCACCCATTTCATCAATTCATTATCTGATATGACACTACACTGGAGGATGTTAATACACAAAGGCAAGAAATTTGCATTAGGTACCTGAAAAAATGAAGAATATGGCCTCAATTTTACAATTGTCAGTCTAGGATGTAGTGCAATAACTAATATCATAATACAGATATAAAAAAGAGAAAGAAGGTATTATAAACAATTTACTCAATTATATTTCCTGAAGTTTAATTTTATGAAACTTTTTTGAGGCAAATGACCTTATTATATCATCACATGAGAGCTTAGAAGCATGCTCATATTCAGCGCGCATGATGCTGAAATTTGTCAGGTGTCATTGTGCTGTAGTGTTCCTTATGTATGCTTTTATCAGTTTAAACTTACTAAAACTCCTTTCATTACAGTCAGTGAGAGCTGGCACTTGACAGTTACCTCATTCACTCATCTGCGAATGAGGCTAGTGCTATCTCGTCCAACCGATTAATCGTTGTGCAATATGTTTGTAACACAACTGGACAAGATAGTGCTAGTCTCGTTCACAGGTGAGTGAATCAGCTAGCTGTCAAGTGCCAGGTTAGATCTTGCCAACTGTAGAGGCCACTGAAACGGGAAAGTGAGTTGAATTCTTATTGCCAATGTCACTTTGACATATGCATCCTATAGGCTATTTTCATAAATCATGTTCAAAAGTCTGGGAGGATTGGCTGTTTTCATATTCGGTGCTAACTCAAGGGCATGGTATTTAAAACTACTGACTTCTACTATTAATTCATCCTTAACAAGGTCATTCTTATAGATGCTGAAGTTGAGTTAGTATGGAGGAAATTCCATACTGAGTATCAAGCGGGCTATTGTATGTTAGACCCCTGGGAGGAAGCAATGGAATGAGAGTGTACTACAGGCTTGAGGAAACCCAAATGAGTAGCAATGCATTGTGACGGTCCCTAACATGTGCTGTAGAGTCTTCATCTCAATGTCTGGGTTTGCCTAAGTAGTCACCAGCTACATGGCTTTTGACAGTGGTCTCCCATCCCCCAGCAGACCTGGCAACTACAAGACCACCCACTCATCAATAATAGTAGTTATAGTTCGACTCCCCCACATAGCAGCACTAGCTCTCCATTGTCAACACTTCTGACCTGGAAACACTGGATTGAAGGGAAGGTGAAGCGAAATGGAGGAACAGGAAATTTGGGGGATATAATTATCCTTCCCAGCATTCGCCTTGTAACTCACGAAAACCCCCTAAAAAACCCATGGTTCAGGAAGGTCGGCGACAAGAATAAAACCCATGAGCTCCTGAATGTGAGCCTTACACATAACCACAGAGCCATCTCGTTCAGTCTTATAAGTGTTAGCATCTCCACTGTCGGGCACTTGAAGTCTTCATCTTGTCAGTGACTGAAGCTGAGATCCATGCAAAAATCCAAACAGTTTATTGATGTCTTGTAAGGCAAGAAATCTGCTCCCCAGCTCACTTATGATCCTATCAATTATCTCTAAAGTGTTCGTATGATACCCCTTCCCTGTTATACATTCGTAACTTTCATCTGCACAAACTTCATGGACCATTCTTTTCTTGTTTTGCTTTCTGGTCTCTTTGAACTGGGGATCCAAAGTATGGGTTTCAGCTATAGCTTTAGTTTCTCTTATGGCTCCCATGCCACCACTTTCTATAGCTACCTCCAACTCCTGGATGTCTGTTAATATATTTAACAGATCAGCCAACAGTGATATCCTCTCTTTGAAAAATGTTATTGGTAGTATCAATTTGAGTTAGTTCCTTGTGCCAAAAAAAAAACTGTAATGAAATAAAGTCATAATATTGTTTAAAAGATAGTAATCTTCTCGTTTTTATTTCCCTACTGGAAGCCAAACAATTCAGGGCATCAATTATCCCTTCAAGATCTTTGTAGATTACCACCACAGCTTCCCTCTTTGTTGACCACCTAGTACCACCCTGCAACTCTAGAGTTATAGATATGAATCTAAGCAAAGCTTTCCATCTATTAGTGGGTGATGCAAAGAATGAATAAAGACAGTTTAAAGTTCTGGAATAATACTCTGCCTCATGCAACAAGCTTATGGTGTTAACTCCCAACTAAATTCAAATGAATGGGCAGCACATGGCACAAAATATGCTAGATTATTGTCTTCTTATAAATGTGATTGAACCCTATTATACTTTCTGGCCATGCTAGCACAATTGTTGTATGACTGATATCTGCAATTCTTTAAGTTCAAACCATCACTTTTGATTTTTTTCATTGTTTCTCACTAACTGCAGATGATGTCAATCAAACTCTTGCACATTTCTGGACCCCTTTCTTTAAATGTTAAATATCCAATAATTTGAGGCATCTGTTCCATGTGGCTAATTTAAGAAGTGCAGTCAAACATTATGGAAAAGTATTTTGCCTCTCTTATATTGCTCAGTATTTGTTCTCTTATTTTAGTTGTAATGATTTCTAAAAACTCATTTTGGATACTGCACAAACAGTTTTGGATGATCAACATAGAGCAGAACAGGATTCATGGCTCTTAGCCAGCATGTGGTGCTGCTTGCTATGCATGCTGAGTGGGTGATAGCACATCTGCAGTAAACATACTATGGTTTATTACATAAGATATTTGTAACAAAAAAACAAAACATAAATATATAAAAATAAAATTACTCATATATATATATCAAGACAGGAGATGTTGTATGTAAGTGCCTTTCCTTGTTGTTCATGCATTTTCGGTACCTACTTAGGAAATTGGCCATTACACACTGCATTTCCTTTTGAGAAATGACAGCAATTTCTTGGCAAAGGTTATTTTTAAGTTCCTCTAAAATGTGTGGATTTGTTTTGTAAACTTTCTCTTTTAATCCTCTGACCAAAAATCACTGAGGTTAAATCAGGGGAATGTAGAGTCATATATTGTTAGTGATAACTCTATCTCCAAACACCTCATGGGTTTCTTGAAAGCAGAATTTGGCAGTATGTTCCATCACAGAGTTCTGCTGGAAAGTCACATAACTTCTTTCCCTCTCAGTTGATATGCCAACAAAGGTACAAAATGTTTGAAACATACCTCTCACTATTAATTGTTTCCATTAAAAAAAATTGGAGCTATTATTCTCTCACTACTAATAGTACACAGCACTGCTATTTTTTAATCATGCAGGGGTTACTGGTGAAGGTGTTAGGCTTCTCAGCATGCTAATAATAATTGTTTTGTATATTAATATACCAACTGTGGAACCATGATTCATCCGAAAAGAAAATTAAGTTAGTGCCCATTTGACCATGATGCATGTGATTCAAGTCCCATCCTTAATGCAGGGCCACCCATTTTAAGCTCTTGCATTACAGTAATTTTATAAGCCTTCAACTTGAGTAACTTTACAGCTATTTGAACAGTGCAATAGGAAGTTTCCATTTGCTGCAAAACATGTCAAAGTTATTTTCAGGGAGACCATTCCAGAGCATGTCCAATGTTATCTAGAGTTTCTCCTGTGAGTACTGTATGTGGCTTCTTATGTTTCTTATTGGGAAGATTTTCTTGTTTCACATATTTATTTACTAACCTAAGAATTGCAGTTTGATCTGGAAATTTCTCTTGAAATAATCTTCTTAAGACATTGACAGATTCTATGTGGATGAGTGAACCTTGAATTAATACTTTTGGGGGAACAGAATACCAGTGTCTGAACAGAGGCATTTCTCATAATGTGCACTGTATTACATCTACTAACAAACACATGCCACCTGTGGCGGCTCATGGACGTTGAATGCAGGGGTGCTGCATACAAAAATTATAAGAACTGTTAACAATGCATCTTAACTTATTTGTAGATTAGTTCTATGCGCCTCCTCTTGTAGGTCATGAACTTCTGAATCACATTGTTATTGAAGTCCAGAATGTTGTTAACCACAGACTTCTCAATAGACAGCATAGCTAATGTGGTCAACCTCTCTTTTCTCATCCTCTTTCTGAGGTACAAGTTTACCATTTTCAAACATGAGAAGCACCGTTTTGGTTCGGAAGTTGTCATTGTATAGTGACAGCTATGCACAGTAATTTTACAACTTCTGAGAACGAGGCTTGTAAGTTCTGAGATAGAAGAAACTGCAAGAGCTTGACAGCGCCACCGATGTTTCTGAATTCTGGTCTCTGATACAATACAGTGAGTTCCTTTTCAGTCTGTCTTTCTTGAGCACTGGGAAAAGCTTCACACACATATTTAGGTCACTTTCAGGAAAAGTTTGATAATTTTCAAATTTGTCTTCACATAGAGTGGAAGATACTACCAGATGATCTATGAACTGGAATTAGGTGTTCTTTCGCAGCCGCAACCCATGTCTGATTGCCATTAACCTTGCAGCGTTTGCTGGAGTGTTATCTTCGCATTCCTCTCTACTCACCTCTGCATTGTTCCATACAGTCTATGGCATGCCAAAACCTTGATATGCAGTCTTGTGCCTTAGAAGCATCTAATTGGCGATGTTGTAGTTGGTTGTATAAAATGTCTACATGAGGCATCAGTAAATGGAAAAGGCGAGCCAGGAGTTGAATTCAGAATCTTCAAGAAAATGTATTAGGGCACTGGCCTCATTTATTGTAATGTTGTTTGATGTTTCAGATTCCATTATAGTCTGAAAACATCCCAGTAATGACTCTTTCTTCTCATAGACTACATTTACTATTCTTGTTTTAAAATTCCATCTTGTAGCCCCAGCTGACGGAATTCTCTTTGAAACACATGCATCTAATACAGACTGCCTATATGGAGATCATGAGAAGAAACAAGTGAGCAAAAAATATCCCTGCCCTTATATTTTGTTTAGCTGCTTTTTCCATTATCAAATTGAATTGATGAGCATAGCAATGTACAAAATATGCATATTTGTAGCAGTCCATGATTTTTGCTTGTACCCCATTTAATACACCACTCATCACAGCTGCTCCATCGTAACTCTGTCCAATCAGCTTATCTTTCTTGCTTTTAAGAATTACTTCTAACTGCGAAAGTATGCACTCTGATACTGAATTGGCATCTTGACCGGTTGCGTTGAAGAAGCCGTAGAATCTCTTGATGGCTTTTCCTCCTTTGTTATTATAACAAAGAACCATCACAAGGAGAAATATTTCTGAAGTGTCTGTGGTTTCATTGGCAAGAATAGAGACAAATTCAGTTTCTTCAATCTCTGATAAAATTTCCTCTCTGCATACTTCCAGCATATATTCAAGGAACTCATTTTGAATTGCCTTTGATAAGCTTTTAAAAGGCGAAGAACTCTCCAAATGTGACTTAAACAATGAATCAATTTCATGTGTATATTTGATCAAATCGAGAAATATACCTTGATTGTCGGAATCTGCGTTTTCATTATGCCCTCTTAATGCCAGCTCATTGATTCCACAAAACATAATACAATCGATAATTCTTGACAACACCTCTCTGTTTTTCCTTACGTTGTTATTATGGCATTCAATGGCTTCTTTATGAGCTGAACTAAAACTCTCTTCCCAAAATAACCAAGTTCACAGTGTTGTTTAAATGTTTCTCAGATTTTGCATGTTTATTGATCTTTTCAAGCAGTTTTCTAAGATCAGTTATACCTTTCCGAGTCCAACTAGAGTCTCCACCAAACAAAATACATGGGAAACAAAACAATGCATTTTTAATATCACAGCCTGACAACCATCCAAACTTTTGTACACTTCGCTGTTAAAACTCCTCATATATTCTTTTTGTCGGCTTGTAGATGTTTGTTTAATGTCTAGCATGGGTGTAGGCCTTCCGCGATGCTTAATTTCACATTTTTCCTCTAATGTTAATGTACTGAAGTGAATAGACTGCAAATATTGTATGGAATTAATAATTGTTGGCGACACTATTGTAGTTACTACACGCACTTAGAACACATGAAACAGCGCTCTAACTGCTCACTCCCGACTTCTCTAAGCATTGAGAGCTGCATATTTTGCAGCTCGTTCCAAAGGTAATGCAGTGGTTCTGGAGGGGGAGGAAACTGAAGGAATGTGGGTGGAGAGTCAACTCTTTTAGCCTGGCAGTGCCAGGGGAGGAAATGCTTTCGCCAGTTGCACGGGAGGAAGTAGCTGCTGTAAGCAGTACTTCGATACTAATAGACTGCATTTAACTCGATGGGCCCAACATTTAAAACTATTTTAAAAGCAGAATACGAATCTGTATTACAAATCATAAGGTGAGCCATTGAGTCAGAAACACCTGGGGGTGCTGCAGCACTGCAGCCCCTCATCACCAGCCGCCACTGCATACCACATTTGCAAGAGTTCAACACATATCAAAACTTTCTGCTTCATTGCAGGCTGGCTAAGAGTCATGAAACCTGTTCTGCTCTAAGTTGATCACCCAGTAGCTTGCTTATCCTTTCTTATGATGGCTAAAGTGTTCTTGTAGCATGGGCTGGTAACAAGACAATAAATCAATGGTGATCAAAACTTACCCTCTTCTTGGATCACCAAAGTCAAAGTTTTCACCCAATGCTTGAAAAGGATAGCTTGGCCAAATGCATGATAGCATCAACAATGATATGTAAAGGTAACTTCCAATGCCTTTCTTCTTGTGATATTTGTTTCTGCAGCTCTTTATCAATTCCCCTTTTATTCAACAGTGTTTCTAATTCTTTCCAAGAGCAAAGACATTTATTGTGACTTGACCAGCTTACATGTTCTAGAATTTTTTCATCCAACTGTTTTCATTGCATCAGACCTACATTCTTAGCCATAGTAGAAAGGCACTGCTCAAAAACTTATCAGAAAACAGTTTGCATGGTATAGAGAACAAAGCATTTTTCGATTACCATGTACTAACCAAGATTGACAAACTTTTTGTCACTGGAAAGGCATTTATAAAACCAATCTTCTGCTAAGTGTCTTTGATCTCTTGGAGAATTACTAAGACTTGGTTTCACTTTACCCTCACTTAATAATTTCTCTACAATAAACCCCCTCTCTGAATCTAAAATTGTCATTGGCCATGTCCCTAGATCAGGGGAAGACAGGTAATGCTGCTGTGACGTCAGCTCACATGCTCCCAGCGAAAGCCAGTTGAACGTGTGACGTCACAGCGGGCAAGAGGAAATGGCATACGGGACATCATAATTTTAATGCTGACTGTTTCAATTATGGAATAGTCACAGATTATAAATAATTACGTTTCAGCTTTATGCCATATATATATAAATTCTAGTTTATGTGAACAGTCATATTATAATGCCAATAGAATGGAAAGTGTAACTATTTTGCCTGAGCAAGAGGAGAGCTATACAGAACAATTAGGTGGACATTTTCCGACATTTCTCGTTTTGCTTTTCTTTAACTAGTTTGTCAATGTTAGGGCATAATGTATGGCACATTTGTAACCGAAGACTGCATGTTAGATTGTGATCTGACAATATGCTTCGGGATTTTGACTTAGAAAGGTTCATAACCGAAAAGAATGGTTCGCACATATACGTAGAACCAAACATACATAATACCCGTGCAACAAGGGCATGTAACCTCAGAAATCTGGTTTGAGGAACATTCTTATAACAATCAGTCAAGTCTTCCTTGTGTTTATATTTGTCCTTCAGCAAATCGTCGCACTGTAAATTTATCAATTCAATTTGCTACCTGCTAGAAACATTGTTAACATCCAATGAATACGGGGTCGCAAAGACCTGAAACGTAGTTGACAATGTTTCTGCATCTTGAAGCCTGGTCTCAAACTAGTGTGAAACACGGGGAACTGAACACAAGCACCGCTGATCTAGGCAGCATAGCAATACACTGCTCTCGCCTGACGTCACACGAATGTACAAGCTGGCTCTTCGTTTAAATACGTCGCACAGCCCAAAGTTTTCTTCCCCTGCCCTAGATGCTTAAAATCAAAGTTAACAGTATATTTACCATGAGAGAGATTCGGAGTGGAAGTAGCAACTGTTTCCATTTGCAAAGTTTCTATTACCTTTACTGCAGTTGAGTTTTAAGTATCTTCTTCTGCAACAGTTGTTAGCATTTGCTTGTTCTCTTGAGTGTTAGTTGTGCTTCACGTCCTTCTGGAGACATGCATTCCAATATTTCCACACCAGCTTCTTCTCTTGCTCCACTATCATCTACAAAAGAAGGTGATGTGGCACACTCACACAACTTTCTCTGCCTGTTATAGCTCACTTTCATAGCTAATCCATAAATAAATGATCGACTTTCTTTCTTCTTCTGCTTCTTATAAATCCCTTTGCTATCAACCATTTAAAATCTGCACATTTGCAGTTCATCAGCCAATATCAGCTAACAGCACATTTAAACTTGTAGGTGCTGAAAACACTAATTTACTCATTTGTAATTTACTCTTCAGAGTATTTGTATAACACATATACCATATAATAACTAAAATTATGGTTTATAAGAAAGTACGTGTAACACATTAAGAATAGGGGTATTGTGGTTTCAGTTCTATGCTGAGTTTTATTTACTTCTAAGCAAATATTAACTATCAACAATACAAATTACAAATAATGTTTCATGGATATATGCTGTAAAAACTGTGTATTTAGCTGTTTTGTGCCTCCATGGAATTCAGTGAAATAAGACTGAATGCTTACGTACCTAATTCTTCAGGTTTCACTGGTGGCAATTTATGATGTTTCAGTGAATGCTTAACATGAGAGGTCTCTAAATAAAGAGCAACATGAGCTTTAACTACCACCCCATTTATATTATTGTATTTTATTTCACTTTCTTTTCACCTAAGTTGACATAAATGATGAGATTTGCCAATCCTCTTTTTCTCTTTCCTGCATCCTTTTTCTTTAACTACTCCAGATAGCTTCCTTGACATACTGATACATTCATACACACTTGCACAGTAATGTAAAGAACTGATGACTTGGATTTTGTGTTGTACATTGTCACAACAGCAATGAAAAGGTGACAACAATGTGAACTGCACTCCATCCAAGGTTGAGGTATGCCGGTCAATTTTGATAATGTGGTGTGTTATGCTCCACACAAAATCAATACAACCATCAAAGTGTTTCTTACTGTGGAAAATAAGTTTAATCCTTGACTCAAGTAATTACTAGCAATCAGTTGTCATTCATCACATAGCCATATAGGTATATAATTGAAATGGGTGGAAAACAAACATTTCAGTCGTTTGGCACCCCCTGGAACCCCGCATCCAGGGAAGACTTCCACCCTGCTCCATCCCCGATTAGTTATTCATTAGAATAGATTTTGAGAAGCTTAAAGCTCTTCTGTTTGGATTACTAGCTATAAGCTGGGCAGTCTGATAGTTAAGATTAAGAAGAACCATTTAGGTTCACGTAAGTTTTTCTATTTGTAATGAAACTTGGAATACCATGACTCTGCCAGTGCTTTCTAGTGATGCTATATCCTTTGATAACAAACAAGTCAGGTGTGACATCTTATATTTGTAAATTAGACAAACATTTAGACAAGGATACTATGTGATATTTTTTAATATTGCTAATGTAATTCATTTGTTACACCTGTTACAAAATACTAGCACAAATAGAAACTTTGCTTTTGGAATACCACTTGTATTTTATATACAGTGTATATAACCTGTTATGATTGCAGGTCATGATAAATACATTTCTAATTCATGTAAGTACACCACATGCTCATTTGAACTTAGAGCTCAAAATAGCTATTTTCTTTTTACTTATCATAAATAATCATTTAACTCCCTAAAATTCTCAGTGCCCTATAAGTAATCTCTAAAGTAGGAAAATATGTTTGACTTAGAATATTGGAGGCAATAATGAATGTCAAGTATTGGGCAGATAGTGAACTCAGAATGGTGATAATATTTAAGATCCAGTTCTAAAGTTCAGAGTCACCTGTTCAACTCTGGGGACAAAATATAATGATAACTGTGTGGTCAATGGGCTCCAGTAAAGAAAACTCAGCATTGTTCAAGTGTAAGGAAAAACGTACCTTCTGAAAGAAAATCAGCTTTGCATGTGTAAAGAAATATGATATTCTTTTAATGTTGTTTCATTCTAATAAAACCTTAATGTTTTATAAGAAAGACTAAAAACTATTATTAACTTACATTTTCTATTTTTTACATGAACCAAAACCAAAAAATTGTAAAATTGATCTTCACCATGTCTGTAAATACTGAATCTTAAGGAATTTTGTATCCATTGGGACCTAATAAATCATAGCATTTCCTCCTCTTTTAGAACAAAAGTGAAATATTTTACTACTTACTCTGTATAGTGTATAAATGTTTAAGCATTATAATTGAAACCACTTAGTCAATTATACTTTTAATCAGATTCTATCTACAACTTTGAACAACAAAGTTGTACCGAAGTGAATTCATTGTGCCAAATATATGAGGATAATTGTAATATCTTTATGTAAGTAGACTTGTACCTATATGTAGTTTCTAGAAAGAAAATAAGAAGAAACTATAGGTTATTTGTAACATATGCTCTTGAATTTTATAAATATCTTCTTGGATGTTTTCATAAATATTTCTATTCATTAAGTGACATGTTGAATGAATATTCTATCATACAGGTGTAAATCATATATGGCTTCAATTTGTTCTATGACTTAAAAAAGTTCTACAAAACATTCTGACCTGTCATTTGCTTCAAGTACATATAAAAGCGATCTCAAGTCAGATTCTTTTACTTTCAGTATAAGTATAATACTTTACTCCTGCACACAATTTACTGTTGATTATGTAGGAAGTGAAGGCAAGCTTATTCCTCTTCTTGTAATTTGTTTACAGCTGGTAGCCTCTGTACTGCATCTAAGCAATAATTATTAACATTTCTTGTGCTAAAATGTAAATCAGAGACCAAACTACATTCAGTAAGACTATTACAGCCTAATAATTTGTCTCTGAAACATGTTTTATGTTTCACTCATGTCTGTATAATTTACACACTGTAGATATGATATGATTATAATAATAAATCTGTATATATTATAATTATGTACATTGTTAATAAAGTTCAGGAAAGAAGTTAAAACCTGATATTTAAACACTAGAAATCTGGTAAGGCTGCTAAAGTAAACTACAACTATATATAATAATTTTCTGTCAACAAAAGATGTGTAAACTAGATTGTGTTAACTTGGAAAACAGATATAAAGAAGTAATATATATGCACCTGCTCAGCTAAACATGCAAAATATAGGTATGCCAAAAGTCATGCTCAGTAAGACTGGAGAGCTATAGAAAGAGCACATGGAAACTGCTTTCAGGCCCATCACAGCTACAATAACATAATTTATGCATACATTAATATTAAGTACCATAGGCACATAAATTATTTATAATAATGAAATTATAACCATATTTAAAGGAGAAGTCTTTAAGATTCAGATCCTCAATCAAGATTGGCACTTAAGCTTATGAAGTATTATTCATTTGTGTTAAAATGCCATGAAATATTGGATTTCATATACATCATCCACTCTCAATTTTTTCCTTATTATCTATGTTAGATACTACATAAAATGTATCTATTAAATCTATCTATTTTCTACCTGTTTAAAGTTCTGTTTAATTAATGATAATGAAAATGCTGGCTTGGTATGTGAAGACCGCGAATATGACCATTGGAATTAATAATTTCACATATTTGGAACAGTTACACACTGCAATATAATGTGAAAGGTATTAATATACAATAATAAAGAAATTCCAGTAATAGCAAAAACAAGATGGCAATAAAACCATTGTAAATGTGCTTCAAGAATTTAAAAGAATTCCATCTCTTTTGTTTATAATTATTAACTGAACATTACAGTAAATGAAGCTCTTTAAAACATACTGCTCTTCTTCCTCATACCTCCTTGATTCACTTGTAATGAATTTGGAGAGAATGTTCACACATGGAATAGCAATAGTAACTAGAATTTTCTCTAATAAGAATTACAAATAATTACAATTAAATAAACATTCTGTTCACTTTGAAGTTTATTGCTCCTTCCTTAAGTTTCATGTGCATTTACTTATCAATAGCCCAGCAAAGCAGTAAGCAGTCAAAGCTTCTATAATATAAATAGTCTTTGAACTAACACTTCTCAGAACTCTTGTGATGATAGTGGACTCATGCTGCACATACCTAATACATACCTACCAAGCCTTGATAGAGTCTAAACTACACTATCTTCTCTGTGGCATAATTAACATTATTCTTCTTCAGTATTATGCTTGATAACACCATTGTCCTGGTATATTCTGAATGCTTTGAAATAGATGCTGCTGTTCTTTCAAGAATTTTAATGGGTTTTCTTTATTTATATCTGTTTTTGATACGAAAGCATCAACATAGCTAGTGTGACTGGTTTGATATTCTGAGGAGATTTATTTTTCCAATATTCTATTGTTTGCTAATTTTATTATAATACTGATGAGGTTATTACTAGTAAATAATACTACATTGTATTCATATTATGCCTTAATCATTTTGGGTCTAACCCACATAAGAAATTAAGAATGCCATTTGTAACTTAAGCTTGATTAAATGAACATTATGTTTATTCTGCAACAGTTGTGTATAGCAATAATGGTTGCTTAGAAATAAATAGTTCAACTAAAACTGTACAGTTTCCATGATAATAAAAACTATTTCCATATGTACAAACTTATTTTCTTTTAGAAATCATTCAAGCAAGTCATGACAAGGAGACATAGAAAGATTATATACATTTGTTAACCTCCTCCAAGTTTCATTCATTTAAAATGGTGTGCACCTCTTCAGGCAGTTAGAATTTCACTTCATTTTATCTTTTGTCTCCTGGTTCAGTCTCTAAGCTAGATGGACAACTTCACTTTCTCTTCTCTCTTTAAGCCTTTTCTTCTCTTTATTTTTTACTTAAATGATAGAGTGGTGTTCTTCCATATAATATTTCACAATTTTTCAGTGGCATCTCATGAAGGGGTTGGGATTGGTTGTATTGCACAGTAAATTCTTTTTTTATGGATTTGAAAGTGATGAGCAGGATTAGGATTTTTAGGTGCACACCTTTTTCTTAGGGTAAATTTAGTTTCTTTGGAAAGATACCACAGTTTGAAGTTTTGTTTCTAGTTGCCAAAAGAGGCATTATTTCATGCACCTTTTCCCCTTTTGGGGTACCTTTATCCTTTTTTCCCCAACCATGCTCATAATCCCCTTTTCCCCTTTTTTTCTTTTAAGTTTGCTTCCATTTTACTCTATATGATTTTAATCAATATAAAATATTTAACTTTTAGTTAGCATCTCCACAGCTTGCTGTGAACATGTGAAGAGTAAGCCTAACTCTTTCAGTAAACACTGTGCAGGAGTTGAAGGCTCACCTACAACAATCGGAAATAATTGTGTACGACAAATCCTCTTTCTCTCGCTTTACCGCTATAAAGCAGCCTGTAATATTCCAACTGACAATGACTCATTCTCATTGTATATCATTCTATCCTTTTAATTTCACCTACTGTTTGTGAATGTGAGTCTGTTACTGTGGCAGAGGTCATCTGTTTGTGCGGATTCCAAGGTCACACAGAGACAGCAGTAATTGTACACATGTAGTTCCAGGAATTGACTCTGGATTCTGCTCAAAGCTACTAGAACTCGCTGAGACTGCAGTTCCAGCATGAATGAGAACATTCTGGTAATTTTCGCGGTGTTATATAAAAGTGTTAACAGAAAGTGAATGAGTTGTGTAGCAGTCACATTGAGTTAGCAAGAGAACTGGTGTTAGTCCTTTGTTACATTACAAAATGAGTGTATTACTAGATTTTACCATACTAAAGGTGTCCAGTGCTCAACTTATTGTTCTGGCTCAGGAATTCAAACAAGATTTCATAGACACAGATGGAACTGTTATTCGATGTACTATTTGCAATTCAGGAATTTCGTTAGAAGAGAAACACCAGCAAAATTGGGGGTGCCGTGGCCGAGCGGTTAGCACGCTCGCCTACCACCTAGGCGGCCCAGGTTCGATCTCAGGCATGTGGTATTCATGGTGGACGAAGCGGCATCAGGGTGGGTTTTCTTCGGGTGCTCCGGTTTCCCCTGCCATCTCATTCCACTGGTGCTCCATCTTCATTCCATGTATCATCGGTGTCACCTCCTGTGGTGCTGTAGTAGTAAAAGCGGGCGTTAAACACTACAAACAACAACAGCCAGTGAAATTGCATCAAACAGCACATTTCCAGTTCTAAGCATCAAATGAACAAGACCCTTCAGTGAAACAAATCATGGCAGACTCTGTTACAAAATGTGTTTCAACACAGTTCTTCAAAAAGCCAAAATTTTAAGGAAATCAACATTGAGTTGTGTGCAGCTCTTACACAAGCAGGAATTCCTCTCAATAAGGTGAACCATCAAACCATCAAGGGATTTCTCGAAAAATACACAAAGATGTCAATGCCGAATGAGAATACTTTGAGAAAAAACTACATGGAGCCTGTTTACTGGAAAACCATACAAAGAATCAAGGAGGAAGTGTCTGATTATGATGTGGGAATTATTGGGGATGAAACAGACTCAATGGAACGATCTGTTTTGAACATTTTAGTTTTTCCCTTAGCAGGAGAGAAAGTTAAACCCATGTTGTTAAAAACAAATGAGCTGAAGAAAGCCAATGCCAGTACAGTACTGCAATCAATTGTGGACTTTTGTCAAAAACTCTGGCCTGCTGGTATCAAGATTGAAAAACTTCTTCTTATGGTTACGGACCAGGCTCCAGACATGGTTTCAGCTGTTAACCAACTGAAGCCTTTATTTCCTAAGTTGAAGCATGGGACATGCTTGGTTCATGCCCTTCACAGGTTTGTGAACCCATAAGGAACAAATACGACATTGCAAATCAGTTCGTCTCTGCCCTGAAGAAGATTCTGCTGTTAGCTCTGAATCGTGTTGTGGTTTACAAGGAAACCACTGGCCTATCCCTTCCAAATTTCCCAGTCATTACTCACTGGGGATCTTGGATCGAGTGTGCTGCTATGCTGTGTGAGAATTTTGACAAGGTTAGACTTGGTGCTTTCTTTGGATCCAGCCGACGCAGGTGCAATTTCCAAGGCACAACAACTTCTGTTACCGGAGGAAATACATAATTTGCAGACAGAACTATATTGTGTCCATAGTTACAATTACCTGACTGCAGCTATTAAACTATTAGAAGAACAAGGTTTGGAAAAAGATAAAGAGTGGGATATTTTTACTTCTGTGAGGGAGAAGTTAGATGGCTTTGCCAAAGACAAACTTGAGTTTAGTCCAGAAGAATCCAGACATTGAGGATTTCGCCACATCTGAAGAATTGCCATTCTGAATGAATACAAGACTTACCCCACTGGTTTCTGTGGATGTCGAAACAAGCTTTAGCATCTACAGAAACATTCTATCTTCTAATAGAAACAGACTTACTTTTAAAAATGTAGAGACGTTTAATGTCTTGAAGTATAGCAGCTTCATGTGTTTTCCTTCTTTTGATGAGTGATAATTTGATGTACTTGTTTGTAATTCAATGCATTAGAATAGAGGAAAGAGAAGCTTTTGAATTAGTTGAATAAACCAGCACCTTTTTTTTTCCCATTTTTTACCTTATTTGAGCACCTTTACCCTTCCTTTTTTCATCTTAAATTTGCTCCTAAAAATCCTAACCCTGGTGATGAGAAAATGCAGTAAACATATAAACAATAATTTAAATGTACACACCTGAAGCTATTAACAGTGAAGCAAATTTATCCACAAGTAATACAAAGTAATGAGAGACTCACACTTCAATTCAATAAATTGAAAAGCATTTCAGGAAAAGCAACACTTATAGTTTGAGAAAATATTTACTTTGGAAGAACAGGAACCACAGTTTTCAATTATGAGGTGTCACGAAACAACATACTAATGCAAAGCAGTTAGCCAGCAGTCGACCAAGAACGAATGATAGGAAGCATGTTTTCTAAATGGAGTAAGTGATGTAGTGTTACAAAATTGACTCAGGAATTAATCCAAATAACAAGTGTACATTACTGTCATAAAGTACACCATAGCTAATTTTAACCTTTTAAATTAAAATTAAATGAAATGTGGTACTCATACAATTTTATTTGTAGATATGTGGTGTACAAACAGATAAACAGAAACAGGGAAAAAACACACACACACACACACACACGCACACACGCATGCACACACGCACGCACGCACACACGCGCGCACACACACACACACACACACACACACACACACACACACACACACACACACACACACACACACACACATATAAACATGCAAATTTTTCCAAAAGTCTTCTTTTTTCTTGGATTCAATGGATCTCAAAGTAAACTTTTTTGCAAAATCTCATATCACACTTTTGGGTGGGATGAAGTGCCTTTTTTGACATAAGAAAGCAGTTGGAATACAAATTTAATCAATCAGAAATTGCAGTACCCTCCTGTACTCTCATATGGAGCTTGTCCCAGCCTGTGCTATTTACACCCACCAGCAAAATGTCTAAAACTCAACATGCCTGTTATTGTTCTCCACTATATACTCCTGTACTCCTACTCATAGACCTCCATAGGCTAACCGGCAGCTCATATGCACTGATTATAATATCTATCTAGAAATATTACAAGGTATTCTCTGAAGATAATGATAGAGCTAGTAATTGAAAGCCTAGAGCACTCCATCATTAGCCTGATCTTGCAAGAATTTGTCATAGAGAACAAACAAACATTATTGTTTATATCCACAAATAACACAAAGTAATTAGAGACACTTCACTTCAACAAATTGAGTCACACTCAATATTTCACACAACGATCGTTTCGACACATTTGTGTGTCATCCTCAGGCGAACTGAGTTCTTAAGGGAATAAATGTTTTCTGGAACAAAAGTGATGTGCTATTTGAAGTCCCTCTGGGATTTGTGGAAATCTAATGGGTGGTATGTGAGTTTCCTGAAAATCTTGTCTTTTTCATTTGGAATGAGTGTGCTGATCTCTTTTATGCTCCTTCTATTCATGGCTTTGTTTATTTTCTTATGTACTTATTGTCTCAGTTTAGAATCCATTTTCTTTAGCTATATCTATTATTTTGTGTAACTGATGGTCATAGGGATATTAACCAATCCATTCCTAAATATACTAAGTGATGTGTTAAAAATAGACTCAGTAATAAATCCAAATGAATACACTCCTTGCTTAAATCAGGCATTGGGTTTTCTATGAATAGCCTGTTAAAATCTCTTCACTCCTTATAATTTGGACATCATTTATTTTATAAATCTTTGTAGGATAATCATAAAGCTCATTAGAAGATTCAGTTTATGTCAAATTAAATATTTCTCAGCATGTTATGGTTGCTTTAACATTTCCAGTGTTTTAAGTAATTCTATTTGAAATTTCAAGTGATCATACCTTTGTTTCTCGTGAGCTCATGGAAAGAGTGATTATTAAGGCTTGTATGATTGACTTGATTGTCCAATACACTGACATCCTTAGAATATACCTGTGTTCCAGAGTCCTGTAGTTGTTCATACCTACTAATTACACATGCACCATTTTTTTAAGTCAATTAAGTCAAACATTTTATATATACAGAAGAGCCCCAATTATCCAAGGTAAGAAGGACCAACAGTACCACGGATAATATAAAATTCGGATAACATGGACTCTGTCAAAACTCGAGAGGAGGCAAACATATGGCAAACTGGTGAAATTAATGAAAATATGGTCACATATGTGAAAAAAAGGCATCTTCTCTATTATCAAATGAAAAAAATTATGTAGGGAAACTGATCCTAATATTGGGAGTAATTTGTTATTAATTTAATTATAGAGCTGCAAAATATCAAACAATGGTTTTAACTTGGAAAACAACTTCATGCATCTTATAAGAACCTTATTTGCTGTAAGGACTTTTGGTGCAATACTTATCAGGGTAACATAATTGTAGCAGGTTTTTGAAAACAGTAGCATTCTCCCCATATTAGGATACTGTGTACCTATTATGGGGAGATGTTAGGAATAAACAAATAATATAAATTTGTGAAGGTGGTTTGTTATCTAGGTTTGAAAGGTAATTTTAATATAAGTAATATATAATTAATCCTTTGAATAGCACAGTCATTGACCTTCAATATCAAATTTGAGTAACTGATATAAAAATAGAAACTTAAAAATTCTATGTTATAGAGAAATTGAAGGTTTGTGTGATCAAATCATTTACACCAATAAAAAATAAACAACTTGTATATAAGCCTACATAAAGTGAGTGTCTTCATTTGAAGCATTTGCAGAAATGAATCCAGTTTTCACTTTCATCTTCTGAAGATCGTCTAGCACAGAACAGGAGATTTTCCTCATCTTCTGACAAATGTTTATCTGAATCTTCAAGCTGAACGGTGTTCTTCTTGGAATCAGAAGTATCAGTTACAAATAGAAATTGCCTTGTTACCAGCCACCCTGTAAAGATTACTTGGGACATTTTCCACAGAATTTCCTCCTTTACCAAGTTCTTTTTCTCTGTGTTTTCTTTTTAGGCACTCATGACTTTCTTCATTCAGCTTCCTTCTTGTTCCTCATATTTTCCTCAATCTTTAGCATTTGTAGAGAGCTGGTCCTAATCTGATAATACATAACCATACTTTTATTAATTTTCTGAGCCATTCAAAATACATTCTACACCGGGAAGAAATGGTGTTCCTAATATAGGGAGCCTCATATTCGACTTAACACAACTTCCACATATTAGGATCAGACTAGTCTTAGTTTGTAAACATTTATTTCTCTTTTGTGAAAATATCCACAAATTAAATAAGACATGGGATGAAAGCCCAAATAAAACTAATTCTATTACAATATTCAGTTCATTAATAAAGCTTCCCTTTCTTAAATGATGATGAAACAGATGTATTGAAACCAATGCAAAAGAATTATACAATCACTTACCTTACTGGATTAAGGAAATAAAATTGTATATATAGAAAACAGTACCTTTCCTCATAACATTTGTTGTAATTTGTTATAGGGTAAATGGTTACAGTGTAAATAATTTGTTATATTGTAAATAATGTTATAACTTTTTTTATATGACAAACCTTGTAAAACTATTACAATTGGTGAATAAAGCTGAATCTGAATATGTGTGAGAGGACTGAAAGACTTCTGGGATACGTACAAATACATTGACACATAAAAGGTAAGGATCCTGTGTTAGAATTTACGACTACAACACTTTCACACATGTCACTTTAAGTATCATTTATCACAGCTGCAGCACCTCCTTACCACATATTCCACCACTCCCCATATTTGGAACATTTTCCACATTAGGCACAGTTCCCCGACATGCAAATAAAAATAAAACAAAAGTACTGAATAAAAAGAAACTATGATACATACATATAGTGTGTATATGTTCCAGTCAAAAAAAAGTAATTTCTTTAAGAAATTCGAAAGAGTTTTCTGTTTAACGGAAGTCACTTGTTTCTTTGCTGACATTTCATGTAATTGTTGTAAGAGTAGAAGGTTAGTTGAAGTTATCTCTAACTGTTGATCTAGCTACTCGATGGTCTTTCCTATCAATTTACATCCTTCACTGTGGCTGATTTTCTCATTCTCTATTTCAATGTCATCATTGCAGTGGCGGCTCGTGGCTGGGAAATCAGGGAAGAGTTAGTGAGAAAGAAAAGGATACCTATATTTATAAAAATTTTAATAATTGTACTGACCTATTTCTTGTACACCAAATCAATCCTTTGGTCCTTTAAGGCTGCAAACTTGTTGGTAATGTCTTCATAGAATGGCTGCGTTTTTATTAATAAAATTGCACTAGAAGTTCTTTCTGAATGGAAATCTTCGCTAAAGAAGAAAGTCTCTCTTCTGACATTGCATTCCTCAGGTATGCTTTTATACACTTTAGACAATAAAAGCTTCATTCCACGGATGCTGTAGTAGAAGAGATTGACAGAATAAGGGAGAACAGTTTATAAGTATCCATAAAGAAGTCCTTATCCACATTAAGCATTTCTAAAATATTTCCGGTGGGAATATTTCTGTACTTCTCATCAGCATACATGATAGAAAGGTCATTTCTTAAACATTGTGTCTTGGTGAATACAGGTCCAAAGAAATTTTGCAAGTTTTCAAGTGCACTTGAAGGAAAACATGTGTGGTATTCTTCAAATTTTCTAGTATTGGCCAGGCAAACAAATTAAAATTTTCAAAATTACGAAATCTTTCATTCATTTCCATGAAAACATGATCCACAATTTTGTAATACAAGGCTTGAACATGCTCATCCTGAGAAAAGGAATTGTACTCTCGTGCGAGTCGAATATCCGCCATTTTGTTGGCTTTTCAAACCAAATTGAAATCTACAGTTCATTCATCTTGCTTCTTAACATTTCACAAGTGGTCCTTATTTTTTATACACAGTAGTTTACATACAGTGACCTCTTCTGCAAAACATCAAACAATATATCTGTCAAATAAAATATGTCATGAAACCTACTGCCAGAAATGCAAATTCAAAATTGTTCATCTCATTCAGAAAGCCTCTGGCAAGCAGAATGGAATTATCATCAGACTGTTCACACAAAGCTATGGCTTCAAAAACCTCTTTAAACTTTTGCCAATCATCCACAATTACACACAACAGTTTTGAGTTGGAGCTTCAGTGGAAAGGTGTTATAGTTGGAATGTGTGGTCCCGATATATAAGTAATTGCATAGGTCCTCTTTGCTGAGTGACAGAGAAAGGTAGGAATTCCAGTAATAGAAGAAAAAAATATAGGTATGACACTTGTATTTTTTGCAACTTTGTTTCAAGACTAGCTTTAGACATGCAAAACAGTGAACAAATACTGCGATAGGAGCTTTTTCCTTATTTTCTTTCTGGAGTCCATTTAAATGGCCAGACATCACGCTTGCACCACCATAACACTGCCCTACTAATTTCTCCTTGTAGCCAAATAGTTCCAAGATGTCAAATAAAATAAACAGCATTTCTGATGTTCTCTCGGCACTTACATCATAGAAACCTAAGAAACGCTCCTTCACCATTAACATACCTCACTATTACTGAACACTGAGACATCCGTGTAATATCTGTCGTATCATCTATCTGGACAGAAAAAAAAAATCAATAGTTTCCAATTCAATTTTTACAAATGCATTGATATACTCCAAAATGCAATCCTTTTTTTTTAAAAAAAATAAAATAACATCCTCCAACGTAATGTCATATTGGACGATAAGATGAAATCCAGTAGTTCATTTTGTATACTACATGATTTGCCACTGAACACACTTTTTATCTTGGAATATTGGTTCTGTATTTCTATAGGACTCCTAGATACCAGCAACTTCAGCAGTTCCTTAAAACCTCCACGATTAATTGAGCCTGTTGTTTCATTGTGACTGTGGAATGCTAATTCTTGCTTGCTTAAATAGAGTACTGTATCAATCACTAACTGCAGGAAAAGCCTGTTCAGACGTACATTTTCATTAAACTGCATGTTTTACAGTCTAGAATTCTCCTTTAGTACATCTGAAATTGTATTTCAATTTCTTTCAAAAGCTTTCAAATTAACCTGGCATTTTAAATGCTCTACCGAATCTGAGCGTTTGTGTAATGAACGTGTTATATTCAACAAAGCAGCAAATCCTCTATTCCAAATTTTGGTTTTATTGCTAGAAAGCAAGCATATCCAACAAAACAATTTCTGCAGAGTTGGGGAGGAGCACAACCATGGAAATTTCACAAACCACGATTGTTTAAAAACTAAGATTGTAGCATTTTCCTGAATGTTTCACTTCTTTCGTGCCACATATTTGTAGAGATTCAGTAGAGCACCCACAATTTAAAACTTTCTTCTTATCTTTGTCTTTTCAACGTGAAAAGGTGTTTCTAATAAAATGCACACTATATCATAAGCAGGATTCATATTTAAAACATTACTCCACTAAACGCAAACAGCAATAGACATGTGTTTCACAGCCAGGAAGTAGCACCGAGAAAGAATTCCATCTACTTCACTTTATTCCCCCTCAAACAACCTTAAGTGGGTGACATCATGGTTGCTATAGCAACCATGCAGTAAGCTCGGCCCCTCTGTGGTTAAACAAGGAGAAAGCGATATCTACCTTACTTCGAGTCTGCCTAGGTGTTCTGTGGTTGTTCCTTTATGTTGATCCACTCAGCTACATGGTTTCATCTGCCAATCTTTGAGCTAGCTGCTCCATTTCTATTTGTACTTTGCGCAGCACACTTTGTAAAATGGGACCTTGGTTAGTTGGAGCTTGGATAACCACGGCTCTACTGTACATAGTGTTGTTATCAACTTATCACTTAGCAGGAGAAGATCACAATGATCAGGTAGCTCTTGATTTATTTACCTTTATGGGAAACCATTATACTTTTCACTCAGCCCAAGTATATTTAGAAACATTTCTCATCCTCAAAATTCTGTGGAGTTATAAAGGCCTTCCTAGCCTCTGCAGTTAGTGGTAATGTACATGAGTAAAGGGAGTTATGGTTATTAAGTCTAAGCAAGACCTCTGAATGTAAAACAAAGACCTATTATTATCCTTAAGCTGGCATTCCTCCACTTATTTAACCAGGTTCTTGATAATGTTTCTGATCAGATGTTTATATCACTCATAAAAAGGATAGCTTAGTTATGGGTGTTAAAGGATTTGTCTGTAATATAACATTAGCCTTAACATATTGGCATTCAAGCATGATAACTTTTATACACTTTTGAACTCTCTGTTCTTTCTGAAAATGTTGGTTTTATTGAGTTAACTGATATTAATTTACGTTTACACAAATGAGAAGTTATATGCTGTTGTATTAGCAAAATTTTGCTTATGTATGTTTGTTTTGTCTTCTTCTTTTCTTTTACCTACCAACAGCCATGTAAGAGTTAATAGTTTTCTGCAAAATAAATTGTTTAACTTCCACTTTCATGTTATGCCTGCTTCCAGTAAAGTATACACACCATTTCCTCAACCGACAGATTATGGGCCCAGGTGAGGCATAATTAAAGAATACTAGTGAAGTGCAAGGCTTAAAGAGATTTAGAGATTTTCCAGTTCGTGTGATGTGCAGTTAACCTAAAGTGATGAAATGGCAGACTTCAAAAGCAACATCGTGAAACTGAATAATAACAATCATTCAAACTGGAAATATAAAGTACAGTTGCTTTTGATGAAAGAAAACTTATTTAAGAAGATTATTGAAGGTGAACAGCCTGTTCCAGAAGGTGACACAAACCGACAGTCCATGGTGAAGATTATGATGAAACCTTTGCTCCAGTAGTACGTCAAACAACCCTGTGAACCTCGTTATCAGTTGCAGCAAAAGAAGAATTAATGATCTATCATTTTGATGTGGAAACTGCATTTCTCCATGGTGAACTGAACGAGACTGTTTACATGAAGCGACCAGCAGGTTTCGTCAAAGGAGATACTTCAAAGGTGTGCTTATTGAAGAAAAGTATTTATGAACTGGAACAGGCAGCTAGAGTTTGGAATGAAGCTGTGCATGAAGTTATAGTAAACGCTAACTTCACACAAAGTAAAACAGATCAATGCTTTTATTCCAAGAGAGTCAACGGAAACTGGTGTTACATTTTAGTCTATGTGGATGACATCATTGTTGCTGGAAAGACAGAAAATGTAATACATGAGGCTGAAAGTATCCTGTCAAAACAATTCAAGGTCAAAGCTCTAGGTCACATTAGACAGTACCTGGGAATTGAAGTTACTAAAGACTCAGATGGGAACTTTGAACTGTACCAGTTGGACTAAATCAACAAAGTTGCATTTGGCTTTGGACTACCAGATGCAAAGCAGGTGGGTACACCATTGGATCAAAGTTATGGGAAATCCGAATGCACAGATCTGCTGAAGAATAACACCAAATATCAAAAATTTGATTGGATGTCTGTTATACATATCAGTCAATACAAGACCAGATATTTCTGCAAGTGTGAGTATTTTGGCTCAAAGAGTCTCAGTTCCAAGTCAAGAAGATTGGATACAGTTGAAACGAGTAGTAAAATACCTCAAGTCTACAGCAGGTATAAAACTCAGACTTAGCAACATTCCATCTCAAGAAAATGCAGGACTTGTTGGCTACACTGATGCTAAATGGGCAGAAGACTGCAAAACAAGGAAGTCCAACTGTGGTTATGTGTTTTTCTTAAATGGAGGAGTCATCAGCTGGTGCTGCAGAAAACAAGTGTGTGTGTCATTATCATCTACAGAGGCTGAATATATAGCTTTATCAGAAGCACACCAAGAAGGACTATGGTTGCAGTAACTGCTGAGAAATATGCAACAAGATTTGAGTAGTGCCACAACTATATATGAGGACAACCAAAGCTGTTTGTGTTTGACAAAGGTGGGAAATTCTCCAATCGAACCAAACATATAGACACAAAATTTCATTTTGTTAAAGACTATGTTGATAAGTAACTCATTTGTTGTAAATATTGTCCTACTGAGTTGATGATTGTAGATTTGTTAACTAAACCATTATCTGCCAAGAGACATGCATTACTAAGAGAAAAGTGTAAAGTTGTGCAAACGAGGAGGTGTGTTGAGTTAACTGACATTAATTTACGTTTACGCAACTGAGAAGTTTTATTCTGTTGTATTGGCAACATTTTGCTTATGTATATTTTGTCCTCTTCCTTTTTTCTTAACCTACCAACAACCATGTAAGAGTTAATAGTTTTCTGCAAAATAAATTGTTTAACTTTCACTTTCACGTCATGCCTGCTTCCAGTAAAGTATACACACCATTTCCCCAACCAACAGGTTTGACTCCCTGAAATATGAATATATGTCATTAGACTACTATAGTGAATATATTATGACTTAGAAGCTCCTTTAAATGCTGTCTTATACTTTGTCACATTCCTTAGCTATCAATGACAGCAGTAGATCTGTCAGTACAGTCAGAGCTGTATGAGAGTTTGTGTAATCCTGCATAGCACCTGAGTAGTAAATGAAAGCTGAAAAGTTGAGGTCCAATGGATGGGAGTGAGTAATGATTTCATCTGTGGATTCCAAGATGGTGATGGCTGGAGTTTTAACGCGGCGTATGCACCAAAAAATGTGTGATAATATTTATCGTAATTCTAATACAGAGTGGAGTGCTTTAGTTAAAAACAGTAGTGTAAATAACAGGAGTAAAGGGAAAGTGATGCATGGTGGTGGAGAAGAAAAAAAGCAACAAACTGTGACCATGCGTGCAACCATAACGCGGGAAAATGGCGATAGTGAAATTATAGCGTCACTCCATACAACAGTGGACATCCAAAATAACGAGTTGAAACGTGTGCAGGAGGAAATGAGAGCGATGAAAAAGGAAAATCATACCCTGGAGATACAGTTGGCACAACTTAGCACAGAACTGGAACAGGCCTTAACCCAGCTGGAACATGGCAAAGCAGAAATGGAGGCTTCTAACCAACAAATGCCGGACGGATTCACGAAGGTGGTTCATACGACAAGCAGACATGTGTGAAGGCATTCTGAGCCAGATAGGAGTATGGCTGAGAACAAAATCAAGGAAATCCATTGTGCAGTACAGACACTAAATAAATTTGAAGCGCTAAATGTTCGTAATGAGGTTACGGATACCTCCACAAGTAAGCAATCTGCGTATTGCAGCTCCAGGTGACCCAAATTGCAGACTGAGTGAAACCGGGAGAAAAAACCCAAAGTTTTATTGGTAGGTGACTCTTTATTAAAAGTTGCTGGTGAAATTTGTAGGGACAAAGGATATGATGTCCAATGTTTTCCGGGAATCCGGGCTACAAAACTAAAACATCAAATTGAGCAAATGAACCTCGAAAAAATCGGACCGGAAGTTGTGGCTCTACATGTCGGAACAAATAATGTGAGAAATGGAGTTTATGCCAAAGAAATTATGGGGGAAATTATGGATATAGTGCAGACTATCAAGCGGCAACTTCCAGAAGCAAAAGTGGTTGTAAGTGGCGTACTGCGAAGAAAAGGCATGAGCAACAGAAGAATATTCCGGATCAATGGTGAAATAAATTGGATGTGTAAGGTGAAAGACTGTGAAATGGTAGATGGAAACTGGTGGCTAAGTGACAGTGACTATGCTAAAGATGGGGTGTACTTGAACAAAAGAGGTGTTTTCATATTTGGTAATTTATTGTGTAACACTATATCCTCTGTTATGTGTAAGGGAAACTGAAGGTAGGTAGTGAGGATGTTACGTCGATGCCCATGATAAAAGGTTCAAATAACTCAGTAAATTATTCATGTAGAACTAGAGAACAAAATTCTAATATGCTAAAAGTATTTCATTTAAACATACAGTACATACAATCCAAACTGTTAGCACAATCACAAATATTAAATGATATAGACACAGATATATGCATTATAACTGAGCATGGTGCAAAGAGTGAGGAAATTTGTAACATCGAGAATTATATTGTAGCTTCCAAATTTTGTAGATCTCAATATAAAAGTGGTGGGGTTATGATATACACAAAGCCGGAAATGAAGTTCACTGCACTAAACCTAAATAATCTATGCATAGAGAAGGTTCTAGAAGTGTGAGCCATTAGAATTGCTACAAATATTGGAAATTTTACTGTATTTGGAGTATATCGCTCACCCTCATCTCCCGTTAATGAATTTATAACACAACTGGAAATTATACTCCAGCAATATTCAAAGAGAGATGCTAAAGTTATTCTATCTTAATATTAATATTAATATTAATTTAGACCCTAATGATAAATCATACAAAAGCCTAAAAGAGGTGTTTAATTCATATAATATAAAAGATTTAATACAAGAACCCACTAGAGTAACTGCTAGTACCTCATCTACCATAGACCATATTGCATCAAATGTAACAGAAATATCTTCTGTCGTGTTAGAAACTCATATTTCTGATCACTATACCCAATTAACTACCTTTAATGTAGCTTACCATGGGCTAGACAGTAAAGAAAGAAGAATTGTAAGGGATTTAAGTAATGAAAATTTAAACAATTTAACAAATAGTTTAGCTGCAATAAATTGGGAAAGTTCACTCGGTGAGTGTGGTAATGTAAATGATAAATGGAGTCAATTCTATAATTTATTTAAATTGAATTTTGATGCTACATGTCCAAAAATAAATGTTGATGTAAACAATATTGGAAGGAAAAGAGTAAAATTACCTTTAACAACGATGAAACCAAAAGAAAAAATGAAACATATGTATATTTTGTATAAAAGTTCATCACTTGAATACTACAAAAATAGATATAAAGCAGTTAGATGTGAGTATCTCAAGAATCTAAAAGCTGTTAAAATTGATGCATATAGAGAGAAGATGTGGAAGTCAAAAAATGTCAGCAAAACAGCTTGGGGTGTAATAAATGAAGCTAGAAGATATACTGGTTTACATGAAAACATTAAATTAAACCTAAATGGGGATGTGGTTAATGATCCTGTTACTATAAGCCAAAACATTAACGACTATTTCATAAATATGCCCACGCACTCAGCTAGTGGGAATAATTCTGTAAATGTAAACACTACAAGCAATTCCTCCTTCTTTCTCAAACCAGTCACAGAAGATGAAATCATTAAGATAATCAATAACTTACCAAATAAAAGGAGTAGTGGGTGGAATGAAATTAGCTCATTTTTATTAAAAAGATGTAAATGTATATTTGCAAAACCATTAACTCATTTAATTAATTTCTCAATAGAACAGGGACAGTTCCCAGAAATGTTGAAATTAGGAATAATTAGGCCGATATTTAAAAAGGGAGATGAATTAAGTATTGATAATTATAGACCTATAGCTTTAACATCTGAAATAGCCAAATTGTTTGAAAGGATTTTGTTGTTAAGATTAGATAACTACTTGAGTAAATTTAATATATTACAGAACTTTCAACATGGATTTAGAAAAGGGAGATCCACCATTTCAGCTATTATTCAGTCCATACATGAAATAATTGAGAATCTAGAAAATAATGAGGTCAGTATATTATTTTTTGATTTATCTAAGACCTTTGATTCCATCAACCATAATATTTTAATTAGTAAATTGGAAAACTATGGTATAAGAGGATTACCCTTGGATTTAATTCATAGTTATCTGATTGGAAGAAAGCAGTTTACCAAAATATCATACAAAAAAGGGAGATACATACAAAAAGTAAAATCAGATTTGAAAATTGTGAAGTATGGTGTACCGCAAGGGACAGTGTTGGGGCCTTTACTGTTTATTATTTATATTAATGATATTAGAAATCCTCCCAATACTTCAGTGGTAACTTACGCAGATGATACTACAGCTGTATGTTGGAATAAAACGGTAGAAGGATTAAATAATACCACTTCCTGGTTGTTAAATTACTTTAAATCAATAAATCTACACTGCAACATGCAAAAAACTAAAATGATGCAATTCAATAAAAATGGTAGTAATATGACACTAAAAGTAGATAGTAACAGTATCCTTGAAACAAAAACACACAAATTTTTAGGTCTTATTGTTGATAATAGGCTAACATGGGCTGAACATATTGAACATATATGTGGGAAAATTAGTAAAACAGTATATCTACTTAGATACTTCAGCAATTACAGTGACAGTAATATATTGAAACTAATATACCATGGATGTTTCTATCCACACATACTTTATGGGATTGAAATCTGGGGTGCTGCTGCAAAAATGCATATGGACAAATTGCTTATATATCAAAAGAAATGTATCAGAATCATGTTTAACCTAAAAGCAAGGGAATCATGTAAGGAAACCTTTATCAATAATAAACTACTTACCATCTACTCTCTCTATGCATTCAGAGCAATAATGTATGTAATAGATAAGTTTAAACCAATCAAAAACAACCAAATTCATGAACACTATACAAGAGGAAACATGGACTATTTTAGGCATAGTGTGAATAAAAGTGTATCTCTAAAAGATGTGTATATTTCTGGAATCACACTTTACAACAAACTACCACAAGACATTAAATCTGTAGCTGAAGTTTCTAAACAGCAATTTGAAAGGAAGTTGAGGATGTATCTGATTAATAAATGTTTATATGACTTGAAGGAAATCTGAGAAACCAGTTTGTAAATATGTAATTGTATTTCTGACATGTCCAAAATCATATGTATGACAAACTGGATGAAATAAATATTATTATTATCATTATCGTTATCGTTATCCTTTTTATTATCATTATTATCATCATTATTACCATTATTATTATCATTATTATCATCATCATTATTATCATTATTATCATTATCATTATTATTATTATCATCATCATCCTGGGTAAGCAATTACAACTTTCACCTTGACTGTGACCCAGATGGATTGATGCTAGGAAAACTAACCAATGTTTTGAAAATGGTAAAGGGATTGATGAATAGGTTTAGAAATGAAGAGGCCACTTTAAGCGTTCTTGGACATTTGCATCAGGAAAGGTTTTGTTATTTGCCAGCAATTAAACAATTATTTTCTTGTTTAATGACGCTGTCAATTGCCAGGATCACATCAGCGTCGCCGGTGTGCCGGAATTTTGTCCCGCAGGAGTTCTTTTATATGCCAGTAAATCTACTGACATGGAGCTGACGTTTTTAAGCACACTTAAAAACCATCGGCCAGGGCCGGGTTTGAACCTGCGACCTTGGGATCCGTAGGCCAGCGTCTAACCAACTGAGCCACCCAGACCGACGTTATTTGCCAGTGTAGAGTACAGTTCCCATGGGTGTCGCGAAGGGGAAGGGAGCAAGGGGTCCCATGGCCCCCTCCCCTTTGTGATTAATGAATTTAATGTGCAGTCAATTAATGACTTAGACTACTGTTTTAATTTTTATGTTAAGAACAATTTTTAATTAGCACAAATTAATATGGTTATCGCTAACAAATGCTATAACCTTTGACAACAGAATAATGAATTAATATTATTTGATTGTAATCTTCCAACATGTGATGCTCCCTGAAAAAAGTCTGCCGATGCCCATGTTTGTTCCATGAAATTTCTGATGTATATGAGTAAGTATAGGCTTTTACAGCCAGAGTTGATAATTAGAAGAAACCTCTGGACTGATTTGCCATGGTCTGCTGGAGTAACTATGTCCAGAAGTTTCATCCACAACTGTGGTGAGCATCATTGGTGGTGCAGGCAAAGTCTCCTCTGTGAAGGCTCAGTTGCATTTGAAATGTTAACGGTCGGGATGTGGTATGTATGTAGAGAGGAGTCTTCTCTGATGGCTCTGGGACAGCTGAGGTAGTATGGCTGATAGAAGGCTTCTCCTGCACCACTGATGATGTCCACTATGGTTGTGGACAAAACATTTGGGCATAGTTACTCCAGCAGACCATCGAAAATCAGCCCAAAAGTTTCTTTTATAATTATTCTGATGTATAGGTAGTTGTATTAGAGCTTGCTAAAGTTCACAGACAGATCTGTAATCTGGAGGCTGATTTTGTTGTTAATGGAGATGAAGGCTATATTGATAATGTGATAAAATGTGTTGTGACTGCTAAGATGTCGTGGATTTGTAGTCTGATAGTGAATGTTTCAAACACCTTCCGAAGTTCCTCTTTCAGTCTCGAGACTTGCATAGTAAGATTCAGGATTTCTGGGTGGATGTCCTGGATGTCTCTAGCAAGTTTTGGCTGGTTTTGGAATGGAAATGACAATAGATACAGCTGGGCTTGCTCTTGGCTTGAGACTAATGAGAGTTGTGGCAGAGTCGACATGGTGTCAATGTCATCCTTCTGAACAGATATTTTGGACACTGGATCTACCCTGTGAAATGGGAGTTCCCACGTCAGCTGAGCCAGTTATAGCATCAGTGGTGGAGGTCATATTCTCAAGAGTCCGTGGTGGTGGATGCGAAACCACAGTAGTATTGATGTGGCCAGTGGCATTCATGTTGGCTTGCATCAGGTGTAGGTATCTTCCTAAGAAGGGCAATCTTCACCTTACAGTCTGATCAATAATCTCTATCCAGACTAATGGTGCTGGTTCACAGTCACAGAAATTGTGGATGCCACTAATAAATGAAAGCCACTTATGCCGGGCAGAGAAGGTAGAATGCTGCATGGAGAAATCCTGGGGAACACCTTCACCATGACCCTTGTATAGGGGGAAGGAGATCAGAAGAGAAAGTTGCTGTATGACTGTTTCAGTATCCCACTGTGGAATGACACCCTGCACAGGAGTAGCATTAATTGTAAGCTCTTGGCTGGTGGAACTTAGCTGCAGTGAAGTGGCAGCTAAAGGTGTTTCAGCCACTCTGGTGCTTGCTGGGACTTTTTGTTTCTTACTCAGGTGTGATTGCTGATACTGGAAAATGCAAAAGCAACTGTATTGGTAATAATGAATCCAAATTATTCTGTTTGGAAGAAATGACAGAAACAAGATCAAGCATAATGATAAATTCCTGTTTTCAATACTTGTATGAAATGGTGTTTTATTTGCAAAAAATTAAAGATATTTATGAACATTATGAGGATACTGAACTAATAGTAACTATTTATGCCAAAACTTAACCACCATGGTGCTTTGGTGAAGAAACCAATGGTAAAGTAAACTATAAAAATTAATCATGGAACTCAACCTTTATTATAAACAAACCAAACAACTCCTGCACATATAGCAACAGTGCAAGTATGGAATCAAATATTGATTTAAACTTAGTGAGTAGGAAATAATCTAAATAATAACTACTTGGAGAGTAATGCAAAGTATAACAATCAGTGATCATAGTGCAATTTGTTTTGAAATAGGAATTTTGACCAACATCTGAGGTGGGATAAACATGTGGAGAAATTGACAAAGAAATTAAGTAGTACGCTTTATCCTTTTCCAGTTAAAGTCTCGTGTTTCTAGTGGAATGCTAAAAGCCTCCTATTACTCTTATTTTCACCCACTACTATTATATGAAATAAAGCTATGGGGAAATTCAAGTTATAGTAATCCAATTTTCAAATTACAAAAGAGAGCGTTAGGAATAATAGTGGGTATCTCTCCTAGAGAAAGCTGTAGAGTATTTTAAACAACTAAACATACTCACATTTCCGAGCCTCTACATATAAGAAATGTTAATTCATGTTAAAGGCAATATGGGTAACATAACAATGAACACAGATATACATGCCCATAACACCAGGAACAAAAACAAACTCTATATAAAGGCCCATAGAACTAATCTTTTCCAGAAATCATTTAAATACAGTGGCATAAAAATATATAACCAACTACCTGAACATCTAAAGACTATTAAATCAGAAACTAAGTTTGAAAAGGAAATTCACAAATTCCCAAATCTTAACCAGTTCCACTCAGTGGAAGAATATATGAGATATAGATAAGTCCTGAGAAATTATATAATAGTAGCCTTAAACATTCAACTAATTACTTTTTTTCTGTTTCATGCGATTGAAAGGTAAAACTGACAGAAGAGAACTAGTTCACCAGTGATATCACCTGCAGGCAGCCCACGATTGACTTTAGAAGAAGAGATTCACTATTGTAAAATTAGGAAGAATTGTACTATTTATTGTAATTAACTACATAGGTATATGCACTTCTTATTGTATATTGTATATAAGTTTATGTACAGCATGAATTATGACACATCCTACATCTTCCTGAAAGATAAGATAAATTGGATGGATGGATGGATGGATGGATGGATTGATTGATTGATTGATTGATTGATTGATTGATTGATTGATTGATTGATTGCTTGATTGATTGATTGATTGATTGATTGATTGATTGATTGATTGATTGATTGATTGATTGATTGATTGATTGATTGATTGATTGATTGATTGATTGATTGATTGATTGATTGATTGATTGATTGATTGATTGATTGATTGATTGATTGATTGATTGATTGATTGATTGATTGATTGATTGATTGATTGATTGATTGATTGATTGATTGATTGATTGATTGATTGATGAAGACAATGTCTTTTTAAGTACAGTATATCATTTTTAAAAAGCTTACTGAAGTAAATTAATAATGGAGTTGAAAGTGCCTCAAAACACAAAATTAGGTGATGATGGTGATAGAAAGTGAAATAATTGGTTAATCCAATTCAAGAAGCAATTAATAAATACATTCTAATGTTTAAGAATAAAATGAATGTCCATACATTTTGGAATCATTATTTAGAGAAACCAAGATCTAAAATGTGTAAACTAACAATAATCTACCAAAACCTTGATAGTAAGTGTAAGAGCAGAAAGAGAAGCAAATTTGGAAAGGTACAAAGAAGCAAAGGACAAGTTTAAAAATAAGCTGGATGGAAATATTATGAAGCTATGTAAGACTTATATAGAAGAAAATGTATAAATAGACATTTGGGGAATGCCAAATAAAGAAGTGGTGACTGGGAAATTAAAAGCATGCGAATCAGTTAAAGTATTTTTGGACACCTTATTACCAAATGATGTACCTAAATAGGAAGGTGAATTTTTATGCAAGAAAATAGAAGATTATGAAAATTACTGTCCAATTGATGGTATAATTTTTACTTCTGATATTTCTTAACTATGAATAGGGATATAAAAGTTGAGGAAGAAGAATGTATCAAGTCTATGTGAAATAAAAGCTAAAGTAAATTAAATTCAGAAAATAAAATTATACCCCATATGCATCATTTATTGAATGAATGCTTATAGCAAAACGGAATACCTTATATCTGGAAAGAAGCAAATTTAATATTAAACATGGGGCATGACAGGTATTTGGAATTACCTAAATCATTCCAACCAATTTGTTTATTGAACATTTTGGAAAAAATTTAATAAAAATTTTTATGTAAGAGAATGAAAGAGTTCTGAAGTATGGTTGAAATGAATGATTCACAATTTGGTTTTCAGAAAGGTAAATCTGTGGAAGTCAAGGAATCAAATTCTACTTATGTTTCAGCAATTTTTTGAGATATAGATGGTAAGTTTGAAAATCTATTATGGCCAGCGGTATTTTGCTAATTAAAAGCATTAAAATGCAATGGCCTTTGTCTAAATTAACTTTTTTATTATAAGAATAGGACACATGTAAGAGTAAGATAAGTTAGGGTTACTGGTGTCTGGAATTTTCTGGACATGTCCCACATTTGAACCATTTGTCAGATATCCAGGGGGAATTTTTGAAAAGTCTCTAATGTCCTACATTTTCAGAAGCAAGCAGACAAGCAGTTATTGGTAGAATATGAACTGGAATAATTGGTTATTAGCGGCAACTGCAATTTGCTATAGCAATGATCATTGTCGTTAAAGTGTAAGTAATTCAAGGCAAGAAGTAGCGAACACAAAGCACAATGTCATATTTGTCCCCCAGCAACATATGTTTCTGTTGCACACATAGGCAAGCTTACAAAGTAGTTGTGTTTTTCTTTTTAATCATTTGTGTGTTTGATTTGGACTGGGATGTTGCTATGGTGATTATTTAAGGGGTTTTAATTTATAACTGCCAATTTTGGCACATTATCATTGTTTTAAAATGTCGAGCCTTTCTCTTGTAGATGAGCAAGAGTTGGAAGTACATCTGTCTTCTATGAAACAGCACTTCACAAAATACTGAAGCTATTTTAGATATTGAAGGTCTCTTTGCTCAGCCCATGCAGTCACCATATCATGTTAGCGCTGCAGAGGCTACTATTGCATTTTATGTTGTTCATCACCACTCATTATACACATCCATGGAAATAATATCATCATCTGCTTTAAATACTTTAGTAAAATTAGGAATAGAAAAGAATTGTGTAGAATTGGGAGCTCAGAATACAAACACAAATTTTGATGGCATATGTCGACCAGAGGATAAAAAAGTATTCACAAAACTAAAGTAACATATTAAAATATAAATGTATGTGCCTGTGGGTATACAAGGGCGCTGATGACCTAGAAGTTGAGCGCCCTTAAACCAAATCCAATCCAATCCAATGTGGGTATACATATATGAACAGCATTTAAATTATAAATTTATGTTATTTTTGCATTAATTGATAAAGTCCTATATTCAATGGCAGCTCGTGGATCTGATGGATAGTGTGCTGCATACTCATACAATGGTAATGTAAATGTACTCACGTGTTTCTGATTATAGTAGAAAATCGGTCCAACAATTTTTCATGCTGACAAACCTGTTGATGACCTTTGTGTTGAAGTCTTTGATGCCCGAAACTACATTCTTTTCTACAGAGAACATGGTGAGTGCCAAGTGTCAGTCCTGCTTCATTATGTTCCTTAGGAAGCATTTGATCCACTTTAGTGAACAAATAATGCTGCAGTTCTGTCGTAGTCATAGGGATCATGAAGATAGTTCTCAGGAGATTAGCTATATCATCAAAAGCTTCAACCAGATTGTTTGAATAGAGCATGTCCCACTCCTTTGATGAAATTCCGGCCTTTCCTAAATGATTGAAAGCTCTGATTTTAGTTTGTTCCTATTTAGCATGGGACATGTCATTACAGCCAAGTCCAGAATATGCTTTGGAAAATTTCTTGAATATTCTTCAAAATTTTCTGTGCCTAAGAGCTTACAAACATCAAGATGAGCTAATGACTCAAACTGGAATTTTATCTCTGTTGTGATGCGAACACACACCTCTTTAACATCAGCAATTTTATTGCAATCCCTTCACTTCCCCTTAAATTCATGTTAATCTTTATCAGTAGAGACAGTATTCAAGTTCTTGGATAGTCCATTGATCATCTGCATGAAGTTTTTCACCAAAGGGCTAACTTTAACGCTATCAGTTTTCCTCATCTGTAGTTGGTCATAAAGGATATTAACATGAGACATTAAACAGTGAAAGAAATATAACCAGAACAGAAATTTGCCATGTTGCAAGTTGTGTCTCAGCCATCTTGCCTCTCTTCCTGCATCTTTTGAAAAAGAAGCCTCAAGTACAAGAAGGCACTCAATAAGTGCTTCTCTATTTTCAAAAATACAACTCACTGTCCGGGACTTAAAATTCCATGTAGTGGCAGAACCACCAGCAACACGACGTTCACATACTTTTGTGAGAAGTGACATGCTAGGGTGAGCATGAGAAGAAAGCAGGAAATCCTGAGAGGGTGGAGAAAAACACTCTTGCTGATTTGTTTTGCGAAGCAGGTTTCTCCATTAAGAGATTTAATTGATGGGCATAACAGTGTGCACAATGTGCCAGAGGGTAATATTCTCTTATTTTAGATTGTACACCATTTGTTGTTCCCCTCATGACAGCGGTGCCATCAAATCTTTGTGCAGTGATTCTGTTTGATGTTGACTTGAAATGACTGTTTAACTTTGTAAGCAGACACTCAAATAATTCTATGGCAGTCTGCCCATTAGACTTTAAAAGAAAAAGAAAAATAGCAGTCTTTCATAGATATCACTGTTAATCTTGTATCGATACACAGGAACCAATTGCTGATGCTCTGACACATCTGTAGTCTCATCTGCCATTAAGGCTACAAATTTTGTCTCCTTGAGTTCTTTTATTTTGTTGTGGCAGACGTCCAGCATACATGGTTACAGTTCATTTTGTGTTGTTTTCTATGTCCATTTAGCAATGGGACTTGTCTCCATGTGATTTTTTACAGCACTGTCAACACTAGCTAGAGTAGCCGTCAGGAACATTGGTGTTAAATGGCATATAACGTGCAGGTAAGGGTAACAGGGGAAGTGGTGCACTGCAACTGTTTCCCATTTTTCTCAGGAAGTATTTGTACACATTATACACCATTTCTCTGGCTTTGTCTCGTCGTGTCCCCTTAATACCAATTCAAATGCATCACAGCCTATTATTTTGATAAAATATACCTATTTCTTTCGATTTCCTACTTTTTTAATTTAAGATACTCGCTATAATCAGGAATGAGCTATACAACAATGTTTACTACACCAAGAGTAGTGAGATCCAGAACGTTACTCAAGTGTTTCCTACTCAATATATGCTTATTTGCATATTCATTTATATGGCCTAGGACCTTTATTCCAGTTTTTGACCAGGAATCATTACTTCTGAACAACAGGCAAGGAAAGCAGAAAAGGGCATTTCGAACTTTACAACCGTATGGTTATTAATATCCATGAATATTTTGCAAAAATCTCATTATGAAAATGTCTTGTGTAAAGGTAAAGGGTACAGGGATGAAGGGGGACACCTCGCTCACGTCGACCTACACAGGAGACAGGGGTGAATGAGGGAACCGAAGGGGTGCTGTTAGACCCGCAGCTAGACAGGTCCACCAGAGACGCGTGGAAATCCCTAACCAGTGCTGAGATGTCTTCATCCCGGCGCTAGGCCCCGCCAAGCAGCCAGCACCACACCGCGGGTACGGGTCGGTATCGCACGAAGCGTCCCGTCCCTCCCTCGACGGAGGACAAGGACCACCAGACGGCACCCAGCGCCGAGAACAGCAGTTACCATGCGCAGTCATCCACGTCATCTGCCCGGCACTGCCCACACTACATGCCTGGAACTGCACCACCTGAAAGATGATAAGGAAATGGAATGAAAGGAAATGATGGAAAGAAAACCGTGGTATGAAATAATGCACCCCAGCATTCGCCTAAGTGACATGGGGAAACCACGAAAAACCCCATATCAGAGTACGCGGTCACGAGGATCGAACTCGTGACCCATTACCACCTGAGCCATCCCGCTCGGTAACATCTTGTGTAAGTACCAGTAGCTTTTCTTCCCTTGACTGTTTGACAGTACTAATATTAGGAGTAGGTCTTCCAAGTGTTTTAACATTAATTTTTCTTCAAGTGATCGATTAGAGAATGGATTCTTTAACAGATAGTTCCGCGAGTTTTATTTAACACGGGTGCTTGAGAGGAGAATAACACACTGCAAATGTACAAGCAAGCTGAACGTGCGTCACTGACTGCAGCACGGTACAGTGCTGTGAAGGCAGAGTTGGCGGTGAAAGGGAGAGAGAAGGGGCGAACCTGTAACATTGCTATCTTACAATGCTCTTCCGTGCTGCTGTGGATGATGCACGCTACGTCTGTCCAGCACACTATAACTCATATTATACATTATCAAAGTTCGTTTACAACTAAAGTGTTCTAAAATATTTAAAGATAGTAATTTCTGAAATTGTTTAGCGTGCTGCAGCATGGTAGCACGTACAGATGAACCGCCCCTGCCTATATTTGGGTTAAATGTCCCACATTTTTTATAATTCTGTCCCACGTTTCCATAAAATAATCCAGTAACCCTATTATAAGTACTTGTAGGGTTTAAATATATGGATGTCAGCATGTTATAACAATGAGAATGGTTTGCAACCGTCTGAAGACAAAGAAAGTATAACCTTAATGTGTGGCGTTACTATTAACAAGAGGCGATTTACAGCATGGAGAAGCATCGTAATGTTGATGATATATCTAGTGCAGTTCTATGCTGAGACACCCAAACATTTAATTAGAGATAACGCAAACTTGATTATGCTCTTCAGACGGGAAATGTCACAACTGAAGCATATAGGTGATGATTACATGAACACTGACACGAGGTACAGTGACTTCGCGGTACATTATCGCGCAACAGGCCGGAGATCAGATGCTGTAGCAAAGATGGCTTCTATTTTGCAGCCTCGTGAAAGTGCATTGGCACTCCACCAGCACTTGCACTGTGCATTATAAAAGACGTGAACTTTCAGGCTTACTTCATTGCAACACAAATGTCTGCCTTGATACCTTCATAATGGCTGGTACAGTCATTTAACACTGCTGATCTATCTGCAGACAACTTGTTTGTACATATTACTGGTATCGTCAAAACTGGTAACACAGCGTTCGAACGCTTTGGAACAGATTCCGTGGTGCTTAGGCTACCATATTCCATACATTAGCAGAAGTTTATGGAGAAGTTGGATGACTATAATGGAGACGTTAGAGTGGCCCCATTGAGTACCCATCACGCGGAGGCACAGTGACGCGTTTTTTGGAGCTGATACCGGGGAAGAGCGTGTATTCAGTTTCACCAGAGATGGAGTCATCAGTTAGTTGTTCTGGGTATCTTCAAACTGGTAGGAGCGGCTGGTTGGAGGGACCTAGATAGTGAAACAATGTGAACCAGTCAGGACCTAGTGGCGACCAAGAAACAGTTAGGCCCCTCCCATCAGCCGTACCACCTCAGCAAATCAGAGAAGACCTCTCTATGCATAAATGCCGCATCCCCGACGCTTAACGCTTCAGATGCAACTGAACCTTCACCAAAAAGACTTCGCCCGCGCCACCGATGATGCCCATCACAGTTGTGGACGAAACGTCTGGACCCAGTTACTCCAGCAGACCGCGGCAAATCAGCCCGGAAGTGTCTTCTAGATCTGTCTTCCAAAGCAATGCTATAGGTCATACATTGTCACCCTTTTCAACAACTCTGTCGTTTTTGCTTTTACCTATTCAACACTCAGAAAATGTGTTCCCTTCAATGCACTTTTCACTTTTGGGGACCGATAAAAGTCACAGGGAGCCAGATCTGGTGAATATGGAGGATGTTCTAGCACAGAAATGCGCTTATCCGCTAAAATCTGTTTCACAGAAATGGCATTGTGGGCTGGTGGTTGTCCTGATGTAGAATCCATGCGTCGTTCTCCCACAAATCCGGTATTTTCTTCACAAATCCCTCAGCTTAATTAGGATTTCTTTATAGTATTTCTGATTAACGATTTGACCTTCAGGCACCCATTCAGTCATGATAATACCCCTGACATCGAAGAAAAAATCAACACTGCCTTCAGTTTTGACTTTCCCATGCGTGCCTTTATCATTCTTGGTGATGTGAGGGTCTTCCAATGCATCTATTGACGCTCTATTCCTGAGTCATCCTGAAAGAGCCATGTTTCATCACATGTGATAATACGTGTGAGTAAGTCTGGTTCTTCATCGAGTTGTTCCATGACGTTAGAGCAAATGTTCTTCGGATGGTCGTTTTGTTCTTGAGAGGTTTTTTGGAGCCAGGTTTGCACAAAGTCCTGTCATTTTTAATTCACCATTCAAAAGTTGCCTTACTGTCTCTGTTCATCTTCATCGTGTCAGCGATCATCCGAATGCTCAGACGTCGGTCTGTTCCCACAATGTATTTAATAATCTGAACTTCCTGACTTCTTGAACTCACTGGTCGACCGATACGTGCATCTTCATTTTCAACCTCTTCGCGCATGTGACATAGCATTATCATCATATACCTCCTTTAACAGATGAAAAACTTCTGTTAGCGACTTTTTTAATTTGACGGGGAATTTAAGGTTATTGCGCTGCTCGATTTTAAAGTTCACCATGCTCGCGGCACTACTACAAAACAACATCCTCTACAACCAATGCTCAAAGGCAAACTACAGCAGACAGAAAGACGAAACGAACGGTGGTTGGTCTTGAAGGTTCAGGGTCAACTGCATTCTCATACCAACCTCTTAACAGGCGGCTACGCGATAGGAGATACGCAAACTTGTTATTTAATTGCCATACCTCGTAGGGACAAAATACGAGGCAACCTCCTGCGCGGCATTGCGCGATTTTTGTACCCCACAGGAATGGCAAACTTTATAATGAAATAACCATCATGCTTTAGTTAATGAAATAAATTCCAATATCTTGCTTACGTTAAGCATAGACTAATTTGGAGTGAAATGATCGATTCCAGTACTTCTTGACCGGTGCTGATAATGGGAGTAGTCACAGCAGAGATATACTTAGTGGGATTTTTGCTTGAAATAGCATTGTCCATTTTGATTTTGATAGAGAGCTCAAGAAGATTCTAAGCCTTGAGACGCGTAGGTCAACTGCCTCTTAGTCGTTGGACCCTCCAACTCCGAAAAGAGCTTTATAGCACAGAAAATAGCCTCACATTTTATAACTGGATATGCTATCTGTGCAAATTGCATGTCTGAGCTTTCATATAAGAATTCCCTAAACTAGTCGTACATACTGTTAGAGTAGTCGTTTATTATGGATGGCACTAGTGACGATATGAAAAATATATCTGCATATTTGCAAGTGGGGACGAAATAAGCCCAAACAGGATTTATTACGCACACCTATAATTATGAAGGGTAATCATGCACAATTAGGCAAGGGATGCAGAACCATATGTAAGTAGAATGAGCACACACGAGTTTAATGAATCCTTCTGTTGTAGCAGCTATATTACACCTGAGCAAATGGTTGATTGGGTTCTATTTACGTGTAACAGGGTATAAAAATGTGGCGCGCAAGTGGAACACTTTCTCGAAAGATAACTCTCAGTAAACCGGGTGTGTTTGAGATACCTACATCCTCCGAAATATCCTAGACAAAATGTGGATGAGACCGACAATGCCTATTCAGGATGGTGCCACGATCGATCCCCCGTAGCAGTGGTGGAACTGGAAGTACTGGTCAACATGAAATTGTAGCTGGCGAAAGTGTATCTTACCGCGACCACATAAACATATGAGATTTGACTTTTGTTCAAAAGTCATGAGAGGAAACAGATACAGGCACATTAGGTACCGATAAGCATACCGCCTATAAAACAGCGTACTTCGTATATTTTGGAACAATCATTTCAAATTTCGTTCATATTTAGGCATGGCTCCTTCGGATATGACTCAATTAAGGGCTAGAGGTTCATTGAGGTCAGGAGTACAACATTACTATGCAAAAACAGTACTACAATTTCTGCCATAAATACTGTCTTTATTGCAATATACATATATGTAGAATTCATTGAGATTGTCAGAAATCATTTGCATACTTTTTACACCTACATCCATAAGATGTCTGCATCCTATTCTTAGATACCACACCTATATCTATCCTCTGATATAAGGGATATATTTTCATAAAATGTACTACACAGGCTGCAGGGTTGAACATGCATTGATCCACGAAGATATGTTTATTTTCGAAAAGCCATCCCTGTAGTGGCTGAAACTCATTTTGGTTTGGGATTTAGTCATAGTAGCAGCACCAGTGATTCCCTTATTTTAGCAAGAGAATCCCCGTCCTGAAACCTCACTGCATAGATCTTGGTACGCAAGCCTACAAACTCCATAATTCTTCTAAATTCTATCTGACCTGACCACAATCCTGGTAACTTATGCATACCCGTAGTACGTATCACGAAATCGACTGGTGCATTTTCGAAATCCAAGCATTCATTCAAATTCTGGTCCTTGGCCATCCTGAGCAGCGGATGCTGGGGACAGTTTTGGAAATACAAGATCAAACTGTCAGTGTCGTGGTAGAGTACACTCATGTCGTCACTAAACCTCCACTTAAGTTCGTAGAAGAACTTATACACTTCCAATTTTGCCTATTCTAGTATCAAAAACACTAATTGACTGGGCATGTTCAGACGAATGAAATTATTTTCTATCTCATACAAGATATATTCTCGCACCTGCAGAAGCACTTTCACGCTACTCAAGAAGGAATTATGCCACCCACATGAATCGTCGTTTAACCTGTACGTACCGTGAAACGACGGTAACTAAAGAGTTTTTCCGTATAAACTGTTATTAAGAAGTTATTACATAGCTGTTAAGGACTTGTTATCGCCGTGCATCTGTCGTTTGACGGTATTGGTTTCAGCATAAGATTTGAACATGGGTTTCCTGGTGAAAATCGAATGCACCTATGAAATCACCAGTCCATGCCATGCTTAAAATTGTAATATGGACGAATGCACTGTTTATTCCTTCATATCTAACAAAGTTGTGCATAACCTACCATGTGATGCTCAGGTCCGAGAGGGAATTCGTAATGCATATCGTGTAGTCCAGTAGGATAGGGCAGGTCCACCAGTGCTAAGAAACACTTATCGCCGGCGGGGTTCCTGGCCACGCCGTAGCCGAGTGGTTAGACCATTCGCTTCTCACCAAGTTCGATCCCAGGTAACCGCATGTGGGATTAGTGGTGGACGAAGCGGCGTTGGGGTGCGTTTCGTTCGGGTTCTCCGGTTTCCTCCACCATCTCATTCCACCGGTGTTCCATCTTCATTCCATGTATCATCAGTGTCACCGCCTGCGGTGCCGTATGTAGTAAAAACGGGCATTACACACTACATTAAACTATACACTATCGACGGGGTTCCAGGTTAGCCAGTCATCCGGCAAGTCTGACACTCACGTCCACAGCTTGGTCGGCAGTGTAAATGTCATGACCCTGCTATAAAGATGATTGATATCAAGAAATAAAAGATACTCTTCGCCGTTTATAATAGAGCGATACTGCAAGTCACATTGTGAAATCCCACCACGGATCTGCCTTTGAATCGAGGTGTACAGCTCCTGATTGCTGATTGTTCGAATCGCATTTGGGTTATGGTTTATTGCACAATACCACACGTAGGACGATAATGCCTGAAAGTATTTTATGACATCTATACTGTTCACTGACAAGACGCTGCGAAGAAACAATTCATAGACATCCGCTGGAAGCATTACCTCTTGTCTCAAATAACAATTGTAGTATTATTCTAATGTTTAAAGCCTGTTTACCTGATCCGAAACGCTTTCCTTTGTCCTGCTGCACACCCTTCATTTTTGAATACCATGCCTTCTCTTCGGATGACAGCGATAAGCCAAGTTTCTCATTATACTCGAACCAGTCCTAAGGAAACCCTACTTTTTCCTTGCATCCAGGGAGGCGTAACGAAAAGTGGTGATAGCATCGGTCAATTTCTAAAATGGAGAGGAAAGAAAATTGAACGCCATGAAACTCACCCTGGAATTTTCAGTGACCACAGAAATCACTTCCAACTTTTCACTATTTTTTGTGGACACCTTCACGTTCATGCCAAACATTTTCATCATCGCACGAACAACCAGGTGTCAATCGTATCCCTTAAAGTTGTGGGAGTACACCGGGCAGGAATTTTCAGGTACCATCCCACACGAAATGTGAAAGGAGTCGCGTGAACCATCGACGTAATTTCGCCTAGCTTATATATGGGTGTCAGGGTCATCGATTTTGTTACCGCAAATGCAATTCAAGGTGCAAGCATCATGTGCGACCGAGCAGACGTGGACGAAGAAACATACATGTTAGTGAAGTCTTCGGCTACCTCTTCACAATCTCTTACCCTTTTCAGTATTTCATGTCTCAACAACTGGTTCAAAACTGCGCACCACCAGTAACCTGAAGACCTATGCTTACCTACAAAATCAATATATGCCTCGAAATCCGCAAAGCATATCTATTTATGAAAACAAATAGGTTCACCCGACACTAAAGTGATCTTTCATGCCTGGCGTCTTTATGCGTACAGTACAAACACTGGGTGCATGATATTTATGGCATGAATCGCAAAACTGTCCTACGGCTCTCGTCTGTTACATAATACGTCCAGTCTGATAATGAAATTGTACCTCCTATCGTCAGTGTAATAAATTGGAATGTAGTCTTGTGCTGTATTAAGGATGCGATGATACAGTATATTACCTCGCTTGTTAAATATTGTAAGAATAAATCTTCCGCAGTTGTGTCAGGCCGGAAGTTCGGAAATGCGGACATTGATTGTAGTCGAAGGATCCCATCTATCCTCTCGGATCCATCGCCGAACAGCTGCTGTCGTTCTCGCATGTTGTGTTCCAAGAGGTAGGTGTGCCACATGGTGATACTCTCCAGTATAGTGTCCACCTTCATCACCCTTACATCCGGAATCGAACCATTTATTGCATCCACCTCTATCACGGTCACCTCAATGCTCACAATGTTCCTACCCGTCTGAGTTGTCACATTGTTTGGTCTGTACGAAGCCATGGAAAACCACCAGCGATACAATTGGGGAAAGGTCATCTCTGATCCAGTCATGCGGATTGGTGAGCCTTGCAAACCTCTCCAAAAATTTTAATTTCTGAAGGTGGTCTACGTCTAATATGATATATACCATAGACTGAATGTGAATGACTATCCATTCGCCATCTATAAGAAATATCTCCGGGGTGTGTGTCACCAAATTGATCAACAGCTCCTGCAAAAAAATGTACGACGAAATTCACCGCATCGTTGCAGTTATCTTTCGTCGAGTATCCAGTAGCTGAGTAACATTAGCAGTCAAAGGATGAGCTATGTTCACAGCCAGCATAAAAGTGTAAAGATCACAACAACAAAATGATCGTTTTATGGTGCACAGTGCTATTGTCGGCGGTGCGTCAAAGTACTTTATGCAGTCGTCTTTGCGATGGCACTTAATCTTCGGATCGTTTTGCCATAATATAGTGTCGCAATGTGATCAAACACAAATCTATCTGGGGGAGCGGAGAAGGAATAATTTCGTGGTTATAGTTAGTGATTTTCCTATCAATTATTTTAGGGCTGAGTGTTAAGAACCATATTCACGAAACCTACAAGTTTCAGGAGCGAAAATGTATAGTGAATTGTACTTAGCAAATGTAAACATTAGTATCTGCAGAAAATTAACTTTTATTGACTTCATAAGTAACTTCAGATTATTACTCACACTAATTCACTTTTTTCTTGCAATCAATGAGTAAATAATGCATTTTAGATTTTAAATAAATTGTGTTGACTTTGGTTCTAAAGAGATTACATGCTTTGCCAAGTTACAACTGACACTTTATGTAATGTTTCCAAAACGTCCAATAAACAATGTCATAGAGAAACTTTCTTCTCTGCCTCACGCAGCATCATTTATGAGGTATGGTCTTCACGATAGATCTTCTACTGGCAACTCTGATGATATAAGAAATTCATAAAATGGGTAATACTGCTGTCGCATAATAACAGATCTGCAAAGCTGTGGCAGGACATCTATTTTTTCTAATGGTTCAGGGTTGCATAGTAGGCCTGTTTCAGCTCAATAACTCCCAAGCTGAAGGTCTCCGCACCTTTCGAGACATTTTCCAAACAAGAAGTTACTTTCACTGTATCGCATTTAAAATCCATATGCACTGGATTATTTTTTTTCTATGGTGAAACCAAACTGTGTACAAATATCGCACCAGGTCACCATCAGTAATTACCTTTCTGTTTTTAAACATTTATCTTCGTGTTGCTTTAAAATCCTACACTGTTCTTGCTTGTAACCGCAATACGTGCATGCCCAGAATCACAGAATCCTCAGGGTATCCAGTCCCAGTGTCAAATCCTCAGACATCCTTGCAACGAACATAATACGCTTACAATGTTCGCAGGCCACTTCCCCCATGTGACCACATTTCCAACAATTCTGGGGGCTAGACAAAGAGTCGGCATGCATTTAATCTAACACCACTTGCTGCTAATTTTACGCACGTGGTTACACTGACAACAATCCAGACGCCCAGGCAAAGTGCTGGAATGCGCTCCACTCCGGCCTCCTGTATCTGGCCATAGTAGGCAGGTTGTAGTATCACAGATTAATTTTAGTATAAACTGTTATTTCTTTCACATATTTCAATGCTATCTCTGTCTTTCACAGCCTTGCGTACTAAAACACCTTTTAAGTGCTTCTGTAAGCTAGTGCCCATCAAGTGGTTCGTTGCCAGTACTAATAGTCCTATATACCAATACACCTGCTTTCTTTAACAAACATCCTGCAATCCCACCTCGTCATCTCAGTCCTAAGGGCTTAACATGTCAAGACTGGATAAGCGGCGTAACTAGGTCCTCAGGGGCTCGGGTAGAAAAGATTCCAATGGGACCCCAAGGCTAACAGGAATTGCCAAATGTGATTTCAAAAGTTTTAAATCTTCTTTATATGCGCATAATACAACATTAGATTTAACCATGTATACAGTTATGTATTGTGGTTTTATTCACATTAAGAAAAATGATATTCAATAATTATGTTAATTGCTTGATGGAGCTTTGTATTTGCCTAAAAATGTGGCACTCACTATTTTTTTATAATAAGATCAAAAATATGGTACAGGTATTATTTTGGAGTTACGCTCTAATTCAACTAAACTTTCAATGTGATTTTTTAAATAAAAATAATGATGGAGGACGTTAATTTAAAAAAAAAAAAACAACTTATGTCACTAGTAGTTATTACTTTACTAAAGATAAAATAATCTTACAGGACAATTTTAAGTCATCAAATAATAAAGTATAACAAAGCTTAAAGTGCAAAATTTCTTGTTATCAGGAAAATAAACTATTTATTCAAGAGTCAAAATGTAATTGAACTTCAGACATGAAGATTTTCTTTCTTGATTGCACATCAACAAAGAATTCCACTTTATCAACATCAATCCATCCAGTTCTTTTATATTACTTTGACGAAAGTGCCTTTAGGGGTTCCCTGAGTCCTAACATAGTTTTTGATCGCCTGTAATTTTGAAAACGATTTTTCACCTTAGCAATTGTATCAGGAATAGTTGAGCCATATAACCCGCAGTATATACACCAGAATAAGCAGAACTCAAAGTAGCAATATTAGGCGGCAAGCTGTTTCTTTTCTGTCATAGCTCCATTCTTAGATCTAAAGGAACTTCTGAAACTATCTGTTGTCCATACAAAGGGTTTTAGGTCTTCATAAAATGTTTTCACACATTTTTCAGTTTTTCTTTCCAGCTGATCATCAGTAGAAGAGAAAATTGAGCATTTGAATTAATTATACTGCATGTCTACTACTTACTTCATGTCCTTGAACCGGTTGTATAGTTGTGAGCATAATGTATTAATGTAACAGTATTTGCTTTTCAATTACTTCATTTCTTTAACTTTACACAACTATGTCCTCACTCAACACAATTATTACTAATACGGTCAAAAACTCTTCTTTTGCACAAACTAACTCAAGCAGCCTTACAAACTCTAAAACTTACTCTCTGCCTCTTTAGCAACGTGACATCAGCCAAAGAGCATCTAATTTATGGAATGTTTTCCACGGAAGCTCGACGTATCAATGCCACACAGCTCCCCCTCAGCGCTGCTCGTCCCGAGGAACGCCGTCATAGTGGGCCAGACAATCTAAGTGTTCGTTCACCCGTGGACAAAAAGAATAAGTCATATCTGGAACGCGAAATTCGTCTAAGTCCTACTAGGCACAGCGCCTTGTTTACACCATCCGCGATACAGTTGTGTAGCAGCAGCAACAGGTTGTCACAAGTTCCAACTCTTAATATTACTAACTCATATGATCAATAATCATAAGCAAATACATAACTTTAGCTTCTTTGACTACAAGCTATGAATACTAACTACAAATATTAACGACACAAAACAGGACATAGTTTGGATTGTACTACATTAATAAACCTGCCACCTTCCACGTGTGTTAACTGTAGCGCTGTGGCAAAACACAGGCTACTCCTGTGGTGAGGGTCGCAGGTTCGCTTCTCGCATTTGCTTATCTTAAGGATCTTGAAACAACGTATTGCGGCTAGTATTTTAAATACACTTATTTCATACACGACATTCGTTGAAATTAATAATATGATAGTTATTATGATGCTCCTTTAACAGTGTATTCTAAGGAACATCAATGTGCTGCACACCAAAGCACCTGGTGCGCAAACGCATCAGGCAGGCACAGTTCTCTCTCGATGAATCGTACCACGCTTGACAATGGCAGAACGTGCACCCAAAGACATAGGCACAAGGAAATCCATCCTTGCAGTAGTCCAGTAGGAGGTGTCTCTGCTCGTGAACCTGTAGCTCGTATTGGAGTCCCTGCATATACACCGCGGAGGTGGGTGAGATTATCCAGGGAAGGGGTTGAACACCGTCGTCCCGGTTCAGGAAGAAGACACATGTCAACTCCAACAACGGACGCAGCTTTAATTGTAGAAGCAGAGAGTAACCCCTTGTAAACTGCTTCTGAAATGAAGGCAAATTCGGATTTCCTTGGATGAGCTGGAATAGCTCTGCGACCTGTAAATGACGGAGGACATAATATGTAAACAGCAGCTAAAAACACCTGACAGACAATCACAGTTTGTTTTGCCTTGCGGTTGCAGAGAAAAATGCCAACCGCAACTGGAAGAGCGTGATATTCTCAAACGAGGTGAACTTTTCTTCCACACGTAAGGGAAAGGTTATTGTCTCGTCCACAGGGGTTCCGATACGATGCAAAATACGTGGCTTCACAAATTCATCATTGTCGCGTATCTGTATCGTGTTGAGGCCGGATATCAAGGAACGGTCTAGTATACCGTGGCAGCTTGACAATACGCTGAACAGTGCGCAGTATACAGTAATACTTAGGAATATCTTGATTCCCTGATGAAATTATTGAATTTGTACAGGATAATTATCCTATCCACACATCTGGAAAGGTTTCAAATTGATTCTCAGAGAGGCAGAATATTAGAGTGGTAGACTGGCCTCCCTGTTCACCGGATTTGAACCCTATTGAGAATGTGTGGGCTGTGCTCCAATTTCCCTATAAATGGGCGAAGGAAAAAATATGGCCTCTGGGCATAAATTCAAGAAGCCTGGGACATTGAAGCTTCTCGTCCACATTACTGCAGACATTTAATTTTGCCTATGTCCCTAAGGTTGAGGGCAATTATATGTGATGAGGGTTCATACACTCGATATTAGTTATGTTTATTTTTGTTTTAGAATATGATAGCTTATTTACATATATTTTTGTTTAACAGGAGTGTTAGTAGAATAACTAATGCTTTTGTGTGCATAGATAAGCCCATAACTTCAAAGTTATATTAATGATCGCCTCCGTAGCGCAGTTGGTAGCGCGCTTGCCTCTGGCGCGGAGGACCTGGGTTCGATCTCCGGTACCAACATGGGGATTTTGTACCCTCTGGGAGGTCTGGCACAGGGTGCACTCAGCCTCGCTAGGTCCGGGGGGACCAATTGAGAAGCTACTTGATGGAGAAGTAGCGGCCCAGGTCGAGAAGACCGCATAACTGACCGGGAGGGCTCGGGGCGCCGACCACGTCCCACACTCTAGTACTGCACCTCACCAATGACGCCTGTAGTGGGCAGAGGTGGGGGACGCAGCGGCTGGGCGGTAGGCCTTGGCCCTTCATGGGCTGTCGCGCCGGGGTTTTTAGTTTTAAATTATATTAATGCAATATTATGTTCTACATATCCAGTCATAAGATTAACAAACACGGGATTTGAACCTAGGAGCTTGTGAGTGGAAGCAGTGCCTTTTTAACCTCTCGGCTACCGTAACGTTATTCTATGTCTTATTTTCAGTGTGTATAAGTTAACCATTGCGCTATAAGTCGCAGGCCGTTATACGGTTTGTTCGTGTGGGTTGTGAACAAAGCTTTTACGAAGATACACGAAGGGCTATGATCGACACTTAGAACCTCATTTTTTGTCCACGGGTGTACCACCAGCATCTTTCCACGGGGCAGCATCTGGATGCGGTTGACTGCATTGCCGATCCTCTCATCCTCCGAGTGCGGACCTTCCTGCGCCCACGGGTATCAGGACCGCTGACCTCTCCTAGTCCACCTTCGCAAACACCCTGCTTCTGGTGGGCCTAAACGTAAGCACTTCCAGAATTACCTTGCAGACCCCGACATGTTCACTGGGGCTCGGGAGCGTTAGCTCGTCCTGTCCGACTTGCAGGACCTCTTGCTAATTTAGGTCGTCGCCTCGTGACTCACGAGGGCGTCCACAACCAGAACTACCTCCTCAGCTACCTTCACGACGAACACCCAAACTTGTAACGCTCTACTCCCAGGGGCGGCGCGTCCTATGTGTTCAGTGGTTCACTGAACCCCGGAAAAAGGTTCTGCAAATTATATTTAAACAATCATTTTTTGTTTCTTTCTCGTCTTAGGTAATTTTATATGCATTTTCAAAATATTTTATCGCATGAAAAACTTTTAAGTTGTTCAGATAGCACGCATGGGTGCCAAAGTTTGCCCAGACATTAACGAGGTTCAATTGCTCTTGTGAACCTCCGAGTGTAAGCTTATGTGTGCTCTTTCGGCAGGGAGAGGCGAGAGGGGAGGTCGCTAGGTAAACGTGCGAGGCTGGGTAAACGTGCATATGCGCTGGTCGGGTAACTAGCTCCAACTGCAAGTCGGACTGGCGGAAACGCACGAATCGACCCGAACTAAAAGCAACCTAACCAGAACAATTAGCACGTGTGTTTTCAATGTAATAATGGAGTGATTGTCTACAATCGTTTAACTGTATTACAGTGTATTCAGTTATTTACTTGTGTTTTAGTGTTTATTTGGTATTCGTCTGTTCTTAGAGCTATTTTCCAAGAAGAATGAATAGCTTTCAATATCTTTTTAGAAACAGATTTCTCAGCTTTAAGCTTGAAAGAGAAGTGTGAAATAAAGAAGCTTGATATGCCGATACCTCCTCTCAAATTAATGCATGCGCAAAGAAGCCGAGGTAAGATGTGTTGCACGTCTTTTAATGTAAATATAAATAAAAGAAATAGGTAGTTAGATTTGCGGTTTATTTCCACAAATAAGCTATTTTGTTTTCTGTACTTGCTGTTTGCTAAGGGTAAATATACAAGCTGGACATGTTCTGGCGTGTCAAATCTAAGTCACATAAAACAGAAGGTTAAGAAGCACGAAGAATATTTCACATAAGAATGCTTATTTAGAGTTATCAGTCCTTGCAAAAACAGAAATTATGCAACAGCTTAGCTCAGCTTTCAGACAGAATATAGGAAGACACAATGACTACGTAAGGAAAAATCGCTATATCCTTTCCAAAATAATTGATTGTATTAACTTCTGCGGTGAGTTTGAACTTGAGTTACTTGGACATGATGAAGCTGCAGAATCCAACAGTCCTGGAATATTCAGCGTGATAGTAAATTTGACTTCAGCTTTGGATGCAGTTGTAAAAGAGCACATGAATAATGCTACAGTCTTTAACGGTACAGCCATAGAAAAAATGATTGAGCGCTTTAGGAGAGCAGCACATTTCTAAATCCCGCGTCATGCTGTAGCGCGGCTTACACAAGTCGATATTTCCAAGATGTAGCCTGAGTTTATTAATAGGCTCTGTTCCATATGTCGGACACGCAAACAGGCTGTGTCTCGAATCACCACTCACATTTGTATGTGCTCCTGATAAAGAAAGGAGCAGTATAGCAAACTGCCAATGGAGGAATGTAGCAGCAAAGGAAGTATGTCACATAATAATACATCGGAGCCAACAGAGGTTTGAATTCTCCAGTCACTTATTGGCCACTAATTTACTTGGCCAGCACTTCTTTCCTTCGTTGAAAAATAAATTTCTTGGAAAAATCCTTTCTGACGAGCAATCTTATCCATTTTTAAATGAGTCTAAGTTAAAACAGAACTACAGAAAATTTATTCTCGAAATGGTTTTGAAGAAATGAAAAGTGCAATAGCCCTTCTAAAGTTTTTAATTGAAAATAGCCTGCAAGAACTCTTTGGTGATGTTATGAAATTGATGAAATTAGTAGCTACTATTCCAATGACGTGTGAAGCAGAGCTGTTTCTCCACTTTGTCTGGATCAAAACATTTCTTAGAAGTACCACAGATCAGGGGAAGACAGGTATCGCTGCTGTGACGTCAGCTCACATGCTCCCATCGAAGGCCAGTTGAACGTGTGACGTCACAGCGGCGAAGAGGAAATGGCATACGGGACATCGTAATTTTAATGAACAGTCATATAACGCAAATAGAACAGAAATTATAACTATTTTGCCTGAGCTAGAGGAGAGCTATGCAGAACAATTAGGTGGACATTTTCCGACCTTTGCAGTTTCGCTTTCTTTAACCAGTTTGTCAATGTTAGGGCGTAATGTACGGCACATTTGTAACCGAAGACTGCATGTTAGATTGTGATCTGACAATATGCTTCGGGATTTTGATTTAGAAAGGTTCATAACAGAAAAGAATTGTTCGCACACATACGTAGAACTAAACATACATAATATCCGTGCAGCAAGGGCATACAACCTCAGAAATCTGGTTTGAGGAACATTCTTATACAAATCAGCCAAGTCTTCCTTGCGTTTATATTTGTCCTTCAGCAAATCGTCGCACTGAAAATTTATCAATTCAATTTGCTACCTGCTAGAAACATTGTTAACATCCAATGAATATGGGGTCACAAAGATATGAAACGTAGTTGACAATGTTTCTACATCTTGAAGCCTGATCTCAAACTGGTGTGAAACACGGGGAACTGAACACAAACACAAAACCACTACACACAACACTACACAACGTCAACAAAAACACAAAATAAAAACAAAATTCGCACTAACGCCGTTAAGATTCCTCACACAACAAATAAACACCCTCAGACTAGGCTGAAGAGGGTTCTCCCTAAACAGCCCGTTGTAAACATGCATGTTGTAAACATGCCCAAATAACATTCTTCATGTTCATTCAGATTCGTGCAAGTAGCGCCGCTGATCTAGGCAGCATAGCAATACACTGCTCTCGCCTGACGTCACACGAACGTACAAGCTGGCTCTTCGTTTAAATACGTCACACGGCCCGAAGTTGTCTTCCCCTGGCATAGATGAAGATGGCTGTCTCTCTTGCCATGCTGTCTAATGACAAAGAAATGATCCAGTCTTTCATATTTCAACGAGAGTCATAGACAGATTCGCCAAGCAAAAGGAAAGGAGGGATGGGGTTTCTCTACAAAATATACCTTTACAGGATATTCAACCCCATCAATGTCATCAGGCTAGTTTAAGGTAATTTCAGAGCTGCTGAAATACTTTATGCAATTTAGAAAATCAAACTATTTAGGAAGGTAAACTACACAATGCACTAAAAGTAGTGAACCTCCTGTTATTTTAGGCACCAGCCGCCTCTGACTACTCCAAGATCAAATCCAACAAGGCTTCGTCAACCAAAGGCAAGGTTTCGCCCAATGCCAGCACTCTTGTAGGGCCGATCTCGTTTCCGCGATAGCAAGCCCTCCACCACGTCAGGTCACATCACACTTATGGCTGCATCCGTGTCCACCAATATCTGGTACCTCGCGCGTACCCATCCGTCCGGGATGATGTCCGTTATTCTGCACAAAGCGCACATCACTCATGGAGTCGGCGATACCAGCTCCGACGTGCCCCTTTTCACGCTGGCACTTATTCACCTTCCATTAACTTGTAGGCCAGATGTGTTCGGTCTCTCCCCGGAAGTCCTGGCCAGCCACACTCCCACCATATACCTCTGGGAGATCGTCGATCTCCTGGGGCTGTTTTTCCGTCCCACACAAACCGAATACCCCGCATCTTCCGGACGAGGATAGTTATTACCTTGACCACCTCCATACTCAGCGCGGCTTTCAGCGCATCGTGGATGATCTGATATTCGCCCAGTATTGGACGCTGACTCGGCATGGCGCACCCCATAGACGAGGTAGATAATTTCCTGGTTACCGTTCACCAGAGACTCATTCAATAGTTCTTCACTACCCCGGGGGAACTCCTGCAGCATCTCCCTTGGTTGCTTTAGCCTTGGCTAGCTATCAGCTGCACAGTTTCCTTTTCTGTGGACCACGGGTTGCGGGCGGTGACGGTGGTGCATTGTGGGCGGAAGACTTCAAAGGTCGGCGTGCCGTCTTACCTGGGTTGTTTGACGTGCACGGATGTTGTGTCTTGTACTGGTGTCTCGACATTCAAGTTTTTGTAATTTTGTCCGAGTATTTGTTCTCGGCCAAATACTCGTTGGAACACCATGGTTGTATGGTGTTGCCGTCGACACTATTTTCCGGGGCGCTAAAATGTTCCCCAACGTTCTCCGGGACGCTAACGGGTTGTCTGAAATCTTTCTCGGCTTCCTTCACGCCAATCAGTTGCCCGTCGATATTTGCCAACAGCTCACTTTATAATGAACATTTCTGTTATCAACTTTTTCATTACATTGTCTCCATCTGCTGCATTTTGGAATCCACTGACTATTTCTGCCTTCATTTCTGTCATGCTAGGCAATAGTTGTTTCATTTGTTCCATCTTGCTTTCGTCCCACTCCTGACACCAATTAGAACATTATTTACCTTTTAATTCATTTCCTTTAATTTTACATCAACTATGGCCTTACTCAACACAAACTATCACTATTACACTTAAAAACTCTTTTTTGCACAATCTATCTCAATCAACCTTACAAGTTTGAAAGTTACTCTCTACCTCCTTGGCAACGTGACGTCAGTTAAAGAGCATCTAATTTATGGGATCCTTTCCAGGGAAGTTCAACGTATCAATATAACAATATCATTTTTTTTTGTTAATGTCCTCCAACATAGTGTCATATCAGACAGTGAATGAATGAAATGGGTGAAATGATGCTCAAATGAGCCCGAGGTCCATAGAGCTTTAAGCTACCTGACATTCGTCTTCTCAGGATAAGGGAAAACCTCGGTAAAAAACCCTTATCTGGATAACTTACCCTAAGCAAGATTCGGACTCGTGACCTCTTGAACGTGAGGCAGACACACTAACCATCACACTACAGAGGTGGGCACAATATCAATCATGCACCTCCTTTGTTTTATCTCAAATTTCTTCAGATGGCACTACTAATATCATCTCAAAATCTCCTCACTTCTGCTAATAGCATTCACCAACAGAATAACAGAAAAAATTAATATTTTTTACTTTGTGTCAGCTTCCTCTTATTCATCCCTGTATCTTTGCCCCACATATTCATTACAGGCTTGGCCATTTCCCCACTATGTTGGTCAAGATGCATGCACACTGGTTATAGATGTGAGCAAAGGTCAACTAGCGCGTGAAGACAAATAGTCCAACAAGTACATTCAGGTATACAGCAGAAAAGGGACCCAAACAAGAATTCGCAATATGGCATATTAAGGGTTATGCCATAATTACTAAACCGTTGTTTTAACATGTGTAATCATTTATTATATAGTAATAACATTAATATTAATATTATTTTCTGTCCTGCAGTTGTTATGCCTACATATAAGTATTATATCTATAAAATTATAAGAATAACATGAGAGAGTTGCTGAAGTCTTGTGTTATTTATTGTAATGTATGACTATGTACTATCTTTCACAAAAATAAATACTCAACTTCAGCGAGACCTGCACGAAGGGTCACCTAATTCTCAGGCATACTTACATAGATGGTATGAGAATTAAATTAGTCATGTGTTTCCGTTGTTCAGAGGACATGGCAGCCATGGGCTCACCTCCATCAGCTCACCTCACAGTTTTCAAAAGCAATATTTCAGCAATCCTTCTACATTAACAGGCAAACATTGCAGTTTCAACTTCAGTGCACCTGTAGAAAACATGTTCTTATTGTGTTTGTATAAAGTTGTGGACTAGAACTAAAAATGATTCCAGGTTTGGATACTAGGCTTACAGATGTAAGCTTAATTAGTGAGACTAAGTTTATGTGTTTGCTATAATGCAGAGGTGGTAAGCAAGCCACTCAAAGTGTGAATTTACCCTCCCTCTCATCCCCACTGCGCTCTTTCAACAGCCAGGTAAAGCCAACTAAACTGGTTCATTCTGGCTATTGTCGCGTGGCAGTGTTAACATTCACTGATGGCTTTCATAAAATGAGTGAAAGACGAAGGTTTGATCGAGACTGGGAGAAGATGTATTTGTTTGTTCTTCATGATGGTAAAGCACAGTGTTTGATATGTCTTACTAACATCTGATACATTACGAGCTTCATCCTAAGGAGGCATTTCAATGCGGCTCATGCTGGAGTCTATAGCAAAGACAAATTGTCAGGCGAGGCACGCAAGAAAGTTTTAGAAGAATTAAAAGAAAAATATGCAGTTAAGAATGGCTCAGCTTCACCTCAGACACATAGTGCAACAAATGCTTTGCGTGCTAGCTACAGAATTGCACATCACATTGCTAAAACATCAAAACCATTTTCTGATGGAGAATACATTAAAACACGTTTGCATATAGCAGTAGAATGACTTTGTCCAATATTAATGGAAGCTTTTGAAGCTGTCAGTTTGTCACGAGGTACTATTGTTAACAGAATTGTTGAACTGAGCAATAACTTGGAGGAACAGTTAACAGACAAATTCAAGAATGTTCGTTTTTCCCTTGTCATGGATGAAATCACTGATACTAAAACTACGGCACAACTGGCTGTGTTTGTTAGAGGTGTAGATGCAGAATTATCTATGTTTGAGGAGTTGTTGGACGTTTATCCAATGAATGATCATACTGTGCAGTGAAGATGTTTTTGAGGCAGTAATGAAGATGGCATCAAAGTTTGGGCTTCAATGGGAGAAGTTGGTTTGCATAGCTACAGATGGGCCTCCAGCAATGGTGGGAGGTCTAATAGGAAGACTCCAAAAATCCCTTTCTCAAAATGGATTTTCCTCCCATAGCTTTGCAGCCATTCATTGTACTATTCACCGAGAAGCACTCTGTGCAAAATCAGCTACCTTGAATAATATTACGTTTTTCTGTGTTAAAACTGTAAATTTAATCAGAGCTCATGCAATGCGACATACAGTTTCAAGAATTTTTGACATTCTCAGGCTTCGGATATTTGGATTTACCATACTACTGCCAGGTAAGATGGCTAAGTAGAGGCAACATGTTGCAAAGAATATTCGACCTGTGGAAAGAAATTCATACTTTCCTAACAACTAAAGGGATTGCAGTTCTGGAACTTAAAGATGATATTTTTGTTTGTGATTTGGCTTTTCTAAGCGATTTAACTGTTCACCTCAACGAACTTAATCTTAGTTTACAAGGTAAACACAATACATTTTTACAGTTAACATTGTGTGAAAGCATTCAAGGAGAAATGAAAAATGTGGTAAAGCCAAATAGAAAAGAACAAACTGCGCCATTTTCCATCTTTAAAATCGGTTATGAAGGATGTACTGCATAATACGCAACAAAAATACATTACTGTATTGGATCAGTTATTAGAAGTGTTCTCAGCGAAATTTGTAGACGTGCAAGTGTTAGACAACCACTGTAGGCTTTTCAAAAGTCCATTTACATATGATCCTTTGGTGGCCCACGATGAGCAGCAATTGGAAATAATTAACCTTCAAAGCAACACACCATTGCACAGCTCAGGAAAACTTGGTTTGGACTTGCACACATCATTGCCGAAAATATTTCCCAAGTTGCGTCTTATTGCAAGCAAATTACTGGCAATGTTTGGTACTAATTATCAATGTGAACAACTGTTCAGCATATTGACATTGAACAAGAGCCTCCTGCGCAGTAGTGTTTTGGATGAACATCTTCAATGTGTTCTACGTTTAAGTTCATCTACTTTGCTGCTGGACATTGAAACGCTAATATTTAAAGACAAACCAGCATGGATACCAATTGTGTAAATTTAGATATCTAATAAAATGTATATTGTAAACAATTTCAATGCACTTTTCATATAAATTGTGACCTTTATTTTTGAGAACACAGTATAGAAACTTTTAAATGTCTTTAGCAGTATAAGGGAACTGCATAACAACTATTGTGTAGCATAACACAGGTAAAACACATGTTAATTCTATAGATCTGCTTTTCTCAACTTCAGGTTTGACTAGTCAGTAATATGGTGCTAGAGCTGTTCCTCACACAATGCCAATATGAGCCATCTAGCATTGTCGCTACATCCTTTACTCATATTCTCTAGTGTCATTAACCCTCTTTGTGCATCCCTAGCCAACTCTTGAGTTTAAAAGTATGCATTTGATCATGTCGCAAACACGTTTCACCTGAAACCCAAGTGACCGCCACTGTGCCACACGCCTCCTCTCTGTTTACCTGCTGGATAGAAGGAAACAGGGAGGGGTGATTGTAGGGGTAAAAATTTTCACACTTGGATGTTTATCTTGCCGGCCCTGCTATAATGGAACTGACTAAATGAACTGAAATCAACAGCGGTGGGCTAACTTTAGTTGGAATCTCTTAACATTCCTTTTTTATTTCCCCTTTTCTTTTTTTCTTTCTTAACCGGAACATCATTATTCATATAACATGTGCAAAATATAAAGTTATACAAACTAATGGAATCTATTTCTGATAAAGCTCCTCCTTTAGGCATTTTATTCCACATAGCATTGTAACTTTTCCTGCCATCTTATGAATGCTGCAGTGCGATTGCTATTTTACAACTGAATGCTTTATAAGATATTAATTGCAATTACGGAAAAGAAAGCAGGTGACATGCCTACCTCAACTGTCAATCATTCCTCCCAAAATTAATATACCCCTTTAAATGTTCACAGTCAAAGATATCTCCATAAAATTCATACCCATTAACATGTTACAATATATAAGCGTTTAATAGTGTAAAATACTGTTTCAATGATCATAAAAATGCATTGTTACAAGACCTGGATGCCGGTGAATAATGTAATTATTGATATACTAAACAGAACAGAGCGCAGTTGTAGATTACTTCAGTGTGATGCAACCTTTGCATCTAGTGATGTTGCCATGCTGTTTGTTTCCAAGCACTACACAATGTTACCATGTCCCCATTAACTCAATTTCTAGCAGTATGCCTTCATCCAATTCTTCATTCCTGATAAAAAGCTGTAGAGAATTAAACATGCTTGTTAATTTTGTATTTCAGAAAATAAACATTAAAAAAGCATAAAATCCCATACCATTAATTTCTTTAACAATTTTTGTCACTGTTTCATTACAGCATATCTCAAACTGTTGGTTCTGTACAGTATTACTATAACAATTGAATTTACTTTTAAACTTTTCATGTTTTGAAAAAACTACACACAGCTCTAGAAAGTTAGCTTATTGCTTGACTCTTCACCCTCATTATGTCCTCATAACTAAAGCTTGCTTTGCTAAGTACAATAGAATGTCAATTATCTTAAATGCTGCCAATTTTTATTGAGATCCTGTCTCATTAGTTTCTTTAGAGTGCTTAATGTCAGTCGATTTCATTAGTGAAAATAAGAGATAACACTAAACATGTGTTTGCTTAGTTTTTCTGGTATTTTCTTCTGGTTTTGAATGACCTCTACTGTATTCCATATTTACTCACATAATTTATCCCCTATGACTCGTATTAGAAAGTTTTCATACAAAAGTAATTTATGCTGAGGAAGAGACTTAGTTTGAGAAGACGAATGACATTAGCCCAGGGTCTGTCACATCACTACATGGACAAGGTGATCCAATTTCATCATTTTATAATCTAGCTGCAGCACAAAAATGAATTTCTGCTATCAAAAATAGGATCTGCAGACCAGATGCTGGTATTTTTTGACATGCCACGCAATACAACATTGGAGGGTGCTTGCAGTGTTTTAATTAGAACAATGGATGCAGGAAAGCTTCACTGCACAGTAATGCTAGCAATGCTAACAGATGGAAGAAAGCTGCCACCCTTTATTATTTTTAAGAGAAAAACTGTGCCAAAGTGTGATATTCTGCCTGGTATGATTGTGAGGGTGCATGAAGGATGGATATTGGCTGATGTCATGAAAGAATGGCTGAAAATTGTGTGGAATCCAATGCCCAGGAGCTCTTCTAAGGAAGAGGACCATATGGCATGCTGATTCTGATGATGATAATGATGAATAATGGTGCTGATGAGTTAGATACATCATCAGATAAAAGTGGTACAGAATAAAAAGGTATGTTTATTTTTATTTAGGTATGTACGAGAATATATGGCTAAGCTTAATGAACATTCCATTCGTGATATTTATCACTGTTCCGTGTTTCGATGTTGCAGGAGTAAGTCCATGGTCGGTCATGGTACCAACATGGCTACATAATAAACATGGAAGTATCACGAAAGTACATCGACTGTTGTATTTCTGTGTATAACTCTTATTAAATTTTTTTTTTCTTTTTTTTTTTCATTCTAGGTACCTATTTGATTTATTTATCCCAATTTTCTTGCTTATGTTTTTTGTCCTAAAACTTTGAAAAAAGAGGGAAATTATGCAAGTAAATACTGTCTATACATTCTTTACCACAACTCGAAAACTTCTAGAAGGAAAACAAAATACAACACATTTCTTCACACTGTAACCCTGTGGCACAACAGCCCATCTGGGCCAAGACCAAGGCCTACCACCTGATAATTGCGTCCCCCACCTTTGCCTATCACAGGTATCACAGGTGGGGTGCAGTACTGGAGGTGGGACGTAGTCAGCATCCTGGTTCCTCCCATCTGGTTATGCAGTCTTCTCAACCAGGGTCCACTACTTTTCAGTCAAGTAGCTCCTCAATTGGGCCATCAGGGACCTAACGAGGCTGAGTACACCCCAGACCAGGTCTCCCAGCAGGAGAAAATCCCGATGCTGGTACCGGCAATCGAACCTGGGTCCCTCGCTTGGTAAGTAGCAGTGCTACCACTGTGCTAAAGAGATGACCTCTTCATGCTGTATTCTATCCATTCATATCCACTGTACCATGAAGTTGTCAAAATTCTCCTTACACCAGCATTATCTCTTTGGGGAAACTTTGGAAGGATTGGTTTGGAAGGGCCACTCTCAAGATTTGCCAAGATCAAAAATATATTGTGTTCAAAGAATACAACATTCAGCTAGCACCAGTAAACCATTACTCCATAAAAAAACCTGCTACTTTCAAACATCAAAGTTGCTATTCCACCTAACAAAAAATCTGGCACATACCAAATTGAATGCAGTGATTGTAATGAAATATACATAGGAAAAACCAAAAGAAATTTAGAAATTAGATCCAAGGAACACGTTAGGAACATCAAGAGTAAACAATTAGAAAAATAAGCAGTTGTGTTTCACTTTTGGACAAAAAATCATGACATAAAGCTAGAACCAAAACTTCTCAAACACATAACCGGAAAACAAGAACTGTCCATATGGGAACAAATCTTCATTTTAAAAAATAGAAACCGAGTATTTAATTTCGACATTCCTCAGAATGATATTTTCAACATGTTCATTGAACCGTTACCAAAAGAGACACCAGAAGAAGCATCGCCATCCGCACCATGAAACCCACTTATTGTCCGGTTGATAATGGAGGAAAGTTAACCTTCGAAGAGCATTCCGGAAAATTATGTTGTAAGTGTTGTTCAGTGTTATTAATTGACTCACCTTTTAAATTAAATTAACCCTTTCATGCCTGGTGTGTATTATAAGATACATAGGCTTCTTTTCCTATTTGTACTAGTTTTAACTTTTTTTTTCTGCTATATTCTTGTTACACTGTCTGTCACCAATTAGAAATACATATTTGAGACGTTTTTACAATTTATATTGTAGTGTTTTTTTTTCTAAGAAAAGAAGCAAAATCCATGCAACCGCAGTCAAATGATACCCCGTCATCATCCACGCGTGCCATCACACCGATTATTTTACGTGGGCCCTCCCCGTCCTTTACCACAGGCACATTTGACTGTGGTTGCCGAGACTCGAACTCACGACTTCAGGCTTTGAGTGCATGGCCAGTGCACTACGTGTTGCCTCAACGATCATGGCTATTCAAGCCAGCAGGCTGAAGGTGTCCCAGACCACCTAATCTAAACCGGTTTCGAATTAGAGGAAGAACGGCATAAGTAGCAACATAATTCAGGCATGAAAGGGTTAATTACAACACTGTTTTCAAACTTCTATGAAAGGAAGATATATTTTTCTGTTTGCATGAGCACTAACACTAGGTGTATTGTCATCAAGATTCACAGTGCTAACATTGATATCAGTGGTGGTGGTTGCTCCAGCTGATGCATCTTTAACACTATAGCGCAATCCACCCTTAGAAGACAGTACACGTTAAATGGAGTGCAGTGTTGCAAAATGAAAGGGTTAATTACAACACTGTTTTCAAACTTCTATGAAAGGAAGATATATTTTTCTGTTTGCATGAGCACTAACACTAGGTGTATTGTCATCAAGATTCACAGTGCTAACATTGATATCAGTGGTGGTGGATGTTCCAGCTGATGCATCTTTAACACTATAGCGCAATGCACCCTTAGAAGACAGTACACGTTAAATGGAGTGCAGTGTTGCAACATGTAGTAGTTGCGAATCTTTCTCCGCGGCGACCCCGAGGTGGCCTGAGTCCTGTACTTAGTCCTTCAATTGCTGCTTGATGGGCACTTTTAACTTTGGTATCCCTCCATGCCCTTGTTACTGTATGACCTAAATTTACAAATGACTCGTCTGTATAAACAATGGATTTCCCCTGGTCCCTAAACCTTTTTATATCTTTTAGATATTTAAGTCACCATCTGATGGTATCGTCTCTTTCTATTAATATGCACTTGTTACCCCTTCTTTCATATTCGAACCCCAAATCATGTAAGAACCGACTAAGAGTGGCACTTGAGAAATTTGGTAGGGTCTCACCACTGTTGACCCATGACAAAATATATTCACCTAGGGTGGAACACTTGCAAACAGTAAAGAATGAACAATTTGCCGCACTCCACCTTGCACTATTCCATCATATTGCGTTAAACTAGCGTTTTTTTTAATTTCCCGCCCTTTTTGCTCTCTTTTTCGATGGCGTTCTTAGAGGTCCTTTCATTACTTACTTTTTAATCGTATACGCTACTGCTTCTGAACAACCGATAGCCTTAGCTGTTTCTTTTACTGCCTTACATGCATTTTACTTGAAAAATAATCTAACACATTCATAATTTAGTGTAAGATTTAAAGCTTTCACGGCGCGCGTTATTTATTACAGCTTCACGGGTGATCAGCCGTGTGAGGTTTAAAAACATTGAGCTTTTGGCCATTGTAGACTCTATGGCCTTCGTCAGAATGAAAAATGACCGTTACCAGAGGCAGTTCGAGTCGAGCGGGGATGATGTTTCCCCCGCCCGAGTGTCATTACCACAGTACCTAGGCGTTATACGGCTTAACCTGCGCGATGGTTTCGATAAGGTCTCAACAGGGATGTTTGTTACACTGGGGATCAAGTTCAAGTTCAAGTTATTTATTGTAAAAGTATTGGCCTGGTGCCGGTACATTGGGCCCGGCTTACAGGCTATATTTACATTGATTTACAGTTGACTTTGTTCATATTTACAGTTTTCGCTATATACAAAAACCCATACGGTGACCATCTCTAGGTCACGAAGAATAGTTTTCTTTTGTCTTTTGTCTGTTTCGTCTTTGGGTTATATATACATATGTACATATTTACAAATTATATACAGACACATACACGCACGCATTCACCCACACACACACTCGTACACACACACACATCTTCACTGGGCACACCAGAAATATGCGTCCCAGCGCACAACACTATTTACAGTTTTGACACTATATACACTGTCCCGCGGTGGCAGCTCCTGAATATTTTCCGAGGCGAGGGCCTCTGCTGGAACATGTATGTGGCTTAGGAACGAGGTTGCGTGGACGCGCATTAGTCGGCGAGCCGAGCCGCTTCTAGAACATTTTTATCCTAGTATGCTTGCGGTGCTTCGGCTCGCCTTTGCCGATGTTAGCGATCACGTCATTTTCGTGGTTCCTAATGCGCGTCCATGCCGCCATTGCTCTTTTGTCTATTGCCTCCGGGATGAACGGGATATGAGTTTCGAGGTGAAGAGTTTGGGTGGTGGTGAGGAGTGGAGTAGAGAGGATTTTTCTGAGGGAGAGGTTTTGGAGGGTTTGGAGTTGTTTGAGGGCAGTTTTGGAGGCATTAGCCCAGGCCACACATGCATACAGGACCACCGAGAGAATAAATGACCTATATAGTATAAGTTTTGACTTTAGTCGCAACTGTTTACTACGGAAGATGGGGGCGCACAACTTTAGCCGCTGTCTGCCTTTATTGGCGCTATTTTTTATGTGGGTGGACCAACACATTGTGCGGTCCAAGGTGACACCTAAGTATTTAACTTGCTGACGGCAGTGCAATATTTGACCACCGACCGTTAGGTCCGTTGCCAAAGTGTGACGCCGCTTAGAAAAATGAATCAGCTGGCATTTGTCGGGATTAATTTTGATTTTCCAGTCATGTTGCCATGAGAGGAAGTTGTTCACATAACGTTGCATTTCTGCAAGGCCGAAACGTGGATTTCTATGGTGGTTGTATATTGCAGTGTCGTCAGCATACATGGCGACCTTGCATCTGGCGTCCACTGGGAAATCATTGGTGAACAATATATACAGAAAAGGGGACATTATTGCCCCTTGTGGGACGCCAGCCCGCATCACTCGCTCCCGTGAGGAGGAGCGGCCTACTTGGACGTAAAACTGCCGATTTTCTAGAAAATTGTGCAGCAAGTATAGATAATTTTGAAGAGCCGGGAAATTGTGGTGCAGTTTATAAATAAGGCCATTGTGCCAGCAACGGTCAAATGCAGCTTCTACGTCCAGAAATAGCGCCAACGTTGAAGCCCCATTGTTAAATTGCTCTGTTACGTCATCAGTTAGTCTGAGGAGCTGTAGTTCAGTGGAATGTCCTTTTCTAAAGCCAAACTGTGAATTTGAGAGTTCATGTGTTGCCGAGACTTGTTTTTGAAGCCGAGAAAGGATACATTTTTCCAGCAGATTACCAATAGTAGACAAAAGACTAATGGGACGGTAGTTTTGCGGTTGTCTGGTGCTTTTCCCTTGCTTTGGGAGCATGATAACCTTAGCTCGTTTCCAAGTAGAGGGGAAATAGCCTTGCTGCAAACAGGCGTTAAATATCTTTGTTAGTTGCACCAGAGCTTTTCTCGGGAGATGCTTAAGTTCCTCATTAGTCACTTTGTCTGGACCGGCAGCTTTCCCATTAGGCAATTTCCTAATGAGCTTGTAAATTTCCTGCGGTGTTATGGTGGGTAGTTGTTGCTCTTGCTTCTGCGCCACCCAGGTTTGTACCCATGTCTGGACCTCCCGTTCTATTTCACAGTTGGTCACTGTGTTTTCGGTGAATCTGTCTTGGAGACAGTCAGCGAAGACCTCGGCTTTCTCCTCTGCGGAGAAGTGCAAGCCGCTTTGAGTGTGCAGCGCCTCAGTTGCGGAGTTGACGCTCGTGGAAACTTTGAAAGCCTTGAGTAATTTCCACAAAGAAGAGTCCGAATGTGTGGTACTCAGCATTTTGTTTTCCCATTGTTCAGTTTTATTGATTTTAATTTGTTGCCGAATGATGTTGCGTAGCCATTTTGCTAGCACTTTATATTCAGGCTGACGGGTGTATCGCCACAATTTTGTCAAGCGTCGTCTCCGCGCAATGAGTTGCTCTACCTCGGGGTACGTGCAAAAACCGGGTGGTCTTGTGGTGTATGTGGTAGCATTTCTCTTGGCTGTGTGTAGCGAGGCAGTAAAGTTTTCAATGGCGACATCTATGTCTGCCTCGCTATAGTATGACAGTCTGGGTTGCGCCATCCCGTGCATTTCAATGGTGAACTTATTCCAGTCGGTCTCAGCTCTACTTTGAGGGCCAGAGGCACTAGCTGAAATGCCACCCTGTATGTCGAAATGCACAGGAAGATGGTCGGAGTTCAGGCTGTGATAAACAGTAAAGTTATTTAACAGTGTCGCATTTTTTGTTAGTACGATGTCCAAAATCTCAGCGTCAAAGTGCCCTGATCGATGCCAAAAAGTGGGTTCTGGGGGAAGATGTACCTCAATGTCATCATTATCAGTTATAAATTCAACCAGGAGATTTCCCGCCGCGTTTGCCCGGCGTGAAAACCACCAGGGGTGCCGGGCATTGAAATCTCCTGCAATTATAACGTGCTCCTCTAAAGCGAGGATCTGCTCGAGGTCTTGTGTAAAGTCTGGGGAGTTAGGGGGCCGATAAAGTGCTACCAGCATAACCGTTTTACTATTTACACGTGTTTTAAGTGCTGTGCACTCTAACGCTGCCATTACAGGCAACGTAACAGAAGCATGAGCAATAGTATTTCTAAGCAAAATAGCAGTCCCTCCCCCTTGTCTGCCAATTCTGTCGTTCACAAAGATTTGATACCCCTGGAGCTTAAAAGTGTGCTCGTGCTTTAATTTTGTTTCGCAGATGAATGCGACGTCAATTTTGTTACGCCGTAGGTAGTTTTCAAGTTCGTGTTGCTTCCTGTGGATGCCATCTGCATTCCACAGTAGTGCGCGAGTTAAAGTTGTGCCTCCCCTTACGTGGGCCATTTATTCTAAAAGGGCTGAGAGGAGACATATGATGGTCTCTATTTTCTCCCAAGTGTTGCTGCAGCTTTTGAATTTGGCCAGGAAAGGCTGCGCCTTCATCAATAGTGATGGTAAATTTAGGTCTCTGAACATGTTTAATATATCTTTTATCCCACTCAGGTCACCCGTGGGCGCCTGTTGGGGTAGTGGAGGGGGACCATTCTGTGGTGGCACTGGTGCGTTTTGCCCTCCGGTAGTTCCCGCATAGGAGATACCTGTTTGAACCAGGGCCGGACTGGGGATCAATTTTTGGAACAGGGGTTTTTATAGGGGCAGGAGGGGTGGTTGGCAGGGATTGGTCCGCGAGCGGGCTGTGCGCGGCTGCTGATTGGTCGTTTCCAGCCATTCAGAAGACGCGCTAATCCCCACCAGGGTTCTGGCCGTCAGTCACTCACTGAGAGGTGAACTGAAACGGGTGTGTTTCTCTGTTTTGAATACAGATTGTACTTTCGCCTTTCCCATCTTCAAAGTTAAACCGCCGGACTTAGAATGTCCATTGGTAGTCTTTTCGATGGTAGTCGGCGTGGCTCTCTCTGGTCGTATTGTCCCAGAGTATTCACCAGAGGGTTAGTGTGGTTCTGGAGTTTGTTGTACATTGTTCGAGCGCGAGTTTTAATCACGTCGACAATGTACGGGATACCGGAATGTTCGTGTAGGATATGGGCAGGAAATCTCCAGCCAGTATCATAGATCATCCTTAATGCCCGGTTCTGCAGCGTCTGTAGTCTGATGAAGGTGGACTTTGCCACCACTCTCCAGATCTCACATCCGTACAGGACCAGAGGTGGGATGATCGCTCGATACAGCTGGAGCTTCAGGCGTAAGGGCATGGTTTGGGAACTGAATATTGGATATAGCTGCCGGAGAGCAGCGTGGCCTTGCAGTACTTTGCCCCTGACGTGATGTCTATACGTCATCCGCCGGTCCACCGTGACTCCGAGATACTTCGCCGTAGTGACCCAGGGGATCCGACGGCGCCGAAGCACGAGGTCTCGCGGGAGCCGGTTGGCTATCGTATTAGCCAGGAGAATCGCAGAGCTTTTCTCCGGGTTAATCGACATACGCCAGTTCTCGCACCATCTACTGATGGCACAGAGATGGGCTTGTACTTGTCGGTAACTGTAGCGCGGGTTCTTGTTAGTAGCGAAGATCATGAGATCGTCCGCATACTGACAGATGTGTGTTTGGGTGCGTGGGGAGATCGGCCATGTAAGCTGCAAAGAGTGCCGGTGACAGTACACTGCCCTCGGGGACTCCTGCGCCAATGGGCCTCTCTCTAGAGAATGATCCCTCCACCTTCACTCGGGAGCTACGTTCCTGTAGGAAACTAGCCACCAAGTAAATGTATGGAGGGGGGATTTCGTGCTGTATGAGCTTGTAGACAAGCCCCTCATGCCAAGTGGTAGAAAATGCCTTTTCCACGTCAAGCAACACTGCCACCGTTTTAGCCCTCTCCTGGTAAGCCAGGGAAGCTTTTTCGGCTACACGCAGTAGTTGCTCAGTCGTGGAGTGGCCAGAACGAAAACCAAACTGGTGTTCCGGTAGGAGACCTTTTTCCTCCAATAGAGGTCCGAGGAGGGACAGGAACAGTTTCTCGAATACTTTCGAGATAACTAGTAGGAGACTGATGGATCGGTAACTGGATGGAAAGACCGGATTTTTGCCCTGCTTCAGAACGCACACCACACGCGCCTGTTTCCAGACAACTGGAAAATGACGCATGCTGAGGCATGCGTTGTAAATGCGGGTCAAGTGCATCACGGCTCTATGGAGAAGGTGCTGGAGCATTTCCGCTGTTACACGGTCCTGTCCAGGGGATTTTCGGGCTTTTAGGGATTTGATGGTGTTAGTTACCTCGCGAGGGGTAACTATCGGGATATGGGACTCCTCGTGGCCCGCGGGTCCGACTTCTAAGAAGTCTTCTACCACCTGTTCCACGAGGTCAGTATGGTCATCGTTCTGTGGATCTTCCCTGGGCTGGAATTGAGTTTCCAGAAAGTCTGCTAGCGCCTCTGCTTTTTCCCTCGGTTCAAAGACAAGTCTTCCCCGAGGGCTATGCACAGGATGCTGGTGTACAGATTTATCTTTCCGCAAGCCTCGGACGATGCGCCACGGTTTCCTCTCCTGGAGGTTTACGTGACGCAGCGTGTTGTCCCAAGCTGCTTGCCTATGTTTTCTTAGGAGTCGTCTCACCAGGGATATGAATCTCTGGTGTATTACTCCTATCCTAGGATGTCGGAATCTCTGCCATAGCCGTCTGACAGCATTCTTTGCTTGAATGAGGCGTTTCAGTGGAATAGGGATAGATGTCGGGTTTGGTGCTTCGGTAGGAATGCGGTGTGTGTGAGCACGCACCGCATGTAGGACTGAGGTTGAAAACCCCGCGGCCGCCTCCTCGAGAGCCTCAATCGAGTCTATTCGAGGGCACGCTTCCACGGAGTTTTGAAGGGCAAGGACGGCTGCGTCCCAGTCGACTTCTTCCACCCAGTCCGGTACTCCCAGCGCAGTGAGATTAACGTCTGAGTCGACCACAACAGGGTTGTGATCAGAGTCCAGAGCGTTAATCACAGAGAGGTCCAAGTGAAATGGAATGTTTTTGGTGATCATGAAATCAATGACATCCGCGGCGCCGCGTGCCGGTTAGTGGGTTGGACCTCTTGGCCCGTGCGCGTGAAGGGCGGGGTTCCCGCTAATGAGACGGTATAGTCCCCGGCCCTTAACGTTCTGGGTGCGGCTGTGCCAGCTTGGGTGTTTTGCGTTGAAGTCGCCTGCAATGCAAACCCTGTGGTGTAGGTTCAGGAGTGCCGTGATGTCCGCTTCGTTGAAGCGCCCATCCGGCGGGTCATATACCGCCACAAGCACTAGGTCGTTCCCGCCCAAGGATAGCCTTATGGCGGTTGCTTCCAGGTGTTGTAGCGGAGGAATGGTAACAGGAGTGTGGGTGAGATGGTTCTTTATGAAAATGTCAGTACCACCGCCCTCTCGGCCGACCCGATCAGACCGATGGGCGGCGTAACTTGGCAGGGTAAACTGTACACCGGCGTGCAAGTGCGTTTCACAGACCATCAGGATATCAATCCCCTGACTGTCTACGAACTCCAACAGGCCAGGTCTCTGGTCTCTAACTCCATTTGCGTTCCAGAACGCAGCTCTAAATGAACGCACAGTTCTATGCGCCGTTAAGAGCTCGTGGAGTTAGAGTAGAGTTCCTTAGCCGTTTGAAGCACCGCGAGGTGCTTCTTCACAGCGGAAATCCCGGGGTTGTTGATGGTTTCCCTGCAGAATCGTAAGATCGGGAGGGAGCGCTGGACTAAGCCGGCGAACCAGGTTGCCAACTGAATAAACTCTGCCATGCCCTCAGAAGCAAATGCGTCCCCTAAGGTTGGTTGCGAGCTGTTTTGAGGCACTGCTGCCTCTGGATTGGCTGGGCCGGTCCGGGAGGACGGGCCAGCATTGGCGGGCTCAGCTGGTCGCTGGTTGGCTGACGCAGCTGGAGCTGTAGATGCTGGTGGAGGGGGAAGTTTCTCAACAGTTTTGTTGAGATCCTTCCCGACGGCAGGTTGCTTTGTGGTTTTGGCCGCAGAGCGCTTTTTCTTCCCCTTCTTGGGGGGACGTTGCTCCTTGGGAGCGACGCTAGGCGTTGGAGCTGTCTCCTTGCTCACAACCTTAGGTATGAAGCTATCTGGGACTGGCGTTGTCATTGTAGCGGCAACCTGGCTTTTAGGGGCCCCTTCCGCGGCCTCGGCCTGTGTGAGGGCACTTTCGTGTCCCGCCAGTGCCGTGGCGAAGGAGACCCCTTGCCTGACCTCAGTACTAGCCTTGCCCTGTTTGCCTTGCATTATTGCAAGTCTTTTCGGGCACCCGCGATAGATGCCTATGTGGCATCCATCGCAGTTAGCGCACCGTTTATTCTCTATTGGTGTCGGGCAATCCTTCACCAAGTGCTCGCCCGCACACCGCAGACACTTAAGAGCCCTCTCACAGGCAAAACTGGAGTGGTGAAAGCCCAGGCACTTGTAGCACTGGGCCGGCCCCTCCCTGCCGTGATAGGGCTCCAATGTGACTCGCGTGTGATATAGGCGAGTCACCTGGTCTATCTTAGGGGTTGCCTCCCCTTGTTTTGTGATGGCCACTAGAAACAGTGGTAGGGGCACCTTGGTGGGTTTCCCCTCCTTCACTTTTGTTGTGGTGAGTTGCACCACGGACCGCGGTTCGATTCCGTGTTCATCCATCAGGCCGACACGGATATCCTGGGGGGTCTGTCTCAGAGTCAAGACCTCTGATGACCCTGCGAACCACGTGGGGTCGCTGAAGCGAGTATGTGTGGAATTTAATTCCACACGCTTTCAGTACCTCCTTTGTGGCCCAGAGGTAGTGGTCCTAATCACAACGCGTCCTGGATGCCGCGTTGCCTGAAACTCCGCCCTTAGCTTTCCCCTGAGTTCCTTCATCACTTTGACGTGATTCGGGAAGGGGTCAGACACAATTGGCGGAATTTTCTCCGCCTTTTGTGCGGCTTGGTGCTGGGGGGACGCTGCAGGTCCCTGTGAAGGAGCGGGTCAGTCTGGATTTGAACCAGAGGACCTTTTCCTACGGCTCTGTACCAGTACAAAGCCGTCATCGTCCGGCAGTGCAGGAGTTGGGTTGACGGGAGCTGGTGGTGTTAGGGGGATTACTGTCCCTTGGTTAACAAGGCCCACGGCCTTTTTTACCTTCGGCCTAGTCTTGGCCCTAGTGAGTGCCTTGGCTTTCGCCTTGGCGATGCACACTCGGGGACCGGGTTCGGGGTTCGGGGTAGAGGGTGTCGAAACCATGTCAGGTCTGACCTTTGTGCTGGTACTCGGTATGTCAGGGTTGGTCATTGCAGGTGCCATTCGGCTCCCCACAGAGGGCCGGACGCCTTGCGGCGCGCCTAATGCGGCGAACCCCGGGTCCAGACCTGAGTCCGGACCCTTGGCTACAACCTTGTGGGGCTGCGGTAACGTCAGTCTGTCGGTCGCACCGAGTCTTCTCCTGCCTGGCTGGTGTGTGGAAGAGCCTCTTCCACTAGACAGGCGAGTAGAGGTTGCCCTGGCCAATGAGCGGGTGACGATTTGTGATTGGGCCTGTTGTTTCGGGCTATGTTTGTCACCGGCCACAGTGTTTTCTTGAGGGTCAGTACTTGTTTCAGAATCACTGTAGTTGCTGTTATTTAATATATATCAACGATCTACCACCACTAGTCCGAGTAGATAAATACATATATGCGGACGACACGGCCCTGGCCACGCAATCTACTCAGCCACACATCATACACCTGCGGCTCCAGAATGCTCTAAACACATTGGAGCCCTGGTTCACCAAATGGCGGTTAAAACTAAATGCAAGAAAAAGCCAAGCAATCATTTTTACCAGGCGAATACTGCACAGGCAAAGGAGGCGAGCCCTCCCTCCCCTCACCCTAATTCAGGAACCTATCGGGTGGGAGACATCCGTCACGTACCTAGGGGTTAAGATGGATGAATATCTCACATGGAGAGAGCATATTAACTCAGCCAGAGCAAAGGCCAATTCAACAGACTGTACCCGCTGATAAATCTTAACAGCACCCTTAAGCTACGCATGGGACTTACGCTCTATAAGACGCTGATCCGACCCATCTTAACTCACGCCGCCCCGGTATGGGGATATGCGGCAAAAATACACATAAAGCGCCTCCAAACGATGCAAAATAGAATACTGCGAATTATTGCAAAACTACCGCCAGAGGCTCCTACGTACCAGTTACATGAAGAGCTAAAAATGCTCACAATCGAGCAGTTTATTAAACACCTGGCATGCAACCTATACGCCAAAAAGAATAAGAACCACAACGAGCAAATACGAATGCTCGGGGAGTGTGATATGACTCGCGACAAACACCTCCGCCCTATCATTGTTCGAGCGCACTATAAGTATAGGCGAACCTGAACTCAACATACAGGAATACCTGAATAATTTAGTACCATGAAATTACTGGTTAGGGGATGAAGGGAAGCACACAACAAACACATAACACTATAAAAACATACACTTACACTCAAGCCCTCACAAGTCCTTGTGCTACCTAGCCAAGGCGGACCCCGGGAGACGAGGGCCTCCCCGGTAGTGGCACAGGCTCGCTCCTGCACTTCAGGCAGGCAGCCCGCCATGTGTGCACTTATACGACCAGGCAAGATCAGGTACACGATTAATGACGAAGCCTCCGGCTTAATCACACCATAGTAAGTAAGATTAAATGACACAGTAGAAGTTAGCTCTACAAGTTGTAAATCTTATAAATTTCACCATAACTGCACCTAGTTATATAAGCATATCTTAAAATACTTCTAGCATAGATTATAGGACGCAATATAAATAAATAATAAAATAAAAAAATAAAAAAAAATTAAAAAAAAAAACGCTAAGGACAAGAAACGAAACCTTCGGGTGGAGTTTTAAAAACTAAACATGCTCATTTCACTCATCCCTCACATCCATCTACACCTAACGATGCCAAATGGCTGAAACACAAAAAGAACACCAACTATCAAACACATCACCATTAATTACTACCAGGGGGCACTCAGGGCTTATGTCATGTTTGCCCTCCGGCACATCAGTAATACTCGCTGTTACTGCCACTGGCAGGCAGCTTCCATCTCTCACCACAGAATGCGCAGGTGCTTTATGCGGTACTGCAGCATAGAGGCCTTGACCTCAAGACTTGGGGTTTTTTAGTGAGTAGGCTGCCCGGGTTCGAAGCCAGGGTAGGAGTCTTACACTCGCATGCATGCATGCGGTTAGGGTGTAAGTAGCCTTTTTCCCCACCACATTAAAAAAAAAAAAAAAAGTAGATGTGTTTCATGGCTATTGTCCAGGCAGGGCAGTTGAAGTTTTAAACCTCACACGGCTGATCACCCGTGTAGCTGTAATAAACATTCATAATTATTTGGCGTTCGTTACTTCTTAATTTACCAACATATCATCTCTTCCTAGCTTCCCCCTCCATAACTACAAATATTTATGAAAATATTAAACAAATAACGCAATAACAGCTCATAGATTCTACACAGTGACACACACGACTTCTTTCAAACTAATGCTAGTGCTGCTCCTTATACTATCTGCTGTGTCAGGCCTGGCATGAGAATATGCTGAATAGATGAATACCTTTTGTTTGCCTTACTGGATAAACGAAAGAGGTTACGGCCTTTTGGTTTATTTTAAAAACTTTCTCCAACCCTCCTCAACATTTGTTCTTGCTGGTTCCCTGATGTAAGCTCAATAACAAAAAAGTTTCACACTGTGTAACTTTTGCAGCGCACAGATATAGAATTTTCTGAAAACATTTAATTTAAAAAATTATAACACTTAACTGAGTAAACATAGAGAATTCAAAGTAGGCAGGTAGTAGCACTATAGTTTACTCTACCTAAGAACAAAATATAGACGCATTCTAGCAGTTAGTTTGTTAGTTACTGCGTGATGAGTATAGAAACAACACATTTCGGACTTCTATTGAAAAAAAGTTTTCTGAAGGAATATGGGCCTACAGAAATGTATAATGACTCTAAAAAGGATATAACCTGATAGAGAAAAAAATTCTGCGTAGGATAATGTGTTCAAACCTGAAATTTATAACAACTGAATATTTATACCATGCTATTAGGAACCTGACAACAGTGCGAGGGTAGAAAAGGACTAGGCTAATGGCAACTTGTATGCGCTAGATAGACAGAGACAGATATATCCCATTTAACTCCATACTGTCATCTAAGAGTGGGACAAGGTTTAGATAGGATAATTTTCATTGTTGTGAAATCCCTCACATAATGACAAACATAATGGTCAAGAAACAGTCGAAGTTGCTGTAAAAAAAGTCACATTTTGGTTTTTGTTTTACTCTTGTTATCAGTATTTTTATAACATATTCACATTGTGTTTTATGTAAGTAAAATTGTAACAACTAGCCACAATTTCTTTGTACTTGTGTTGGGATTGCTTTGAAATGATAGTTTTCCTTGTCGTAGTTCAGATGTTGCATGTGGCACCTTAAGATTTTTCTAATTGCTTAGTCTTTTAACCCTTGAGCAGGCATGCTGGTGCACAAAGTATGCCATTGTTACAAAAATTGCAATAGTAAAACAACTATTGTGCAGACAATGATATTGCTTCCTACTTTTCTTCAGTTGTCCAACAAGCTTAATAGTACTTGCAAGGTGCAAGCACTTTTTACAGTTTATATTTAGACCTGCCTATTGGCGCATACCCACTGTACACCAGCATACCTGCTCATGTAGTTATTTTACATAGATTGCTGCCTGGATATTAATGTTATTGCTTTTTGGTTTTAATTTACTACCTCACATGATACATTTCTCTTTAAAAAAATAGGATTGTTCCACTTTTGTAGCAACTGAATGTTTCATTTTTAGGCCAAAATTGTAAAACCAATGAATTCAAAAAGGTTTTACTAGAAATGTTAGCTGAGAAAGAGGACAAGAATTACATTTTGGGGATGCTGATTTCTCTGATGGTTAAGAGGAATGCACTGAAAACAGCGAACATGAAGAAACTGATTCAGAAATTGAGTACAATACAGGCAGTTGTTCTTCTGGTTGTTGAAGCACTTAATTTCAGGTTTTGTTGCCAGAGACAGAACTCCATGGATGAAAATTAGCCCACAAAAAAGAAAAAAAAAAAGAAAAAGAAGAAGAGGAGGAAGAAGAAGAAGCAGAAGAAGAAGCAGAAGAAGAAGAAGAAGAAGAAGAAGAAGAAGAAGAAGAAGAAGAAGAAGAAGAAGAAGAAGAAGAATCCCATAGACATCGGCTTTTTCTATTTCATTCCACCAGCTGTTTCCATTGGTACTTATTTTCTGGTGGTTTATACTGTAGCTCTGTAAATCAAGGAAAACCTGCACTATTGCAAGAGGGAAATTTTATATTGGTAAAGATTTCTTGTTAGCACATGAATAAAATGAAATGGCAACTAAAAAGTTTTCAACCATGGAATTTAAACTGAAAAAGGGTAAGAGATTGGTAAGATTCTCCAGATTTTATCTTCTCCCCCCCCACTCCCTTTTTTTGCCTTGAACTGTTGTATATACCATATGGTTTCTGTTTGGTTGGTATCTGAAAATATTTTGAACCTTCCAGAGCTCAGAAGGTTCATGAATTCAGTTAAAAATATGGCAGAGAGTATCAATTCTGTGACCATTAGAATTATGTGCATTGGAACAATAACCTATCAATTTAGGAAAAGGTAATTGATAAACAGGTATTTAAAAAAATAGGCGTGAATGCTCCAGTATTGTACAGTAAGAATGCTGTAAATATAAATGTTTTTCAAAATGCACTGTTTAATTCACTAAAGGAAAACTACTTTATGACAACTCTTTTCATTTAATCAATAGGCAAGACTGCATTTCAAATTGTGCTTTATTTTAATAAAACGTATATTGTTCTTTGGGAATTAACTACACAGACTATTGTTATCCTATTTTACCTGCTTTAAATATGTTAAAAACATATCATCTTACATTGAGACTGCAGAGTTAAACTCAATTTGATCTAGTTTCTTTTCTACTGCCACAGTTATAAAAAGGTTATAAGATCTAATTTTAAATGAATTAAAGTTTCAACAACCTGTAAGAGTAATAAACAAAAGTATTCAGTTATATATATTTTACAGTACTTTCCAAATAACAAGCAGGCAAGCTTACAGTAAATACAGTGAAATATTTAATAGGTACCATATATGAACAATATTAGGTTTTGTGTGTTTTGAAACAAATAACATTTGCAGCAATTCTTATAAAACAGATCTAACCATTACATATGCAGCAAGTCCAAGTAGGCATTATGAAATATTCTTTCAGCAAATGTATACAGCAGTATATATTTCTGGCAAAGAAGTACATTATTTGCAGCATGGTGCTTATGAAAACTTTATCACTACTTAAATAGTATTAACATGCTTATGTTACTGAAATTACCCTTGCCTGCAGCTATTCAAAGGCCATTTATATTTTTTTCAGTTAGCTTTAAGTGCTTGACTGCATTGAAATTTTATTTGCACATGTATAAATTAATTAGTATAGGACTTAATTTGTAATCATACAATTACACAGCACTAACTGCATCCTGTTGATGTATTATGATTAAGATAGGAGAGTACAAAAAAAAAAAAAAACTTAACAGTTTATAATATTATTTAAAGTTTATGAGATGACAGTAATGCTTCTCGAGTGCCTCAACGTGCCACAGCATAAATGGACATTACAAGCAGAAATATTTAAAACACATTGTTCATTAAATTTTATACGATTTCATATGTTTTATTGACAGTATTTGTACCGCACATTACAAGCAAAGCTCTGAAGCTCATGAGAAGCAAATGACTACAATTTCCAGAAAAGTCAAACCCATTAAAGCATTAGTGGTTTTGTTAATTTTAAAGCTATTTTATATGTCATATAACTGCTTCATAATAGTTGTTGAATGCACAAACATTTTAAAAACACATGTACACTGCATTTTTATGCAACTAGTTATGCTCTGATGATTAATAATAAGTGCTTATATATTAGTACCTTTATTAATTCACAATATGAACATTATTGTATTTCTTCTATAACAAAGACACCTGAGTGAAATGTATATGTTAAGCTAACTTTATATCAAGAGAAAGAATATGTGAACTGTTCAGGAACTTTTCAAACAAGTCTTGGAACATGAAAATTTTTGAATGTGTGGTTTAACAGGGTGAAGTCATTACAAATCTTAGATAAAGGTACATAAAAATGCCTGATGGTATTGGTGATTATATACATGACACTTATGTTTTATGATACTACTGCAATATGAGAGGGCGAAGCTATCATCAATGGCTTAATTTAGTTGTGTGTGTATTCAAACAGTAATGCCGCTTTGAAGTGCCTGTTTGTAAAATTTAATATGGGATTATAAAGAAAACCTAGATGTCTAGTCTCATATGGAAGTGTCTTCCACATGCACTGTTGTTTTTTTGGCACTCCTTCCTCTTAAAACTGTATATATAATTTTTGTCTAAAATAAAGTTAACACTTTCCTTATCCAAAACAAATTCCAGATTTACATTTAACTAAAAGCCATATGATGTAGGTAGAAAGAAAGTACTGTATTCATGTTAATAGCATGTAAAACTAAAACACAAAACAAATATATTAGTTAATTCCATTATGCCTGGAAAGAATGCATAATGGAATTAGCAATGCCGGCCGTGAAAGCCTTAGCATTTAAATATATTGGTTTATGCACTGCATCAACAATGAGATGTCAAATGTTTAAAACACAGCTAGCACCACTCTGTCACTGACCATTACAGCCACATGTCCAAACATAGGTACCTCAATTTCATAGAAATAAGACTAACTCTGCTTGAATATTGCACTAAACCATCTGTTAAAATAATTAGGAACAAAATGAAAATACTAACATCCACTATCTTTTGCAGTTACAGGAGGGTACAAACTGAGTATGAGTATTTATTCCTGCAATGAAAATGCACTATTTTAAGGGATTTAGCAACTGCTTGTTTTCAACTTTCATTTGCATACTTATGATATGAGAGGCTTACATCAACAAAGGCAATAGAGAGTATGGTGTTCAATATTTTGTAAAGATCAGTTTTGTTACAATACATACCATCCAGCTTCATTTTGTTATGGCTACAAGATCAGTATCTAGCAGACAATATATTTGATTTTACACAAAATCATTTTACCTACATTTAAATAATATAATATCAATACGTCTTACACCAGGAAATGAGGACTGAATGAAACAGGATTTACAGCCATTAATAAACCTTATGAACACCATCTCAAACAAAGCTGCTGGAATTATCCAAAGCAGAAAATGACTAACCAGAAATAAAATTTAATCATGCATTTTCATTTCAGATATAAATAATTATTTTGTTATGTTTAGTCCTCTTTTGGGAAAACATGAAGTAGCACTAGTTTTCTTATTGTAATTTTTACATGCACAAAGTGAGTGTTTTGTTACTCTAGTTTTATTTCCTACAGCAGAACTTACTGGAACAGGTTCCAAAGGCTATTGTCTCCAGCATCAGCCTAGATCAGGGGAAGACAACTTCGGGCCATGTGACGTATTTAAACGAAGAGCCAGCTTGTATGTTCGTGTGACGTCAGGCGAGAGCAGTGTATTGCTATGCTGCCTAGATCAGCGGCGCTACTTGCACAAAACTGAATGAATATGAAAAATGTTATTTGGGCATGTTTAGGGAGAACCCTCTTCAGCCTAGTCTGAGGTTTTTTATTTGTTGTGTGAGGAATCTCAACCGCGTTAGTGCGAATTTTGTTTTTATTTTGTGTTTTTGTTGACGTGTAGTGTTGTGTGTAGTGGTTTTGTGTTTGTGTTCAGTTCCCCGTGTTTCACACCAGTTTGAGACCAGGCTTCAAGATGTAGAAACATTGTCACCTACGTTTCATATCTTTGCGACCCCGTATTCATTGGATGTTAACAATGTTTCTAGCAGGTAGCAAATTGAATTGATAAATTTACAGTGCGACGATTTGCTGAAGGACAAATATAAACACAAGGAAGACTTGGCAGATTTTTATAAGAATGTTCCTCAAACTAGATTTCTGAGGTTGTATGCCCTTGTTGCACGGATATTATGTATGTTTGGTTCTATGTATGTGTGCGAACAATTCTTTCTGTTATGAACCTTTCTAAGTCAAAATCCCGAAGCATATTGTCAGACCACAATCTAACATGCAGTCTTCGGTTACAAATGTGCCGTACATTACTCCCTAACAATTGACAAACTAGTTAAAGAAAAGCGAAACGGCAAATGTCGGAAATGTCTACCTAATAGTTCTGTATAGCTCAGGAAAAATAGTTATAATTTCTGTTCTATTTGCGTTATATGACTGTTCACATAAACTAGAATTATATATATGGCATAAAGCCAAAATGTAATTATTTATAATTTGTGTCTGTTCCGTAATTGAAACAGTCGGCATTAAAATTACGATGTACCGTACGCCATTTCCTCTTTCCCGCTGTGACGTCACACGTTCAATTGGCCATTGATGGGAGCATGCGAGCTCAGTGAGCTGACGTCACAGCAGCGATACCTGTCTTCCGCTGGCCTAGATTCACTGCCACGCTTTCACCTGTAGCTTGTAGATGATATTTCCTGGTTGGACATACTCTATGATAAGATCTTCATATGGGACATCAAAATCTAATAAACTAAGCTTATTTTTAAGTATGAATAATTGCAGTTTCAGAGCATTTTTGGTCCACAGATGAGTTGAAAGAGAAACATGCTTTTTTTTAAAGGCTGTTAGAAAATTGGCAGAATTCTCCATTTGGAAAAATGATATACAAAAATGAACACAATTTAAGTGTTGATGTCCCATCAGAAAATTATCTCCTCATACAATACAGCAAGTGAGTGAGTGTCTGTCGACAGCTAGGTTATTAGGACCCTCATATAGTATATTCAGCTAGGAAATGCCATTTAAAAGTCACAGCAAGAAGCATTGTGGTCAATCAAAAAAGAAGAAGAAGAAGAAGAAGAAGAAGAAGAAGAAGAAGAAGAAGAAGATGATGATGATGATGATGATGATGATGATGATGATGATGATGATGATGGAGACAAGTCTCTGAAATATGTTCCAGTAAGTTCTGGTGTAGAAGGTGAAGCTGCAGGAATAAAAATTATATTTTGTTCATTTAATGTGTTCTTTATTTAGCAATTAAAGCTTGCAGAGACTTGTATGAGGTTTTCATCCCTGGCACTACTATTTACTTTAAAAAATAAAAACAGAATGCACCAATGCAATATACCATACCCTCATTTACTAATATATCATTACCACAGTTATGCCTAGGCATAGAAAATAAGAGACATGTCTGAAGAAAGTCAAGAACTGCTTGTTGCCTTGCTGAAGAAATGTCCTGTGAGCCTCTTGAGAAGACCAGTACACTTCTTTTATAGCATGATATAATTGGAGCAATGACATGCTCTAACATCTCAGCCAAAGAAATCAAGAGACAGTTTTGTCTCTCAAACACAGCAAGTAGCACACACGTATTTGCAAGCAGAAATAAGGTGAAGGCTCTGTTGGAACTTATCAACAAACCATGTAGAAAATGCATGGGAATATTCCATGACAAAATCTATAAAAGAGGAAGTTCAAAGAAATAGGAACTACTTCCCTTTAATTCCACAGTTCTTTTGATTTATTCTTTCTACAGCTGCAATTATTGTTCTACTGCTTTCCTTTAATGTGGGAAAATATTTTGAATTTTAAGGTTAATATGTTGTAGTCGTGCTGTCGTGTTGTTGTCATCATCAACATCACTATCTTCAACGATTCGACCTTGTGCAAGATCTGTTCCATCCCCATTAATCAAACTCATGTTTCCAACTATGCCCTGGTCTTCCCATATGTTGTTTCTCTAATGGCTTGCATTCATTTTATATTTATCATAAAGGTTAATACGTATCGTTTATTAAACAAGAATCATAAACATATCTCTTGCACTAAATTTCAGGGACATTCCCAAACTTGTATGCATTATATTTTGTTACTTAGTGCAAGAAATTAATTGAAAAATTTATATATACAGGTGTTAATGAACTACACCAAAATATTTTCAGACGTAATCAAGATACCTTAAACAAGTAATTTGAAATAGCAGAATTATGACCTGTTCGTTCAAATTTCAAAGTTACGGCTATAAAGTGCTAGTACGACACTGACTAATATAAACCATTCGAAAGTGCAACACATGCAAAGGAAGGGAAGTCTTAGAGCGTACCTCTTTGGCGCAATGATTATTACATTAGCATTCGAGCATTAGGTCATCGTTTTTGAGTTTGAGGCTCATTCATTTTTTTTTATTTCTTCTTTTCTCTATTTTGAGTAGAGCACATTAATGCTGTTTTGATCTAGATGTTAAATTATGTTTCAATGTATGCAGTTTTATTTCAACATGTTGGTACAATTAATTACAATTCTTGCTAAAAAAAATTGAAACCTGCTTAATACGTTCATATGCTGCATTTTAAAATGGAAAGTAGTTTAAAGGGTCAAAGAAAGAGAAAAAGCATAAAAACATCTAAGACTTTGTCAGTTTTATGGGAACTGCTCAAAATTTTGACCTGAATTTTCATGGCAAAATTGACAGCGGTGAAGGAACAATTGTCATACCCTATTCAAGACTTCTGGTGTGAGCCAAATAAGAAAATGACAGTAGTGTTAATGTTCTTCATGTGAAATAAAAAAGAAAGCAAAACTAGTAACTGCATGATAGGAAACGAACCTACAACCTTTGGGACTGCAGCCTTTGACATTATGAATTGAGCCACAAGAGCACTCAACAAAGCGTCTTGGGAGTAGGCTTTACAGTGCAAGAAGGCAGCTAATCGTTGCTCAGTGTCGCACTGTCAGGTGATTAGTCCGAAATTTGAGAGATTTTTGTGGTATTAAATCTTGAGAACGCTGATAATGAGCTGCTGAAAATCGATATTTCTCTGCTCCGGCAGCAGTTTTAAAGACATTCTAAACCAATTTTTCATCAGGTTTTGCTTCAACACCGACTTATCAGCATCTAATATTAATATGTTTAACACCATATAACTGCGTTATGTTTAGTTGTGGACCATATGTCTCAAATTACCAATATCAGTCACATCTACAATCTCTCAAGTTTCGTCCGATATGACACAATGCTGGAGGACGTTACTTAAAAAAAAAAAATCTCTCAAGTTATTTCGGTGTAGTTCATTAACACCCTCTGTGCGTGTGCATGTGCGTGTGTGTGTGTGTATAGTGGAACTCAGATAATTTGAATGTTTATAATTATTCAAAATCATTAATTTGAAGTTCTTTCTTAGTCTCTTGAATTTTGTATTAAAGCAATATAAAAAAAAATTCACATGTAATTTGAATTTCATTTCCCTCAATTCAAAGTTTTATTTCTTCGGATTTTGTTCAAAAATGTCAGTCAAAAACTAATCTAAATGCAGAAATTTATTATGGTAACATCGTTCATGTGTTTCTGCAAAAGCTCATTGCTCCGCGGTTGTTTTGTCGAAATGCAATTTGGGGGGTAGAATAGCTTTCCTAGCTGCTGGCCTTGAGCTTCTATATGTGCTCCCACATCCCCTTGTTTAAAACATGTGTGCTTTGTCACTTGAGCTTCCTACTGTTCAGTGCATTGCAAATCAATGCCACAATGTCTCTTAGTAAACTACATGTCCAGTTCAAGATTTTAACTTTTGCGGAAAAAGTCACAGTCATTCCAGAAGTTGCAAAGGATTTGAAGAAAATATCTGAAATTGCGAAAGAATATGGGATACCACTGAATGCTCTGTGAACTTAGCAGAAGAATAAGGATAAAATTTTAAGCGGTGCCTTGAGTGAAAATGTGCAATCACTGTAGGCCTACAGTATATTATTTCGAGTTGTGCTACTTTACTGCCTTATCCTTAATGCAAAAAAAGAAAAGAATTTTGTTGAAATATACAGTTTCTTTACTTTATAGCCTTAATTAGGAATGGATATATGTACCTGTATTGCTAAACTGTCAATTTTAGATGTAACTTTTGTAATTCAAATTTTTGGCTATTTCAAATTGTTTTTCTTGTTCCTTCAGCTTTGAATTATTCAAGTTCCACTGTATTTAGTAGACTCTCCATACAAACTAATATTGCAGATTTCTCACAAATTTGAAATGAGTTGACAAATTTTCTTAAAACGCTTTATACATAACATTTAAATAAAATATAAGCTCTTTTAGGGCTTGTATTATGATCTCCGGTTAAGATTCTGGTTAGAAATTAACTGATCGTCAATCTAAAACTTTTACGATCCTCAGTTGACAGCTAACTGGGAGCTATACACCAGTCATGTAGCAGTTAAAGAAATACTTTGGCGTTAGTCATACCAAAATTATGTATCTTTGGCCTAGATTGATAGTCTATAACAATTCCAAGAATGAAATATTGTACCAATATTCATATAACAGGAGGAAGGACAAAAGAAATACACTTTGAAAGATTAATTTCCAGATTTGGGATGAGGAGGAATTTCATAATCATTGTACAGTTGGAAAGGGTAGAATGAGACTGAAAAATTCAATGCCTTAGCCAGGATTTAAATCACAGATCTTCCAGTACTCATCCGGTTGATCTAACCAGTGAGCTGTCACGTCAACGTGATGACATGACATTAAATTCTCCAACTCACTCACATTTTTCCTGGTAAACCACAAGGAGATCTCAAATTCATATGAGATAACATACACTAATGGTGACTTACCATGCTGTGAGTCCCAGGTTTCAAGGCAAAGTTATAAAATTGTCAGAAGTTTCACTGGTTGGCTTAATTTCTATTACATATATGCTGTATAATATCTCCAGCATTATTCTTAGGCTTAGTTTGCACATCGTTTTATTCTCTTTTCGTTTCTTAATATGCTTAGCAGTAATATTTGTTTAAATATAATGCAACCCATGTTAACCCAACAGGTATTACTAAAGACATCTAACCTATTTTCCAGGTAAGCTTTACAAAGTATATCAAGAGAGAAACATAACCTTAATTTCCAATATGTCCCATTTTCTTAATAGGAAGTCAAAAGCATAAATCCAAGTGAGTTAATGCTTTGAAATCTTCCAACAAGTTCCATACTAATGCACACAAGTATACATAGTAACGGCAAAATCCTACACAACACAGAATTTCTATTTTATTGTTTGTGCAGATTATCCTCTAACCAGTAACAGTTATTTATGTCATTACGATTAGTATTTTTACACACAGAGCATGTTACGGCATAACCTATGTAATTTAATATTCTGAAGTCTTTTAATCCAGTAAATGCTTCACATCAAGGTGGTCAAACTCTAAAATACTAACTGCAATGTAGAGGGGTGTGTTAGTAGAAGGGGGACAGAGTTTGTCCAGTTTGAGGTGCAGCTGTGGACAGTAATGAAAGCATATTTTCTGTTAGCAATGGCTCTGTAGGATCTCAAGAAACATGTTTTTATCACTGTGTTTATAAATTTTAGTTAAAATAAGTAATAAAGTAAGCAACAAATCATAATTCAAGCTTATTGACCAATCTTTTGAAACTGGAGCTGCTTCAGTATCTGTGCTACCAGATTTTCATCCAAAGTATGATTTGAAGCTTTCCTGGCTGGGTTTGTTTGGTTTAAGGGCGCTCAACTTCTAGGTCATCAGCAACTTTCCTGGCGACAAACATATTCAAGTTGTTCTCAGGCTTCGAGCCAGGTGTAGTGATTTAGAGCCATCGACGTTTCAGGAGTGTGCATCTCTCCCATCATCAGGATGATGACTAGTAAGAGTGAAAGGACCAGTATATGTACTGTCCGCTAGTGCATACCGAGTAGAAAACACCCAGTCTAATGTGGAGGTGGTTCAATGCTCCGTTGGAATCTGTGTTTTCTGAGTCAGCCGATCTCCATCTTTAAGGCTGGTTTCCAGGAAGGACTAAACTGCAATCTGATGTCCCGGTTCAGTGTGCTCTTCTTGGAGAAGATGGACAGAGCCTCCTTAACCCTCCATTCCCAGAAACCACTACATTTAGCCACAATGGTCGTTTCTTTGAAAAAGACCACAGAGCTAACTTCAAAGAAACGACCATTGTGGCTAAATGTAGTGGTTTCTGGGAACGGAGGGTTAAGGAGGCTCTGTCCATCTCCTCCGAGAAGAGCACACTGAACCAGGACACCGGATTGCAGTTTAGTCCCTCCTGGAAACCAGTCTTAAAGTTGGAAATCGACCGGCTCAGAAAACACAGATTCCAATGGAGCGTTAAACCACCTCCACATTAGACTGGGTGTTTTCTACTCGGTACGTACTGGCGGACAGTACATATACTGGTCCTTTCACTCTTACTAGTCATTCATCATCCTGATGATGGGAGAGATGAACACTCCCGAAACGTCAATGGCTCTACTTTACTACACCTGGCTCAAAGCCCGAGAACATCCTGAATAGATTTTCATCGATTATGCAGAACCTGCTTTTTGATTTCAAAGTTTTCATTTGCGATAAGAACTGTTCACAAATACAAGTAGATTGGAACATAGCTACAGTTCTAGTAGCAAACGATCTGAGGCAGAATATTTTGACTTACAAATGTTTGAATATAAATTGGCACCATACACATCTTTACATTTCATTTTGTGATATGTATCTGACTGCAGATCTTAAATTTCCACTTGTAAATTTAATTCCACCTTCGTTCTGTCCACACTGAAAGGATCAGCAAGCAACAAAATAACACCTAAAGTTTTGAAATACTTAAATCGATTACTGAAATCAACTTTTAATGTGTTCAATTAGTAGCGCATTTTTGCAAACAGTTAACTGACAGATTGATAAGTGGGTTTTAACTGTAACAAATTCCCATCACAAAATTGGCTTTAGAAATTTGCAAGCTCCCAAGCAGCAACATAGATAGTGAGAATTTGTTTCTGTATAGTCTAAATATGCTGCTTCCCAATACTGTGGTCACCCTTTTGTCTATACTTTAAATTTTCCAGTAGTTTGTTTTGTTCCAATCCTAAAACTGAGTTAGGTGAACTAAGTGTAAATTTAAAATTCATGTCTAAAAGTTGCTCTATGATTTCTAATGTACATCTGTAAATTTGAAGGGGACTTTGTGACATAAATTATAATTGCGTTACTTCTGCATGTAAATAAGTTTTGAGCAAATAAGACATCTCACATTTTCTCCTGCAGAATTGAAGAGCCTTTCCTACCATTCTATTTGAAAAGAATGCTTTCATGGATTACTTTTATGGATTACTTGACAGTTTTAAATGAGACATGTTGTACAGTAGCCAATCTGTCACTAATAAACCCACAAGCATGCTGGCTACTGATGGAAAAACAAAAGGAGGGGGTATTGTCTGATATCAGGAGAGGGAAAGTCTGCAATGTGATCACGATTAACTAAATGGCCACCTATGCTCTACATTATGTCCTAAGAAGTGATACTGAGAATGAAGTGCTGGGACATTTGCACAATAGGAACAACATCTTGGAAAAATATATTCAAGGAAAGCAACCAGAAAATTGTAAAATGATTCAAGTTAATATTTTCTATCACACTTATGATCTGTTACACTTTCTAATAGCATCTCAACCTCTTCCTCTGACTCTTTTTTTTAGCTGAACATACTTGCTGACATGTAATCTGCACAAATTTCAGTGCAGTGTGGTAAGCCTTATGGCTAATACCTCCATACCATCAAACACCTAGCAGATATAAAATAAGTACGATGATTGTGCATGTGGTAAACCATTTCATTCCTCCTTTACTCAGTTTCAACAGTTGACAGTAACATTAACACAATACATGTTAGCGCATGTTAGAAACAAGACAGAGTCCAGCCTTCTCTGCTACCAACATGATCCTATATAAGCAAAAGCTGTTTTCCATTAACCTAAATAAACTATATCGAGAGTGAAATCCCATAAAACCTAATACACGCCACATATATAACAATCGTATTTTACACAACCCACTTCCAAGAATTATATTAATGGAAATCACTGTTTTTTTTTAACATACTGAAATGCACTTTACCTGTTCTAAACTTAAATGACATTAACTTTTATATATGTAGCTTAATGTTTAGTAATCTACTGCTGCCTAACCTACACAAATCATAATATTAACAGCAAGTATGCTACATTCTTGAATGCATCCAGACAACTATCATGCTACCTGAAACAACCTATATAACCTTGAAAGCCCAGCACACTAATTTAATAAAAACTTAGGTTTTATACACATAAATCAGACGGAACACTCAAAACAATTATAAAGCAAAGTTTATATTGAAGATCTAATGCTAAAGGTTTCCTCTGGGGTGGCACAAAATTGCATACAAAATGTTGCCAACCATGCCAAATGCACAAACTCCAGTTTAAATAACCTACAGTAACCTAATGTTCACAATATGTGACACTCCATTTAACCAACGGCTAGCAAACTTCAGCTTTTAACTGGAGATCATAATACAATTTCTTAAAGGCCTTGAATATCATTAATAATAATGATTGAAGGCTCTCATGGCCAGAGTCATGAATAGAAGAAGAGTAAAATTCCAAGCTACAAGGCAGTGGTCCACTGGGCTTCTCTTCTTCAATCCCGGATGTTTTGCTAACAACTGTAGCAAGCATCTCACATTGTGCTGTCAAGTAGCTCTGTGTGGTCTGTCACTGGTAACCAAATTGATGCTGGCAGAAGCTAGCTTAATTAGGCAGCTGCTCCCCACAAACTGTGATGTGGAACTGGGGAGATCTAGCCTTAGGAGAGTTTTCACTCTACATCAAAGTTTAAATCAATGAATAAAGTCCACTAAGGAAAACAAAAAACATGGAAAATGATTATTCTTGGATGCCCTTATCATCAGAAAAAGCACATTAGGATACACAGTTCATTACAAACCTACTCATACTGACCATCACATATACAAAAGCTCAAATCACCGATAAAATAGAATGTTAATGGACGAGCATTCCAAAAAACTGTGAATCACAGTATCTCTGCCCGGTACTTTATGTAGAAAAGATCTATGAGGCAATGGTTTCCTAGACAAGCAAGTAAGAAGATCCTTACACCCAAAAAGAAACCTTTTAACACACAGGAATGAACCAGATTCGAAGCACAAAGGTTAACCTTCCTTTTCTTCAAAACATCACAGACAGCATTTGTAAACTGCTAAAGATCCATGGCTAGGACATAATATTGACCCACCTAAACAGTTTCAAGTTTTCTTCATTCAGCTAGAGGTTTTAGGAATCCACTCATGTCAATGGGGACACACCAGTTCCCTTGTTACCAAAGCGGCCCGGGTTCGATCCCAGGCAACCACATGTGGCATTAGTGGTGGACAAAGTGGCGCTGGGGTAGGTTTCCTCCAGGTTCTCCAGTTTCCCCCGCCATCTCACTCCACCAGTGCTCCATCTTCATTCTACGTATCATCAGTGTCAGAGCTTGCCATGCTGTAGTAGTAAAAGCAGGCGTTAAACACTGTGGAAGAAAAAAAATTCCCCTGTTCATGCAATAGTGTATAGGTAACACCCAATGCAACATCAATACTAAACTGAAAGAACATCGCAGACATTGCCGCCTTGGTCAACCAGAGAAGTCTGTGCTTGCACAACATATAATCAAAAGAGGGAGAATATACGTTTTGTTGCGAAGAAACTGATATCCTTTCCTTCACATCATTCTACTGTACATTCTTGCATCGAGACATTGAAATATGCAAGGACAAAAACTGACAAACCTCACAAAACATTACCCCAGCCTTATAAAACATCTATAGTTAAACCATATAGTTAGACTTCCAGTACAAATTTTCTGAATCCATATCCAGATCAATAAGGCCACACTAAAGTGGTAACTATCCCTGCAGAACTATAACCACCTCTGTGAAGATGTTTGCCATTAATGCAAGTGAAACATTGGATTGAGAGAAAAAGCCCAGTGGACCATAGACTTCCAGCTTGGAATTTTATTCTTTTTTATTGTTCTGTATATCAATTACCTTTTATTAAATTAATTTCATCAAATATGAATGGGTTGACAAAACTCTTTCTTAATACTGATGTGACTTCAACTAAATGTGGAATGTATTGAATCAATTTTCAACTTTGATACAAAAATTTTTACTCCTGAAAGGCCACAGTATGAGAGTTGCTAAATTCTGTTAGAAAATTTGACTACCAGTCACACCGAGACTCCAACGAAATAATTCCCTCTTCTAGCTGAAGCAAATGCAAGTAGTTAGGTACTTCCTTCTGAAAGAAGATGCCTTAAATTTCCCTTACAGCAGTTTTAGTCTGTGTGCGTGTGTGTGCGTGTGCGTGTGCGCGTGTGTGTGTGTGTGTGTGTGTGTGTGTGTGTGTGTGTGTGTGTGTGTGTGTGTGTGTGTGTGTGTGTGTGTGTGTGTGTGTGTGTGTGTGTGTGTGTGTGTGTGTGTGTGTGTGTCTGCGTGCGCGCATGCACATGCACTGGGGGGGATTTATATTTGCTTTCTACTGTCTGGAAATAAAGAAGAATTGGGTATGTTAATAAGACATTTTTCATATTAAGTTGGATAATTGGCATGTTGTTCATTTAAGTTATATGAGAAGCAGGAAGTACAAAATCACATTCTCTGTTTTTGTTGCCAATAAATTTTAAAGATTTTTTCTGATTCAAAACATATGTGGTATAAAGGATGCTTGAAGGATTTAACTTCAAAGAAACGCAAACAGAAAGAAAACAAAATGAATGAATGTACAAATAAATGAATTAAATAATGTGGTGTTAATGCCTGTTATAAAACCTTTTATTGAAATTCTTAGTACTAAATGGATATTAGATATTTAAGAAAAATTTAAAGTTATATTTTATTATTTGCTGTTTGTCAAATCTACAACCATAGGAGAAATCAGGTACAGCTAATAAGTCCTCTCTGAAGTTCACTATAGTGAGTCATATTTCTAGAGATATATCACTACTGAGATTATTCCAGAAGTACATTTCTTAAACATTTGTATGCTTTCCTCAGAAGTGATGCTAGCCAAAATCTTCTATATTTTTCTAAGATAATCTGCTAATGTATGGACTAGAAGTACAATTTTCAGAGTCATAGTTAACACATTTTAAAATACAGAATATTTTGTATTACAATGTTTAGTCTAACACAACATGCCACTTCCATCTGTTGATTCTATAGTGAGTTTGAGCAACTCTTTTGAGCTAGTTTAACTCTAGACTGAATTTCAATCTGTTTTCTCCAGAGAGGAAGAAATATAGAAACTGAAATACTGTTAACCACTCAACTCCTCTGGTTTAGAGGCATGAACATAATATTTTGAAGTATACAATCCCGAATTCAAGAAGTTTCTGAGAATTTTAGATACCTAAAATGTCATTTGTCATTTCTTTAACATATATTTTAGAACTTGACACCTTTTACCCCAGAGTAACTACCATATATATACATGAAAACTGACGGAGTACTAGTATTTATACTGGTCCAACAATTACTTACATAAATTTGGACATTTCCCTGGTTAACTGCATCTCCAGATAAGCCACACATTTCTAGGTTCTTTTAATGTTTCCACCATGATTTTTGAGAATATATATTATGTTTTATTGCAAAACAGTTTGGTTACATATTTTCTGAAATAAACTGGTTGCAGTTAACAATAATATATTTTTATGACTAATGATTTCTTCTCTATCCATATCTGGATACGTATCTTTGCAGCCCAAAATTGTGTTCATCACTGATTAAGTGAAGGCAATACTAAGAATCTCTGACAAGTTTAATGTTAGTTCATAATTTCAGAACTTTACTTTTTTCCAAGACTTACACAAATGTTGCTTCTCAGTTTTGGGCTACTGGTAGAGTACAAATAGAGAAAAACACTATTAACAATGCTCAGAAATATGCCTTGACATGAAGATTTCTATACAAAGAACATCTTTAACACAAATACAAGATTATGAGAACATATCTCATCTACTTCAAGCTATAGCAGTTGAACAATGCTAAGCAAAAGCTGCCATTAATTATAGATCAGAGTTTTAAAATACTTGATAGTTGCTAACATATTCCATTTACTTCCAAATGTAGATAATTAAATTAAGCATGAAGTAATACTTCTTTAATATTATATAAAGACTTATTAACACTTTTGCATACTTGGTTATGTCGTCACTTATTCCAGTAAATTAAATGCAATGATTTACTAAAAAATAAATTATAGATGAAATAACAGAAATAACTTGGTAAACCTATAATAATGATACTTAGAAAAATACTTATTTCTACATGTTTTTAGCTTTTTAACACTTTAAACAGTCACATTTACATTTCAGTAGATCACAGTAGAGAATTTCTTCAAAATTCTGTATGGGACATTTAAAAGATTCTTTTATAGTTACCTAGTATTATAAGGAGTGGTTTAAAACTTGTTCCTGTTAGGACTAGTGTAGTTTGGTAGGTTACGAAGTCCACATACTCTTCAACACTCTTCTTAGCAAAACATCAAACTTAGTTTCTTGCTCTCCTTCTGCGTCCTCTTTTCACTGCAGAAATAATAATAAATGTGTTGATTATTTTTAACTTAACTATGCATGAGGAGAAGCTTCAGGAATACCAGTTTTACTCCAGTTTCTTTGAAAAACTAAAACTGACATAAATGTTGTTTTACATATTTAAATATAGCAAATATGATTTATGCACATAAATTCTGAGATGATGTATTCAAGAACACATGTGTTCTAAGGATTAAAATAAATATGAATACAAAATGTGAAGATACTGTTATGAATGAACTACATGGTTTGTTCCATCAATTATCAACCTGAGTAAGAAAACAAGATTTTTTAATCCAAACTTTTAATTTTTAAAATTTAATCTCTTTTATGTTTTTTAACCGTTCAACTTTACAGGGGCAGCACTTAACTTTTCCTATATTCAGTTGGTAATGCTGTGTAGGTGGTTGTTGGTGCACTAGTTTTAGCACCTGGATTGGGTTTAGTACTATCTTGGATTCAGTTAGCCATAGAATGTTGGGTTGTACTGCAGCACATTTCCTGCATAGAACTGTTTGTTTTAAGCAAGTCAATTATTGTTGTTCAGGGTCAGTTTCAGCAGTCTTTAGGTTATAATCAGCAGCAAGGCATTACACCATCATAAAAAATAGTTGGAGAACGCATTAGTGACATGACACCGGATTGGTTCAGGACAAACTTTATGTTTGTCAAAAAACAGTGCATCATCTAAAAATGTAGAATGTGTGAGAAGATCTCAGCAGAGGAGTCTGTGCCATTCAGTGTAATATAATTTCTGGATCCAGAATTTTGAAGTGTCTGAGGAATTCTGGGCCCTTATTTGCAGTTGCAGTCTCTGAGTATTACTGCAAAAATGATAACCTTTTCCTTCATGAGTTGAGGTAATGGAACTGAAACGAGAATTTGTGGTTCAAGTGAAAGGAGCCACAGCACACACAAGAGTATCTTTCAATGAATATACTGTGTGCTGCTTTACCCGAGTAACTTCTCTTCAGATCTGGTGACATTCAGTGGCCCTCCACATGCCTGAGTTCACTGCACCATACTTCTTTTTGGGAAGGGGTGGCCTCTAAAGGGTAAGGTCTACTCATATCCTCCATGATATCAACAGACTCAAAAATACAATTCACGAGAAAACTGCTACTGTTTCATCAGATATGCTACAGCAAGAACACAGCTCAGTTCAAGATCAACATGCAGTGCAGTAGGGATGATAGTTCTTTGCTGGTGAAGCCTGGATGCATAGTTATTGTCTGGACAGTGAGAGAGCCTCAAATTCTCGGGCATGCACATATGAACACAACCAGTCCAGTCAAACAGAGGCAGTAGTCCAAATAACACCTCCCTTGCCAGCTGTCTGTTTGCGTTATACTGAACTTTCTATGCATAAATTAGTTCCTATGTCTGAGAGGTAGAATCGGAACTGAAAAACTTAATGCCATAGCTGGAATTTGAACCACAGACTTTCCCTTTCGCATGTGGTTGCTCTAACCACTGAGCTACTGTGACAACTTGCCAGCATGACATTGAATTCTTCAACCAAATCGTATTTTTCCCAGTAGACCACAAAGGGAATCTCACATCAGAGATAAACACCCCAACAGCGACTTGCAAATATTACAATCTGATGGAGAATTCAATGTCGTATTGGCAAGTTGTCTCTGTGTTCAAATCCTGGCTGTGGCATTGAGTTTTAGTTGTGTATTCGAAAACACCAGCAGTAAGTTTGTTGGCATAAATAAATAATAGTTCCTATGTGTTTCTGTAATTAAACTTGGAGAGTATATACTGTGTTTTGGCATGCTTATTGGAAGTTCTTGTCTTTTTACCTTCTTATACAAACTACAATGCCTCCAATTTTATCAAAATGGTACAGAAACTTTCCCTAGCTAAACAAGGGAAGTTGTGAATAATGTCCATGCATTCAGGAAACCTCAAGCAATTACTGGTGAATTATTGATGCCAGTGAAAAAAGTGTATGGAAGGAAGATAGTGTGAAAAATGAAATATTTCCTTTGAAACTGCTGGCAAAGTGCAAATTTATAAAAGCTTATCACAGATATAGATGATTTTGAAGTGTGTTATTCAACACATTATTTATAATTTTTACACGATCAAAAAATGCTGCCCACCATCAATAAATTGCTACCTAAAATTAGGGAAGCCACAAATTTTAATGAAGGTAGGACAAAGTTTGAAAATAATGTTGACAAACTTGGGATTCAAGTGGCAGAAAACAAGAGAGAACATGAGAATATTGCAGGAAAGGTACCACATTCAAACTTTTCGAGTTTCATTCTTGCGGGCAATTACACAATACAGAGAAGAAAGTGTGCCCATAATATGAGGATCAAATCTACACTCATAGCATAGGTATTTGTGTGACTGGGTTTGTGCATATATGTGTAATTACAAACGATGATGGTACTGACCACATCCCACCTCTAGTACTGCACCCCACTCATGACGTCTGAGGTAGGTGGAGGTGGGAGATGCAGTATTCGGGTGATAGGCCTTGACTTGGATGGACCACGGGGTTTATAAATTATGATAAAGCAAATTGAACATAGTGACAATAAACCAGTGATCAAGAAGTGATGAACTCTGTCTTCCAGCAGGCAGCTGTTGCAGCAAAGGCATTAGGTATATACTCTCTTCAGTGCACTAGGAAAGTAGATCACCAGCACAGAACTATTTATTGTCCCTACTGTACTTAACAATTTACTGCACACATTAATATTTCCTTCAGCAAAGACACATATGAACATGAACTAAGCAACATTATAAACATAGTGACAGAAAATGGATTGAGAAGGATGTGGTACACAAGAAGATAAACATAGCACAAAAAGTAAGAAGAGAATGAGAGATACAAGCACACTCATCTCCAGCAAACAAGTAAACCAGACCTTAAAAACATTCATGTACCACCCATTCCACTTTCTACGAAGTTCAAAATGTCTTCAGATTAGATTAGATTAGATTAGATTGCGTTCTGTAGGTTCAATGATGGCCAGTCAGACCTTGAACATAGAACATGTCAAAAGCATTTACAATTAAATGCATAAAAAACATGCAAAACATGTATAGGTTTCATGTTTTGCTGTTAAAGTACGAGATGAAGATAATACTTCTAGTGCATTGACACTTACATAGTTATTATACATGTACAAAATCATGTTACTTGGCTTTTACAGACTGTGTCATTGCTTCAATGTTTACATTTTTGCTTGTATGAAAAAGCAGTCCAAATTTATAGCTAAGTAATACATTCTAACATGTTACACATGTACATTTAGCTTATTAGTAAACAATATTCTTACTCATGTGTTAAGTGTGTCAAATTTAAGATAAGCGACCTCAAAATATTAACTGTGCACATTAATCATAGCATACCTATTTCAATTCTTACATAGTATGTAATGTACAGAGTAGACAACATTTCAATTATGTTCATATATACAGAAGATCTATTTACATCCTTACTTTTACATAAAGCGTGTCCAACATGATTGTTCAAATATACATTTTCAAAATATCAACAAACATATTAACACTGTTACTTAATATTGGAACTTAAATTGTAATCAATTAGTTGGCTTTTTGTAGCCTGCACGTCATTATTGAATTTTCAGCTACCCTTGTTATACTTAATTCCCTAATTGGTACCTATCGAACAATACAACTGATCTGACTGATTATTGATTTAAATATTCCTCTACAGAATAAAATGACTTATCACAGAGATACTCTTTGAGGGAAGCTTTAAAAACTCTGAAATTGCTAACATTTTCCTTTAGATTACTGGGGAGAGCATTAAATATTTTAATTGTTTCACAATAAACACCTTTCTGGAAGCAAGAGAGTTTGGCATTGGGACGATGTATATTTCTTTTTTGCCTAGTGTTAAACGTATGAATTTCCATGTTAGTTGTAAAGCAATTCTGGTTATTAGCATAAAATTTTAAAATAGATAGTATATATATGCAAGGTAAGGTTAATATACCCAGTTTCCGAAATAGATCTCTACATGACAGCCTTCTATGGGTGTTGCATATTATTCGTATAACCTTCTTTTGTATTAGGAATATGTTCTTACTATACACTGAATTTCCCCAGGACATTATTCCATATTCCATAATGGAGTTAAAATAAGCGAAATAAACTAACTTCAGTGTGTCAATCGTGTGGAAGTTAACCAGAGATCGGATGGCATAACATGCTGCATTAAGCTTAGGTGTAATGTAATTAATATGTGACTTCCAATCCAGGTGGTTGTCTACTTGGAGACCTAGAGATTTTACCTCATTAGGTTGTTCCAGTAAAATATCATTGATTCCTATTTCTATATGGGTATGTGGTGAACGATTAGTTATGAATTTAATGAATTTTGTTTTTTCAAGGTTTACTGACAGTTTGTTTGCTTTAAACCAATTTGACATGCAGTTTAGTACATAATTTAATTTGATAACGCACTCACTTAAATTTTTGCTTTTCACGAGGACACTGGTATCATCTGCAAATAGATAGATACTAGCAATGTTATTTATGTATAGTGGGAGGTCATTTATGTAGATTAAAAATAATAGAGGCCCCAATATCGATCCCTGGGGAACGCCATGTTTAATTGATTTCCAATCCGATGTGTTGTTGTTATACTGGTTGGGATTGCTGATTTCGACCCTTTGTTTTCTTCCTTTTAAGTATGATATAAACCAATTTAGATTTTCATTTTTTATCCCATAGAACTGTAGTTTTCCTATCAAAATTTAATGGTTTACACAATCAAATGCTTTTGCTAGATCACAAAAAATGCCACCCACATGCATACTATCATTTAACGCTGTCAACACTTCATGAGAGAGTTTGTAGATTGCATTATTGGTTGATATTCGTTTTCTAAATCCAAACTGCTCTCGGATTATTAATTTCCATATGATTATACAGTCTGTTAAACATTACTTTCTCAAATACTTTAGAGAATATTGGTAAGAGGGATATTGGTCTGTAATTTGAGACATCATTTTGTTTGCCTTTTTTGAAAAGGGGTTTGACAGTTGAGTATTTCATTCTGTCAGGAAATATTCCAGTCTTTAGTGATTCATTACATAAATAACTGAGAGGAATGCTTATTTCATGTGAACATGCTTTTAGCATTTTGCTTGTTACTTCATCATATCCAGACGAGTTTTTAGACTTAAGGGAATTTATTACACTGTTAATTTCAAATGCAGTTGTCATATCCATGTTAAATTTAGGGATTTCATCAGTTAATGAAGTTCTTAAAAAGTTTAGGGACGATTCCTTGTTTCCAACTTTGATGTTTAATTTGTCTGTTACATTCAGAAAGAAATTGTTAAAAGTATCTGCTACCATCTGAGGATCACTAATTACTAGATTATCAGTGTTCAGTATTATTGGGGGGGTTTCTTGGGCGCACCTTCCTGTTTCTCTCTTTATTATATTCCAAATTGTTTTTATTTTATTTCCAGAATTACATATCTGTTTTTTATCATGCAATATTTTAGCGGCTTTTATTGTTTCTTTGAGGATTTTGCAATATCTTTTATAGTAAATTTCTAAATTTTTGTTGTTATTATATTTTATTTCCTGATATAATTCTTTTTTCCGCCTACATGAAGTTTTAATACCTAATGTAATCCAGGGGTTATTTTGCTTGCGATTGTGTACTTTAGCATATTTAATTGGGAAGCATGCTTCAAAATTAATTTTGAACAGCTGCAAAAATTTATTAAACTTGTTGTTTAGTCCCTCCGTTACATAAATTTCATTCCAAGATTCTTGTTTTAGTGCTTGCTTAAAACTTTTTATGTTACTTTCATCTATTATTCTGGATCTTTTATGCTTGTATTTTGATTTTAACTTTAGATTTATTTCTTTCAAGTGTAATATTTGTGCCTCGTGATCTGATAGGCCATTTGCGAATGGTTCAATGGTGTGTGATTTTATTCTATCTATACTTATAAACATATTATCTATTGCTGTGGATGAAGTATTTTGTATTCTTGTGGGAAAGTTTACCGTGTGGGACATGTTATATGTTGCAAATATAGAACTGACTTGATCCCTCCGAGAATTAGGAGTTAAGTAGTCAATGTTTATATCACCGCATATAATTAATTCTCTTTTAGGTTTAAAAAGAAGCTTTAGGGAACCTTCTAATTGCTTTTTGAACACCTCATAGTTACCTAATGGTGACCGGTATAAAGCTATAATTATTAAATTTACTTCATTTATATTTAACTGAACTGCGCACATCTCTATGTCCTGTTCAATGCAAAACTTAGAAACATTTATAACCTTATAAGGGACATCATCTCTTACAAATATGCAAACCCCACCTTTTTGTAAGTTTTGTCTTGAAAACGTCGTCCCCAAAGAGTACCCATGTAATGAAATCGGTAAGAATTCCTGTTGTGTTAAATGATGTTCAGATAGACATATTACATGTGGCCGTAGTTTTTCAGAAGTAAGGCTAAGGGAAAGTTCATCTGTCTTGTTTCTTAAATCTCTTATGTTTTGGTGAAATATACAAAAAAAGTTTTTAGTATTATTTGAATTTTGTACATTAATATTGTTTATGGTTATCCCTTTATGTACATCTTTTTTCATTATATTGTTTTTATGGTTATATTTGGGGACCTCATCTAACCTAAAAAAAGCCCATTACGCCTGACAACAGGAATTCTATCCCTAATTCGATTGGCAATTAGCTGCGAAAGCTGCTTTTTGCCTCCAGAGTAAAGGTGAAGACCATGAGATGTGTAACCATCTCTGCCTATCCCTTTAGCATCTATCATTTCAATGTGGGAAGTGATAGGACTCAACAGGGCACTTTCAAGTCGCAGATTCATATCCCTCACCCTCCAATGAAACTGCGGCTTGTCATGCCTCTGAAGAAGTCCAACAAATTCCACATTGGTATGGCTACTGGTCTTACTGATGTCATATAGATCCTTCTCAGTAATGTAATTACGATCTCTATCCAGGCTATTTCCTGGCCCACCCACTATCACAACATGATCCCTTTTAGTAAAACCTTGAGTAAGTTTTACCAGATCTTCAGTGACATCAGAAAGCCCAGCACTGGGTTTAACTATACCTACTACATCAAAATCGTTCCCCAAATCCTCTTTTAGCAGGGATGCTATGCCCCTCCCATGACTACTCCCAAACAGTATAACACCCTGGACCCCCAAAACAATTAGCTGTTAAAATTCCAAATTAAATGATGAGATCCTACAGGCAGTGGTGTCCAGATTGCAGGCAGATCAGGACATAACTGCATAAATATTGGAAGTAATGGCACAGAGAATGATATATCAATGCTAGGTGCATTATTAGCAGTCACCTGTATGTATACCTGCAGCTTGGCTAGTCTACAGGTAAAACCTTTCTTACAATATGTATACCATATGAATGTTGACCTTCAGGACCGCCTAAAAGGATACATATAGAAAAGGTTTGATGTATGAAGAGAACAATACTTCTATCAGCCATAAATAGGAAACTACTTATCAGTTTAAGCAGTTATTCAAGTTGATTAAAGTAACAATATACTGTTACAACTTTCTGACATAATTAGTAATAGGGGCTGGCGATTTGCTCCAAATTTAAGTTCACCACATGCTGCCTGTTCAATTCATAATGTATTTGTATGTTGTATTTTTAGCGCAACATACTGATTGCACAGTAGACAATGAATACTACTGCCAACTTTACATAGCGATTGTTTTTGCCAATCAGATTCAAAAGACCTAAGCCCAATAGGCGAGTCCGGTCTATTCATGCCTGCAGTCTCCAATGCAGCCATTGCTCTGGGTCCATCACGCGAAAACTACACTGAACTGGTTTCTAACATATTGGCCTGCTAAGTCCTGGGCACGGTGAGTGGCCTGCTTTCATGACATTGCCACTAAGGGCCATGATTGACACCACTGCTATAGGAGGACAGGTCTCAGGAATTTATCAAATAAGTGGCAATTATTGTGAAAAGATCATTTGGAAAACAAAAGGGAAACATAAAAGCATCAGTAAAGGTGCACACCAGACACACAAAACAAGTAAAAAGAAAAACCAGTAGTAACTTCGCATTTTTTGGGAGAAAAACCATTATCTCCCAGAAACACAATAGGAAAGATGAAACTTTTAATATGGGAAAATATATGTATACATCTAGGAAAGCAAGGGATGAAACTTTCAATTTTGAAATCCCAGCCAACAACATCTTAAGGCAGAAGTTTGTCTGACCACTACCAGAGAGGAACACAACTACTACATCGAGCCATTCTGGCAGTTAACCCAAACCTGACAATTGAACCAGTAGCTTCTGAAACGTTTTTTCATAAAATATAAGTGGTGTGCTGTAAAATCCAACTAAATAATTCTCTATACTATTAGTCACATCACTTTTACTAAAGTTCGCCATAATTAATTATGTAAACAAAAGTTGCTAAACAACTGTGAACATACACAACACAGAAAAATAACATCCATCCTTCAATTAAGCTGGATCTGTCTCCTACCTTCTGTCCTTTTAAACATGAACTAAGAAGTTTTCAACTTCCACATTTTACAAGTAGTATTTTGGGTACAAATGTTTCCGTTCCTCAGACTGTGTTTCCATTTTCATAATTGCTAGCCATTTGGTTTCACTTTCTCTCTGAAGGTGTAAACAAGAAATCAAGGATCTTCTAAAAACATTTAGTTTCTTATTATTTATTTATGCCAACAAACTTACTGTTGGTGTTTTTAAACACACAAGCCGTGTGTGGGCAAAGTTTAAGAGGTAGAACTGGAACTTAAAAATTCAATGCCACAACTGGGATTTGAATTTTTAAGTTCCAGTTCTACCTCTTAAAATTTAGTTTCTTATTTGTTCAATTTATTTATCAAGTCTTTTACCTTTACTGGTTCAACTTGATGGTCTGATTACTGCTTGTCTGATTCATTTGCACAAAGTTTATAAGCATCTAACAAGTAGGGGGGAGGGGTTGCAGTATAGTATCACTGATTTTATTCTAGTTCAATGGGTAATCTAAGTAAATAATAAGCAGATATGTATCCAAGAGATATTGTCACTGGTTCTTATTTAATGAGAAACTAGTCAATAAATGACAAAGGGAATCTAAAATGCCAGGTAGATCCACAACTATGTCACTAAATGGTGTAATGAACATCATGTTGTGACTTTGTTTGCTCTCTCTGTAATCACCGTTTGGATTTTCCTCCACATAACACTTCAATTTAATGGTTCACAACTCAGCCTCTTCTCTCTCCTAATGTTGTTGCGATGGACTTCAATTCCGAGTAACCTATTCCCTTAACCTCTTCAGGGATATGGACGTGAAATCACGTCCATTTAAAATGACGGACGAGCGATATGGGCGTGTATACACATCCTGTGCATTTGTGCATTTAAACCTTATTTATCCTCTAACTCAACTTATTTTAATTTTCCTCCATTATGAAACATTTAATTAAATTCTATATGCTTTACTGCTTTACTGGCTTACCTTCATATGTTCCTTCTGCAGTGATATGCCTCAAAACAGGGATAAACACACAAGGGCACATCTCCACATTCGCAACACATCATCCCAGTTTCCTTGCGAATTCCCTTCTTGCGGCACACGAAACACTTTCGAGATGGGCAGGACTTCTTTGCTGTTGGCGGTATCCTTTTAGGATAATGTTTTCCTTGAAGTCTGAGGGGTGCAGGGGTTTTGGATTTTCTACCCCCAGTATGAAGAGGCCTCTCAACTTGGTATTGTTCAATTAGGCTGTGAGCTATTGATAGTCAAAAGTCCAGGTAGGTCATTGTCTTGAGTGGGTTTAGAGCTCTCCAAATTACCAAACAATTGTATATGGTTATATCCAGCTGGTGCAAAAATACCTTTTTATACCATTTCACTGTTTTTCGTAAAGAGGGATATGCTTGCAATACCTGATCTACTAGATTGACACCGCCCATATGCATATTGTATTCCTGGATAACGTCAGGCTTGAAAATGCACATTTTGGTATGGGCATCTGTTTTCCCAGTGTCAATCATCGAAATCTTAGAACTGCAATTGGATAATGCCGTAACTACCCTCCTGTCCTGCCAGGCAAGGTAGGTCAAAGGTGGGAGCTGACGCACCTCCATTTTCCTCTCCTTAGAGCCTTCATATTCACATTTTTTGGCAAACCAATACGATTTGAACGTACTGTTCCAATTGCATTAGCCTTTCTTTTGTGTAAGGCCATGTATAATTTAGGAGAGCTGTACCAGTTATCTAAGTACACAGTCCTACACTGATCAAGCACAGGTTCCATTAGGTGCATTACTATGGAGCCAGATAAGCCCAAATCTTTGTCTCCAGTATTGTCAGTCCCTTGACCAGTGTAAATGCAGCTATTGTAAAGATATCCCGTTTTACTTTCACAAACATCAAAACTCTTTATGCCAAATCTAGCCCTTTTTGTTTTGATGTATTGCTTCCAACCTAAGCGGCCCTTCCAAAGCATTAGGCTTTCATCAACAGTGACCTTTTCACCAGGCACATAATTTTCTTTGAATTTTGAAATAATATAATCTAAAACAGGCCTAATTTTGTGCAGTTTGTCATTTACATTCTCTGTGCAGGTGAAATGAAGGAGCCGCAAAATTGAAGTAAACCTGTTATTTGACATGCATTTTCCCAAAAAAAGGAGTAGCTAGCATGTCATCTGTGGACCAATACATGTATAACGCAGGTTTACGAATAACACCCATAAGTATAATTAGACCAAGTAGCCTGTAAATCTCATTGAGTGTTACTTCTGTCCATCTTTGAATTCTGCTCTTAGGCCCTAATTTACCTTCAGGGAGCAGGTCTTCCTTCACCTTACTCACATATACATTTGTTTCCGAAACAATGAGAGACACTAAGTCAGTAGTAAAAAATTTTGTGAAAATGTCAATTGGTTGGCTGTCAGAAGTCAGCTGAGCCTGGGGTTGAACACCAGAGCCTGTGCTCGTGAAGATGTGCCTATTTGTATTGCAATTGTTTTCAGCACTCCACAATGTTGACTCTTCACGAACACCTGAAGGACTTTGGTCACGTTCTTCCTCACTGCTACTCGTACCTATATCCTCAACACCCCCCTCAAATTTGGAAAATTCGCCATCAATATCCAAATCGCTGTCACACAGCAAGAAGTCCTCCACATTATCCTGTGTAATTTCAGAAGCCCTTACACTTCCACCACTCGCTAACCTTTGTGCGACACTGCTTGTTGATGCCATGTTTTAACTCTGAGATGTAACACTCAAAAGCATCTCACTTCAGCTATAAGCAGGAAAGTATACGTATGTATTTCAAGAAAGAAACAAACGGAGCCTGCTATATCCAAGTTACGAAACACGCGCAAGGAAAAATTGCAAACCTGCTTTATTCTGATGACTCATAAACCACGCATACAGTAGTGCTCTATTTCACATTATGCTGTGATTTGCTGACGCATAGGTCACACATACAATGGGTCCACTACTGTTTCTTTCCGAGAACTTATATTAGATGCGTTCGACAAAGCAAACTTAACTTCTCACCACAGTGAAACAAAATAGTGCCATTTCAACGATTTGTTAATGCAGTCCACTTTGCTGATGACGTGCATGTATACTGCATATAACGAGTTTTATACCAGTTTTTGTTTCATTAAAATAACTTAAAATTTACGCAAAATACAGCTGTGTATTTAGGAAGCACTTTTAGCGCATTTAACAATTTAAATGCCCTGCGCTGGATATTGGGTATCCGTTCTCGGCCTGCGGAGCTTTTAAATGGCTATCGCTCAAGAGGTTAAACTGCTTTACCACAAGTGCAGGTTTGCCAAACATCCCAGAAAACCAGGATTATCCTTGTTCTGAGGAAAAGGTGTCTTGGCTGGTTTGATAAAAATGCTGGATTTACATGATGTTTGCATTTCATGATATTATGTCAGTTCCATGACTTCCACTATGAAATGCTTTGAAATTTTCATACCAGCTGCAATATTACAATACACTTCTTAATATTTGATTGGAAACTTGACAATTGCTTTGATTTACATTTATCCATTAGTGCATGCAAGCTGCCAAATGAGTTGTTCGTGCACTCCTGGTTGGTGACTAACATTTGTTGACCACCTGCTGGTTGACTGAAAACTGTGTGAGGGAATAAATATGTCAACTTGTCTCATAGCAACTAACAAAAGCACCATTTGGAAATAACCTACAAAACCTTCTGAAAAATATGTTTGGTATAAGACAATCTCATACCTATAAAGTACCTTATGTTAAATTCTCAATAAATTGTCAAAAATCAAAATACATAAAACATTCCATTAAAAATGTGAATTATACATTAAGTTCTCAAATTCTCAAGTAGCTGTCAAAATGCTGACATGCAGTGTATTGACACTATACCATCATTAGTAAAGCAGCAGGAGAGCAAAAAACCCCCTAACTGCCTGCATGGTGGTTTTCTACTGGGCATGTGGAAACATAACACACTGCTGCTGTAAACAAGGTCATGCTTCTGATGCAGTATTGAGTTGACATGATATAATGTGGTTTAGTTATTATGAGTGATTTATTATTTTGTCCTGTACTTTGTCACAAAGTGTATTATAGCTCAGCATATGGTTTTTCTTGCACAGTATGTATTTATTTATGATTTGTATGTTGTTGTTGTTGTGTTTAACGCCCGCTTTTACTACTACGGCACCGCAGGCGGTGACACGGATGATACATGAAGATGGAGCACCGGTGGAATGAGATGGCGGGGGAAACCGGAGTACCCGGAGAAAACCCGCCCTGACGCCGCTTCGTCCACCACGAATACCACATGTGGGTCCCTGGGATCGAACCCGGGCCGCCTAGGTGGTAGGCGAGCGCACTAACCGCTCGGCCACGGCGCCGCCTTGATGATGATTTGTATGTGTTAACTCAGTCAGTTCTCCAAGTGAAAGTACGATTTGAAGAAAGATTTCCAGGTGTAAAAGTTCCAGGCCATACAAACCATAAACTTAACAATAAATTTCAGGTCACAGGAAGTGTTCAAGCTAAAAAATCTAAAAGACGGTGTATGGTTTCTACCGAACAAACATTAGGTGACACTGGTCATTGTTTGGAGAATTTCTCCAAAAAATCACTAAGGCGTCTTTCACAGCAGGTAGGCATTTCTTATGGCTCTTTGAGAACAGCTGATAAATTGGTGAAGTTAAAACCACATAAAATAATTGTGACACATGCTCTTCAACCAGGTGATCCTGCAATAAGGCGCACATTTTTGAGTGGGCTCTCAATAGTATATACAATGGCAAGATAGACCCGCATTTAATATTTTTTACGGACGGGGCTTGGTTCCACCTTCATGGATATATGTGTACAAAAATAATCATTAATGGAACTAACGATGATGTTGTTTACGAAGTACCCCTTCATGACAAAACAAAAAATTGGCGTATGGTGCACCAATAGCGGAGAAAAGAGTTATAGGCCCAATTTTTTTTGAGTCAACAGTTGATACCTGTACATACATGAATACAATTTTGCCTCCTTTTTTTCGCAAGTTAGAACAGGAGTGTGATTTTGCCTTTTTTCAACAAGACTCTGCAACAGCTCATGCAGCCAATCTTTAATGACAACAATTGAAAGTGTGTTTCAGGACAGAATTATTAGAAGAGATTTGTGACTGCCTTGGTCCCCCGACCTAACTCCCTGTGTTTTTTATCCCTGGGGTAACTTAAAACAAAGTGTACAAGACAAACCAATACACCCTGGATGAATTAAAACAAAATATCCACCAGGAAATTGCCAGCATTTCTCAACATGAACTATGGTGAGTGATGGATAGTTTCCTAAAGAGGTGCCAAAAATATACGGACAATAACAGTTTCAGTATCTCCTTTCACAAAGTTGGTAAAGTAAAGCCTTTAAAAGTAGTTTTAAAAATGTTGTATGGCTTCATTCGTGCCTTTCTATGATAGCGGCAGACGGCAACGGGTGCTAAAGACGTGGACAGGCAAAATACTGCGTAGTAGGTTCTGAAGTATTTTGCTCTGCCCATACAACACACTATAACACAAGCTTGTACCTTTGTCCTGGTTTTATGCCAAATAATTATGGCAACTTTAACTGAGAGCAGCATTTTTGTCTACCTAAATATTTAAAATATGTTTTGTTTTCCTTCCTTCACAGAGCAACTTGCTTCTGGGACTTTAATGTTATTAACTTATTTTATTTAATTAAAATGAATAGCCCTTAATCATTATTAACTGTAACAATGTGTTAATTGGTATTGAGTCAATGGGTCCATTGTTTTATTCCATCTCTTTATCCAAGATTATAGGCATGGTGGATGATTAATGCCAAAATATCTGTCATTTTAATAACTAAATATAAAGAGTTATAAAGAGATATCTATAATATCATGATCAGCTACAGAAACATCAACGGAAGTTTGAAATTGTAAGATTAGTAAACTTTGCTTTGGGAGCTCATTTCCATAGAAAAATGTCTGTTTTTCTATTTCAGCATCCAACTGACATGACTCAGTGACATGAGGTAACATTTGAATTCAAGTACATTCAAATTTTAATTTTATGTGCCATTAATACTTACTATGACCATGATGCAATTTTTCACTGGTTTTTATCTCTGCAGGTTTGACTAGTGGTTCACTATTGTCATCACCATTCAGTTCAACATCAGAATAAATGTAACTTTCATCACTTGAACTTGTCAAGCGATCTTCTGGAATTGTTGCTGACAAGAGATCAGTCATATCATCCAGCAGACCATCATTAGGTTGTATATCATATAGTTCAGATCCGCTCCTGGAGCACATTGACCTACAAAGGAAAGAGACACACATGACACAAGTGAAAAATGATATTAAATGCTTAACACAAATCACTTGCAGATCCTCAAATGTTCTAGACAAGAGAAATCAGTGTGCGCAGAACGCACTCACCCACACTTTTTTAAGTAGGTCAAGAGTCAAGGTACTACATTCTTTATTATGTGCACTATTTTGGATTGATAGGCTATTTGAGCAATTTCTATATAATAGCAGTAGAATAATATAATTAGCCTGCTTCCTTCTCGCTAAGAGTATGAGGATTGCTTTAACCTCTTGAGGGATATCGACGTGAAATCACGTCCATTTAAAATGGCGGATGAGCGATATGGGCGTCCTGTGCGTTTAAGCATTTAACCCTTATTTATCCCTTATCCAACTCAACTTATTATAATTTTCCCTTTATGAAACATTTTAGTAAGGTCTATATACTTTATTGGCTTACCTTAATATGTTCGTTCTGCAGTGATTTACCTCAAAACAGGGATAAACACACAAGGGTATGTACATCTCCACATTCGCGAATTCCCTTCTTGCGGCACACGAAACACTTTCAAAATGGGCGGGACTTCTTTGCTGTTGGTGGTATCCTTTTAGGATAATGTTTTCCTTGAAGTCTGAGGGGTGCAGGGGTTTTGGATTTTCAACCCCCAACGTGGTATTGTTCCATTAGGCTGCGAGTTATTTATAGTCGGTAGTCAAGGTCGGTCATTGTCCTGTGTGGGTTTAGAGAGCTGTCCAAATCTCCAAACAATTGTATATGGTTATATCCAGTTGGTGCAAAAACACCTTTTTATACCACTTCTCCCTTCAGCTACAAGCAGGAAAGAATACGTATGTATTTCAACAAAGAAAGACACGGACTCTACTCAGTTACGAAACTCGCGTAAGCAAAAGTTGTAATGTTGATCTATTCTGATGACTCAAGAGCCCACGCATGCAGTAGCGCTTTATTACACAGTATGCTGACGATTTAGCCACACATACAATGGGTGTTTCTTTACTGAATCTTTCCGAGAACTTATATTAGATGCGTTCGACAGCAAAGTTGACTTTTCACCACAGTGAAACAAAATTGTGCCATTTCAACGTTTTGTAAATACGACTCAACTTTGCTGATGACGTACATTTATACTGCAAATAACGAGTTTTATACCAGTTTTTGTTTCATTAAAATAACTTAATATTTACACAAAATACAGCTGTTTATATACGAAGAGCATTTAACAATTTAAATGCTAGCAATTCTCGGCTCGCGGACGTTTAAATGGCCATCGCTCAAGAGGTTAAGTAACAACTATATCAATAATACTTGTGTTGCAGCTAGACAGCCATATGTAACTATATAAGCATGTGCATAGAGATATATGTGGTAAAAATAAAATTATTACAGTAAAAACTAAAAACTGTGGAGTATTTTAAATTCCAAATTGAATAATATGAATGCTCCTGCCCAAGTTTTATACCAGTACCTGCTTTATCCTTGTGGTGGGCATGTCGAAGCATATTAGTTTTCTTTCAATAATTAAGATAGAATGCCAAGCACACAAGAATACACTCTGATAGTTTAGTCAGGCACCACATTTCACTGCTGTCACATTATCATACCCATCTTAACAGCTGTGACAGATCTGTAAAGTGGACATGGGCATCACGATGGGGGAGAAAGGGGGGCTGCAGCCCTCCTTGGAAAATAATAAATGTAATGTGCAATCAATTACTATTAGAATATTGCTTTAATGTTGATGTAAAGAACAGCATTTATTTAGGATAAATTAATATGCTTATCCATAACAAATACTATAACTCATCTTTTACAGTTTTTGCAACAGAATAATGAATTAATATTGTTTAATCACAAATTTCCAACATGCGCCCGCCCTGAAAAAAAGTCTACCAATGCTCATGGAAGTGGATAACTATGAGGGTAACCCCTAAAGTGGGAAATTATTTGCAGGGATGTTGGCCATACTGCTTACTTCCTCCCTCCCTCTACTCTCTACAGAAACTACTGCACATCCGCTGGAGCCCTCAGTCTTGACTTGGCAGCCAGTTGTAATGGAGCTCCTGTTAGCCACTACTGCCAGGTGCAAAGTTCACGCAGTTATTCAGTTTTTTAGTGCAAAAGGGGTTAAACCAATCAAAATTCATCAACAGTTAGCGAAAATGTATGGAAAGTCTTTTACAGATGTCAAAAATGTCTGCAAATGATGTAGAGAGTTTGCAGATGGTCGTACAAAAATTCATGACGAAGAAAGAAGCATCAGACTGTCAATTCCCAACGAGAAAATAGCACAGGTTGAACAAATCGTGCTTCATGATCGGCGAGTCATTCTCGATGAGCTCTGCATTGTTGTTCCTTGAGATTTCTCAAGCACCATTCGCTGGACTTTGACTGCAGAGTTGAAATTTCGGAAGGTGTGCACAAGATGCGTCCCAAGAGAGCTTACAGAAGTCCACAAAAGGCAGCACGCTGAAACTTACCGCCAATTTCTTGAATGCTACGCAGATGAAAAGGACAACCCTTTGGATTCAATAGTCATGGGTGATGCAACCTGGGCTTTCCACTGCACATCTGAGACCAAACAACTATCACATGAGTGGCAGCATTCCAATTCACCCAAGCCGAGAAAATTCATAAGAACACAGTCTGCCGCTAAAGTCATGGTAACTGTGTTTCGATATCGAAAGGGGATATTGTTGTCGACTTTATGGATCCTGGGACAACAATAAATGACGACAAATACTGTCAGTCACTAAAAAAAACTCAAATGGGAAATTCAGAACCGAAGAAGAGGAATGTTGAGCAACTCCATGACAATGCTCACCCCCACGCTGCCCCTCAAACCGTGGATCTTCTGCAACAGTTCGGATGGGACATCATCATCCATCCAACCTATAGTCCGGACATAGCACCCAGTGATTACCACTTGTTTCCCGAGCTGAAAGAACACTTGGCTGGAAGACGCTTCGGTGACGATGACGAAGTGAAAGATGAGGTCCAACGCTTCTTCCATAGCGTGGCGGCAGGCTGGTATGACATGGACATATGAAAACTGCCACGGCATTTACAAAAATGCATTGATCAAAATGGCAATTATGTGGAAAAATAGAAAAATGTTTAAGTAACCCAAAGCAAGTTACTGTATGGGTTCGGGACAAACCAGAAAGGCAAAAACCATTGTAAACAAGATAATCTATAAGGACAAGTAAAATTGTACCCTGAAAGCAGGGTCCCATGTATCGGCATCAGGCCATGTATATACATATTAATAAATAACTTGTAATAAGACACATTCAGCCCTGAGGAAGCTACATCATAGGATGGGTGAAACGTTGGCAAGCTTATGCCCTAAGACATGGTCTACACCAGAAGCAATGGACTAAGATAATCTTAATATTGGCCATGGAAGCTTACGTAAACATATAAGCTGATTGATGTTTCTAATATTTTTAAAGAGTGAAACAAAATAAAAAACCCAAATTTGCAGATATGTAACACAATTCATTTTTAGTTACTGTCAAGTAAGTTTTGAAGAATTTCAATTGAAGAAGAGCCATCTTTATTTAGTTCATCAATCATCAATTTAAAATGTTGGAGTTTTTGCACAATACACTGCTACTTCCAACCATGTCCCCCAACGAGTAACTATGGGTCTAGGTGGAAGTGCCAGATGAAACTGAAATTATAATGTGAATGTAAGTAATTAATAATTATTAATTATAATAGAAATAAATAAAAGGAGATTCTAATCGATACTTAAGAGGAGAATGTAATAAAGCTGAATATATTAAAGTCTCAAGAATGGAAGCCTAAGCAGATTAGATGAGTGATAAGATTACAATTGTTGTGCAAGCAAAGCCCGAAAAAAAATCCGCGGGCTGATTCGTATCTTGCCATGACGAACTCAAAAGTTGACCAATGGAAATCGCTTCCTTCGTGTTGCCCATGCAAACACATGCAACGCAACTCACATTCGTTTTGAATAGAGCAGCCAGTGCGCGTGCAATTTGGTGATTTGTACGTAAGCTGGCGCATATACATAATTCAGCAGTTGCCAAAGGGTGACAAAGTTCAAGTATTATAACGTTGTAGTTGAAGTTAGAAAGTTATATTCTATTTAGATATCGTCGGCAGTTCATAACAAATCTGGAAATTTGGAAATAAAGTCAAATGTTTTTGTTAATTCTTCGTTTGGTTCCATTCCTACCACAACTCATGCACACCTTGCAGATTAGGACCTCGTGCTAGAGCTAGTTAGATACCGGGACACCAAACACAGGATAGGAGATATCCTGGCGACGAGATCTTTTAGATCTTAAAGACGACGTCTTCGACCTATGGGGAGAGGAGTCTGCATCACAGATCTGGATTTTTGGCTCTGAAGAAATCGACTCTTGTTAGCACTTTCACAAACACCTTTTTGCCATTTGAGACCAATTTGTCTACTTTAGAATACAATGTGCATATTTGCTTACATACTCTGTGGAAACCATGCATTATACAAGTTATGTATATAATGTGTGGGAAGCTTACAGAAAGGCCTTTGTCTACCTTCTTCATATATGAAGCAGAATTGATAAGTGTTACACACTATCAAATTTCACCCCATTCGGCCATAACCATGGAGATTTATTGAATAAGTGAACCATTGTTAAATTATTTGATGCTGATATTTCTCTGCTGCTAATAGAAAATACTGCTTGGGAACTATTTCCTCATTTTCTAGCATCCCTACCACAACATTTCCCACTTTCCTACCACTACAGTCTGGTGATTCATGAATGGTTACCCAATTTTTTTATTTTAACATTTTGCTCTGATCTTTCTTAGCATTTCTCGTAACAGGCAGGCACATACAATTTGCTTAATGTTGATTCTTCTGGTGTTTAAAAATTAGCATATTTCATAAGAAACATTCTGAACTCTGATTTTCTCAATTTGTATAAAGGAATACCACACAAAAGAAAAGTTTTGCATAAATCTGAATAATATTCTGAACTTTTTGAAACTAGGGTTTAAGAAGAGGAAGCGGTTTTACCTGGGAGAACGTGTCTAGAAGATGTATGTGAAGCAGCCATTCTATGCTTCCTACTTGCTAAATCCTGCAAGACTTGAAATAGTTTGTCTGCATTTACTGATTTCCCATATTTTTGACAGAATAGTGCTTCCATCACTTGTAAAGATGCCACTAAATTCAGCAACATATTGTTGCAAACGAGAGCAAATAGCTGACCTTGGTTTCGGCATTATATCGCCAACCATTTCACTTAAGATACCATAGGTCACTCACTACGCAATACGTTTACAAATGAAGTTCATTGATCTTTTGTTAAATTTAAAAATTAGAAGAAAGAAAAATGACATTATGTGCTTTTAGCAAAATTATTTAAAATATTTATTTACATAAAAGATTACAAAAACACGTATTTTTAAATGAAATAGAATTTTGTATATAACTGAAGTGTGCTGTTTTGGGAATTGCTATCTAAGTTACAGTTTTTTTATCCATAAGCAAAGAAACATTTATTTAGATAAAAATCTGCTCCCTAATAATCAGTTGAAGTACCCATTTCAAATAAAGATTGTGAAAATATGTAACAGAATAAAATATGCTTCACAATGGCAAGTAATGTCACCTGTCATTTAAATGTCTTTATGCTCAAATTTGGTTTTTGTTTCCTATTCCTGAAGGATCATATTAAATAGAAATTATAGTAATACAATGAGGAAGTAAACCATGACAAAGTAATATTCAGAAGTTGTTAGATTTAAAAAACAATAAACTTTCTTCAGAAAACCCAAAGAAAGAACATTAACATGCTGTTATTTCCAGGGATTTATTTACAAGTACCAAATAAAATACAGTACTCATAAAGAAAATTATCAACTTTTTCTAAAAACTGCTGTGCCTTCCCTTCAGAAGGGGGAAAAATGAAAGAAGCAGAAAGCAGCTCTCCCCATGTGTTTAATTTATTTAATCTCCAAACCTGGTTAATATATGCATGCATTCAGCAGGGTATCAGAACCACCCATGTACCATAAATTGTATTTAATACCCTTCATTGGAGCCTGCTTTGATGTGATAACTCTCATGACGTGGAGGTGGCCGAGGCTGTCGGGGAGGCATTTCAAGTGTGCTTTCTGCAGAATTGGAGTAATTAATTGGCTCTTCCATATGAAATGCCTGTTCAATTTCTGGCTTCTTCTCCCAAACTTCTTTGAAGAATGGTGTAAAGAATGCAGCTGAAACACATAATTTTGAGATTAGATTTATCACCACTGACTTTATTTTGGCATTGCTCACATTTATCAATATACTGGAGCCCTGTTACACTCAACTACTTGCGACTGGTACCCATTTGGGCTCAAAAACTTTTCGATATGTTGTCATGGTAGGAAGGTCAATACCCAAAGAACAACAGACTCATATCAGGAAAACATAGCTTTTACAAGTAGCAGAGAGGGAAAGGTATGAGTGATACACTATGAATAGAGAAGGTTCGTTAACCATGGTGAAGGAAACTTCTCCAAGGGAAAAACATCTGAAACTGCAGTTGTCTGCCCTACAGGCCAGGAGGTTTATACAGGTTGGTAACTTGTACTTACAGAAACACTATTAATCATAAATTTTCCATGGGAATGGCTAGAAGGTTAAGCTTTATTATGGCCATAGCCATAAACAGCACAAAAATAATTTTGCAATTGAGGATCAGCTGAAAACGAACTTAGAGGATCAGAGGATTTATATGTTCAGAAACTGAATTAATAAAATAAATGGAAACTAAGAAACCTAGCTACCTTCAAAACAGAGAAGAAATTAAAAGGTTAAAAAATAGATGATATATGATGTTTTAGAGAGGAATAGCACAACATGAAAGAGCAAAGGCAGTAGTAACATTATTTCTGTATAAAAATGGTGTTCAAGAACCAATATGGTGACCCGTAATGTTGTAACTCGCAGTCAAGTGCATATTTTACGTGAATGTGATGAAAAAATGGACGGCAAAAATGAAGACGAAAAGTCTAAAGTGTGCTTTAGAAGTAAAGAGAGCCAGGGAAAAGAAGATAATGAAACAGCAAGTAAAAAGTAAGAAAATCTGGAAAGGAAGTTTCACAATTTGAGCATCAGACAACACCTGAAGCTGAGGTGATAGCGTCCCTACAACTATTGTGGATCTATTGAATAAAGATCTGAAGAAAGCACAAGAAGAAATAACATCGTTAAAGAGAGAAAATTATAATTTGAAACAGTTGAAGCAACGCGAAGTAGGTAGTGAAACGTACTGTCAGGTTACGAAAAAGAACACACCACATGGAAACATGACTAATAATCTACAATGGCGAAATATACCTGAAAACGAGCCGACCTTGTGGTAAACGACAAAACAAAAAAACCAAGCAAAACATTGTTGGAGCCCTAGTCCAAGTAGTGGTATTCCTATTGGCATAAATTGGTACGGTATACTGCAAGAGGAAAACTCAGAGATTTTGCAGCAACACAGTGTGGAGCATACGAAGCAAACAAGTCGAACGTGAAAAGAAGCGTAAAGAAGTCCAAACATGTAACGATAGTCACGGAAGAGGATTAGCAAGCTACATAAATAACCAGACTGTTTCCGCTACAGGTGTAGTGAAACCAAGTGCGTGTGTTAGAGACGTAATGCAGAATGTGAGAACCAATCATCACACCTTTTCCTCTAGTGATTTTGTTGTTCTTTTTGGAGGATCAAATTATGTGTACAAAAACGAAAGTGCAAATGTGAAGAAAGAACTTAAACTAACTCTTGGAGCCTTAACACATACTAATGTGATAGTATGCAACATCCCAAATAGATATGATTTAGACTTAAATTCATGAGTAAACGCCGAAATTAAACTGGTGAATCAGCAAATAGCTTCTGTGTGTAAACACTAGGAATGTAGAATTTACTGATACTAGTAATCTTCAAAATAACTTTCACACTCAGCATGGACAGCATCTAAATGTACTAGGAAAAGGCTACATTTTCGATAAAATTCTTAGTATAGTAGGAAAACAGGGCTCAAAAATAACACCTATCCCATTAGGACTAGCACCAATTAGTGATTGACAGCAGGATAATTTGGTACATAATGTGAAGGTAAGTGATCAAGCAAGTAAAAATGTTCTTGGTAAAATTACTAGTAACCAATAGAAAGTGCTACATCATAATGTGCAGTCTTTACCAAATAAAATTGATGGAATTGAGGTTATGTTAAATGAGGATTTGCTAGATGTTTCTGTAATGTGTTTCACTGAACATTGGCTAAAGGAAAACTGTATTGGAAGCAACAATTTGACTAATTTCTACCTCGCAGATTATTACTGTAGAACTATATACAACCATGGGGGAAGTTGCATTTATGTAAGGAAAAAGGAAAAGTATACAAATTTACCACATATAAAAGAAAATTCCAAAGAAAAAGATATAGAAATCTCTGCTATAGAATTATTTGATAATACAGTATTGATTTGTCTATATCGATCTCCTGAGGGTAACTTTGGCACATTTCTTAAAAAACTAGAAAGAACTCTGGATCAACTAAAATTTATAAATAAAATATGCATAATATGTGGTGATTTTAATATTGACTTGGAAGGTATAGTAAACAAAAAGCAGATTTAGAGTCCCTTTTGTCATCCTATGGTTTAAAATGTACCGTGAATGATCCAACTCGCATGATGGTAAAGAGTAGCTCTATTATAGATCAAATTATAATAAACGATGGCCAAAATTATATAATAGAATCAAAGAATATGGGTTTTAGTGATCACTTGGCACAAATTTTAACCTTAAAAAGGCCCAACAGCTGTACTAAATTCTCAAAAATAAAGAAAATGAAAAGAGTTTTTGATGATGCCAGTTTTGAATTTTTTGTACTTCATTTAAAACAAGAAACTTGGGAAGAAATGTAAGACTGTAGAGATGTAAACGACAAATACGATATCTTTTTAAAAACCTTTCAGTATTATTTTAATACATTTCCACTCAAGTATATCGCACAATCTCTCATAGCAAACAAAAGGCCCTGGATTACAAAAGAAATACAAATTTCATGTAGAAGGAAGAGACTATTACATAAAATACAACAAACTCATATTGTCTCGACAGAACATATGACTTATTTTAAAAAATAAAAGAACATATTACGTAAAGTAATTGTAAAATCCAAACGTATGGTATATAATAGGCGTATACAGTCTTCAGTTAATAAAACGAAAGCTATCTGGAAAATAGTGAATACCAATATAAAAACAGACATACCTACTAATAATATAACATTGAAACACAAAAATAGTCTGGAAACAGACCCCAAAGCTATTGCAGATATTTTTAATGACTATTTTGTTAATGTAGGAAATAGGCAACATCTTTCAAGTAACAACTATAGTAATAGTAATTCATGTTTAATCACTTTGAACATGTATTTGAGACCTACATGCCAAAATGAAGTTTTTGAAGTAATAAGCATGCTTAAAACAAAGTTTTCCTGTGGCATTGACAACATCCCTGATGCTGTCATAAAAAAATCTGCTTATTATATAGCCTCACCTCTGGCTGATATATGCAACACATCCTTTGAACAAGCAGAATTCCCTCGTGCACTAAAGACTGCAAGAGTACAACCTGTATATAAAAAGGGTGAAAAAGGGAAACTGGAAAATTATAGGCCAATCTCTCTACTATCTGGCTTTGGTAAGGTGCTTGAAAAAATATTGTATAGAAGATTGCTTAGTTTCCTTGAGCAAAATTACATATTATCTGACATACAACATGGTTTTAGGAAAAATAAGTCCACAGAAACAGTTCTCTTTACTTTTGTGAACAATGCATTAAAGAATTTGGACAAGAAAAAATATATATGTGGAGTATTTTTTGACCTTTCTAAGGCATTCAATGTTTTAAATCACCACATATTGTTTAGTAAATTTGAGAGAATGGGTATTAGGGGACATGCACTTAAATGGGTTCAATCATATCTCAAGGATAGAAAGCAGTTAGTAGAAATTTTAAATGAAAATGGAAGTTATATACATCAACATTACTCAAATGAGCAAGTTATAAAGAGTGGAGTTCCACAGGGATCTATCCTAGGACCAATCTTATTCTTACTTTTTATGAATGATTTGAAATCAAATGATTCATCGGGTAGTATTACCCAGTATGCTGATCATACAAATATATTATTAGTAAGTAACTCTTTAGTCAATTTGAAAACTGTAGCAGAAGAAAAAATACACGATATTTCCTGCTGGTTCGAAAACAATAACCTCATAGTAAATACAGAGAAAACAGTAGCAATGCATTTTTACCTTCACCCTTCAAAACTATCTAGCACCCATGATTTCAACATAACATTTTCTGGTAAACCCCTTTTAAATGAAATTTCAACAAAGTTTTTAGGTGTTTTGTTACAAAATAATCATAAATGGGATAAGCAAGTTAAAATGTTAATAGGAAAATTGTGCTCTCTTTGTTATAATTTTAGGCACTTAGTACAATTGACATCAATAGAAACACTGAGGAGTGTATATTTCGCATGTGTACATTCAATCTTAAGGTATGGTATTTTAGTTTGGGGAAATTCACCACCTTGTAAAAAATTATTTGTTATGCAAAAACGAATATTAAGAAGTATTACAAAAATGTAACAAAGATCTTCCTGTAAACCCATTTTCAAACAGTATCAAATTCTTCCGTTATGTTGTATATATAAATGAATCACTGATATTTATCAAACAAAATCTAGCAGAAAACAGAAACCTTACTCTCATCAACTCAGATATACATGGTTATAATACAAGGCAAAATAGCAACCTGCACATAACTAGAACTAGTACAACAACTTTTCAAAAAAATATTATTCATATGGGTGTAACACTTTATAATAAATTCCCAAATTGTATTAAATCAATAAAAAATCCAAGAGTATTCAAATCAGAGATAAAAAAATACTTGCTTGATCACAGTTTTTATACTACTGAAGAGTATCTAACTTATTCACACTGAATTTCAAATCAAATAAAAGACAGCTAATTTTATCTTACTATGACTAATTCTACATACACCTATATGCTATTTTATATTTTGTATGCCTTCAAAATGACGCGTCCTATGACATAGTCCAATGCACACTGTATGGTTATAAAGGACGAATAAAGCAATGCATTCATTACAGTTATACAAAACCAACAGCTTCAGCATGCAAACTTTACAATAAACTTCCCTTATATATAACGAACATCAAAAATCATAAAGTTTTCAAGAAGCAGCTCAAAAATATTGTACAAATGGCTATTTTTATTCGATAGAGGAATTTTTGAATGAAGGATTGTAAACAATTGATATAACCAAATTTGTAAGATTTATTAATAACCATGTACAAATGTTAATTATTGATAGTAGTATATATATCATTATTGCATTTTTTTTCACTTTTCAATGTATGTATTTTATGTGACCTGATATATCCAACAACATGTATATGTTCTAAGAGGATGAATAAAGAATAAAGCAAAGACACAATTTTATTAATATCAATAAACAGAAGATTTAAGGTTGCTGCACTATCTGCAACAGAGGAGACAATGAAAAGAAAAACTATTTTACAGCATTTAGGAAAAATGACATCATCTTACTAGGAGAGGTTTGAAGGTAGCACTCCCCATTTGAAGTGATGTTAGGAAACAATATTGTATGTGGCATAAAAGATATACAAATTTTCTACTGTATGCCTTGTAGGTAGAGGAAATATTGCATTCCATCCACAATTTCAACTTCAAGATTTCATAAAAAACAGTTTTGGGGCACCCCGCATCTAGGAAAAGCCACTTTAGAAAATGATCCCTGTGTGTGCCTTTGTGAAGCGAATAACTCAAAAATGAAATGTTGAATTAATATTACCTGGCAAAGCAACCAGGCATACTGACCTTGGTTGTTGAGTGCTCCAATAACTTCTTATCTTGTTTACTAGAACTGCAAAATACTAACAACTTGCTGTACAGTCAGTAATGCAATGCAAATGAATGATCTCTCACACCTGCCGATATGACATGCTGCAGTCCTGAAGATATAATTGCATTTGAACAGTGTACATACATTGTCTTGCCATGTATGTGTGGTAAGCTTGCGTAAAAAAACCCGAAGTTTCACATTCTTTACAATACACCTCATGGCTTTGCCAGGTAGTACCAAACCTACTATTTGAGTTCACTAGCTCACAAATGTGACATGAAGATTTTCAAGAATCCCTACACCCCAAAACTACCCATGACAAGAGAAATGTTCTATTATTTTTTATTTTCTCAAAAATGGTTTCAACAATTTTGATTAAAACGATATATTTAAGATATTTAATGACAAATAACATACATATCCTCAATTTTCTCCGAACGGCCTATCCTCGTCATTAAAGATTAATTTTGTATAACTGCTAAACCACATGAGACAGGTAAAACTCTATTAAACGGAAACTGTAGGGCTCTAAAACAAACAATTTATTCCAAAAACTTTTATGTGGTGTCGGACATTTTTGAGACAGCCATTGATATGGGTTTGAATTTTTGAATATTTGTCAGTTTTGAAGTGATCATAATTCAGTTGTTCCTCATGCTGTCATGGAAAGAGTACGGAATTTCATAACATGTGACTATTGCTTCAGTTTCCTGTATCAACCTTGTAACTATAACAAAATGAGCCATGAAAGCTTTTCTGCAAACATTTATTTTGATTATTATGAAGTACACAGAAAAATAAGCCTTTGTAAGAACAGTCTGTAAAAATTGTATAAAAATAAATAATAATGGGGAGAGAGAGCCGTGTGAATGTAACACATCAGATTTTTCTATGAAGAATGCAATCCTTCTGTAAATAGCCATTTGCATAACTTTGGTAAAACCTGAATGAGTTGTAATATTGCTACAATTACTTACATAATATTTAAATGGTTTTTGGGGGAAGAAGCTACTCCTCTCAGGGCTTGTGACAGTGTACCTGTACCTACTTGATAAGTTTCCCTATATAGAATAACTAAAAAGGACTGGGAGAGGCAGGAGTATATGGATAGTTGTGATAAATGTGGAAGAGAAGGACTGGCATGGAGCCAATCAGGAGCACTGTTTTCAAAGGGTTTGACAGGGGAGAATGGTGAAGGGTTTGTTATGTATGGAGAGCATGAAGAAATATTTCAATTTTATTAGAATGTGATGGGATGAAGAAATGGAGGGAGGGTATATGGGACAAATTACAGAAAGAAATTATTGTACTTAAAATGCTGTCGTATGGGGACAAAGAGGAATAAAATGTTAGAAAAATATTTGGGAAAACTAATAGAAAATTAGGTGGGTGGGTGGGTAAGTGTGAGTGAGTGAGTGAGTGAGTGAGTGAGTGAGTGAGTGAGTGAGTGAGTGAGTGAGTGAGTGAGTGAGTGAGTGAGTGAGTGAGTGAGTGAGTGAGTGAGTGAGTGAGTGAGTGTGAGTGAGTGAGTGAGTGAGTGAGTGAGTGAGTGAGTGAGTGAGTGAGTGAGTGAGTGAGTGAGTGAGTGAGTGGGGTTTAAGGGCCTGTCGACAATGAGGTCGAGAGAAATGGATTACAGCTGTTAAAAAGATGAGAGAATTGGGATATAATTGATAAAAGAGTGTAACAGGGGAATATAAAGACTGGAGGGGCTTCATTATACAGATAACCCTAGGGTTGTAAGTTAAGAAGACTCGCATAGATGGATGTTAGGCTGACCAGACTGTAATTTTGGTTAAGAGGGTAGGCACAGCTTAAGGGGTTTAAAAATTAATGATATTCAATAATTAGTTTCTCTGTATGGATCAACCACACAAAATTGCTATTGAAGATGTACTTGTAAAAAGGGTTGCTTGTTTTGTTTAAATATTCATGAAACTGTATTAAGGGTGGAAATAAATATTCATTCAGTCATTCAAACTAGTTTTGAGTGAGTCTTTAACAAATGTTCCCAGCATGATGTAACTAAGCAATATATTAAGGTGCTATTTCTTTCTATTCTGAGCAAATTTTCTGAAATCTCATCAGTTTTATCAATGTTCTTTCTGTAGCAGTATCATTTGACATTGTAATGCTAAAGCACCAACAAGAAAATTTTAACTTTATAATACTCACTGTAAGTTTGGCATTATCTTAAAGGAGGTTACAAAAATGATCTTTAGCAACATTGCTGTGATTCTGGTGTCTGATAATTACAAACATAGAATTGAAAATAAAATTAAAAATTCATGTGCAAATATTTTTTAAAAATGTGCATCTTAAGCCTTGATTAGTTAATAACCAATAAACTTTCAGTTCAATGTTAAAATGAAAGCTTGTCACTGAGACAGAAATTAAAGTACTTAGGCATGTAAGAACCCTTACTTTTCTGTTGACAAGATGAAACAGATGTCATAAAGTGTGCTTTCAAGCGATCAGCTGTAGCATTGCCTTCTGTGATCAGTAGATGGCTCAAATCATTGCTGAAGAAAGCATTAGCACCTCCTGAATCAGTCACTGCCAGAACTTGTATTGGCAAGTTTGGAATGTTCATTGAAAAAGCACTGCAACACATAAAAAATGGCTGAGTTAGAACAATTCTTTGGTATGACACTATTAGACTTCTTAAACTATAATGCTCTCAGAACCAAAATGTGAGAAGACATTTACAGATGTTACATTGTGTGGAAGTCTTTACTAAGTCTTCTTTTCAGTAATAACAGTTATGTTAATGAATAGTTAACTTCTAGGCTACAACAATGCTTGGCAACCTCTGTTGGGACTGGGTTGCTAAAAAACAATTTGATTATTTGGCATTCCACTAAAACGTAATGCAACTTATACTGAAAATGTATATTTTTTAAATTAAAAGCTTAGGGGCAATACTATGAAGCGCCAGAGATACACAGTTTAGAGCCCCAGCCATAGCAATGAATTTTTCAACTGTGACTAATCTTTCAAGTCTGGCCAACACAAAAACAAGGTGAAAGAACACCTACCAAAACAAAAATTAACCTTAATATTGCGGTTAATTAGAAAACCCAGAAATTAAAAGTATTTACAACATTGCTAATTACCTTGATATCTCTGAGTAATTATGATTGCTTTAAAGGTTTATCAGGGAACAAGAATTAGATTTAATGCACATTTGGGTATCTCACCACGATTGCTTAAGTTTAGAGAAGGGTGAGGTACAATCAGATGGGGTGCAATTACATACTTTCTGCTAGAAAGAACTGAGCTGGTAGGAGGGTGGAGAAGTAACTCTACATGATATTTACACCTAACAGAGCAGTTTACCTACTTTCATATCTAGAGCAGGTATTTACAGTATTTCGTGTAAGCTTTGAAGGATGTTGTTCTCATTAAGGAATTATTAATTTGGGGATGTATTTTACAAATAAATTAGTGATGTAACATTAAACAAATGTACAGTTAAACTTAATTTGCAAAGTATTTGGAAGCTTCATGGTTTACAACAAGCCCAAATATGTAATGTACCAAGGGGAAGAATCAGACACACACATGGCCAAGTTGAGACAGGTGTCTTATAGTGCCACATAATTCTGTATGGTACAGCAGTAAATAATATATGGCTTACTACAGAAAAGTAAGGTGTTATTTAAAAATACATATTGGTATCATATTAGACCTATCTAATCCTAATCCCTGTTTTCCCATGTGGATTTCCATTTAAATGAGGATGGTATGGAATATAGAATAGAAGAGAAATTAGGAAAGTCCCACCTCCAAAATGAAAACTGGAGTGAAGCTGTGTTTTGACGGAATGAGAATCAGAAAAGCAACAGCAAGGTTTGGAGTATCTTTCCAGATTGATGATTATATCAATCAATATTACACTGCTATTTTGTTGTATGCCGAGATATTATTAGGGTAGGTAAAAAGTATTTCAAAAACTTTTTTAAAATTTAACATTTTTTGAGGAAAGCATCAGAACACCACCTAATTATATGAGGATCGTTCCGAAACTAATGCCTATTTTTTTTTTGTGTTGATTTCGGATATCCGAGCCACATGTCATTAGTGTAGTGGTAATGCTTGAACCTTTCCCTTTCATTTGCATGTGGTTCTGTTGTTCTGTGGTAGTTGGCACCAGCAGAGTGTTCCAAAATGGAGTCTGATATAGACGTGCATATAAAACAGAGATGTGTGATTGAATTTCTCACTGCAGAAGAAATTGCGCCAATTGAAATCCATCGACACTTGCTAAAGGTGTATGAAGACGAAGCAATAGATGTGAACAATGTGAGGCGATGGGTATGGCATTTTAGAGGTGGTGAAAAGGGTGTGCATGACAAGCCACGACCTGGTCGACCCTGCACAGTTGTCACCCCTCACAATGAAGAGCATCTTGATCAACTCATCCGTGCTGATCGGCGGATAATTACTAAAGAATTGTGTGCAAACCTGAATGTCAGCTGTAATGCCTTGGAAACAATGTTGGAACATCTTGGTTGTCACAAAGTCTGTGCAAGATGGGTCCCACAGATGCTTATAGAAGAACAAAAAAATCATCGAATGGAAATTTGTCAGGATCTTCTGGACCAATATAAAGCTGAAGGTGACAATTTTCTGAATAGCATCATCACCGGAGATGAGACGTAGTGTCACCACTACGAGCCAGAACCCAAAAGACAGTCCATGGAATGGCAACATGCGAATTCTCCGACAAAGAAGAAATTCAAAACACAGCCATCTGCAGGCAAAGTGATGTACGTAGTCTTCTGGGATAGCCAGGGTGTGGCTCTTTTGTATGTCCTGGAGCCTGGAGTAACTGTCAATTCAGCACGCTACAAGACAACACTGACTAAGCTGAAAGCCCACATTTCCAGAGTAAGGCCAGAGAAGACCAATTTTCACCTGCAACATGATAATGCCAGGCCCCACACCAGTTTTGTGACCAAGCAACTGATTGCAAAGTTTGGCTGGACTGTCTTACCACATCCACCATACAGTCCAGATTTAGTGCCTTCAGACTTCCATCTCTTTGGGCCTCTTAAAAGATGGACTACATGGCGAACATTTTCAAGACTCGGATGCTGTTGTCAAAGCTGTAAGAAAGTGGTTAGCCTCAGATGATTCAGATTTTTACAAGTGTGGCATGCAGGCTGTGGTTCATCGTTGGCAAAAGTGTATAACGAATGGTGGTGACTACGAGGAAAAATGACAATCTGTAGCTGAAATATTGCTCTATTTAACTCTATTGTTGTGATTTACATATCTCCTGTAGTTTCCATGAATAGATATAGGAGGCATTACTTTTGGAACGACCCTCCTGCATGCAATAAATTTTCTCTTATGAATAAGAGGAAGAACTTGTGCAGTACCTTCTACCACATATCTACAGATGTGTTATGGTTATTCCACCATTGAATTTTGAAAACTAGCATACGAAACAATTGTAATAAATGAAGTTATTGTTCCTGCAACTGGGAAACTAAAAGAGGATTCCTTATATGCCATAGACAGCTAAGCATTAGAAAATGAGAAGCATGCAGTCTATCTAGGGCAGCCATAGGCAGATCCTGTGTTGTGATTACAAATGTAATTGTGGCCTCAACTTGAAACAGTGGCATTGATTCTCTTCTCTTTTTCCTACCTACTGCACAGACACTTGTTCAATGGCAAACAACAGGCAATGTACTGTGCAAATATGGCATTATAAACTAAAAAAAGCGCTGACTCAAAAACAAACATTTCTTGTTGAATAGGAGGATGAATTCTTTTGTTGAAAGACTGGAAATAACAAATGTTTGCTTTATTACAAAATATTAATTGGTACATACTGAACTAATGTTTGGAGGCATTATATAGTTATGCATGAAAAACATATTGAAATAGAAGGTATATATTGTAACATTGGTGTAGCTTCTACGGAGAAAGATTCCCATAAACTAGAAGCTTCATGGCATGGCATCATGTCGTCAGGGGAACAAAGACAGTTTTGAGAGGCTATGTTGAAAAGTGATATGCTAAAAGAGCTTTTAAGAGTATAATTGCATTAAATTGAGTTGCGCAAGGCCACACCTGCTACAAGTTTGTGAAAATAAAGTAAGCAGAAAAGATACAAGCTTACAATATTTAACCATTACTAATAATTCATGTATTTATGTCTTCTTTCCTTCATTTCATAACTTATTTATTTATGACCATATTTAATCTTATTACTTTTACTACTATTATTATACCAGGAGAGCAAAAAGCTTCTGGTCGGACTGCATGGTATTTTGCCTGTTGGCATCCTCAGCACTCGTCATCTGCCACTATCATAGAAAGACGCACACGAAACCATACAACATTTTTAAAACTACTTTTAAAGGCTTTACTGACCAACTTTATGACAGAAGTTGTTGAAACTGGTCACCAACATCTATGCATATATTTTTGGCACCTCTTTAGGAAACTATCCATCACTTGCTGTACTTCTAATTGAGAAATGTTGGCAATTTCCTGGTTGATATTTTGTTTTAATTCTTCCAGAGTGTGTGTGTCTTGTACACTTTATATTTTAAGTTGCTCCAGAGATAGAAATTGATTATTGGGGCTCTGAGAAACCTTTCTCTGATAATGGCGCACCATACACCAAATTTTTTGTCATGAAGGGTTACTTCACAAACACTATTAGGTTCTGAGTTATAGGGTCAATTTGTTTCAAGTTAGCAGTTGACACCTGTACATACGTGAATACAATTTGGCCCCCTTTTTTAGGGGAGTAACAGGCAGGGAGCATAATTTTGCCTTTTTTCAACAAGGTTCTGCAAAGCTGATACAGGCAATCATTTGATGGGAACAACTGAAAGTGTGTTTCAGGATAGAATTATTAGTAGAGATTTGTACTCCCCCGATCAAATCCCCTACAATTTCTATCTCTGGAGTAACTTAAAACATAAAGTGTACAAGACAAACGCACACACCCTGGAAGAATTAAAACAAAATATCTGCCAGGAAATTTCCAGTATTTCTCAATGTGAACTACAGCGAGTGATGGGTAGTTTCCTAAAGAGGTGCCAAATATGTATGGAGAACTATGGTAACCAGTTCCACAAGAAATAGACAATTTCAAATGTATAATTTAAACTGGAGAACTGTACAAAGAAAAATATTAAAATGTCTGACATATCAAAATAGCTCAAGGAAACAGTGAGGCTGTTTGCTTGATATTCCTTAGCACTGAACAAAAGTATACACAATATGGATGTTGCAAAATTAGTAATTTTTATTATTATAACAACAGTTTTTGGAAAGAAACAAGAGGATTTAAGAATATAGAAAGTCAAAAACTCCTGAGTGAGATAACTGAAAAGTGATGTATAATATGTTATACTTCAATGAGGAACATTTGGGAAAGGAAAATATATAGAGCATGTTACTGTCACTCTTGAATATGTAAGGCATGAGCTTTAAAATATGAAATCTCCATGTAGCGGACAGTGTGCAGAGCATGCAAACATGTGATCTGGGTCGAGCCATACAATTTATATAGACAATGTAAATAAAGAATAAATTGAGACTACTGCATAGACAAGAGCAGGTGCATAGAGATCAAAAGGACTCAGAAAGGGCAGTTCTGTAGAATCAGTACAGACGGAATAAAAACAGTGAACATAGATCATTTGAATGTAAGGGGACAGATTTATGGAGAAAGGAGCTAATAAATCAGAAATGGTTTAAATTAAGATAGTTACAAGAATTATTTTGGTGGAACTCTTCAGAAAGGATAGTAAAAATACACAGTTCTTACGTTAAGTGAAGAAAAAGTGGAATTGGTCTATCAGAGGAAAGGTGGCACAAAAATAACTGCATGGTAGATTTTATATTTGTGTAATTTTCAAGAAGGCATTACAAATTATCTACAGATATATTGTGTACGTTGAATATGACTGGCTAAAAGCCTGGGCTGAATGTCTTGTCATATTCACATGCATTAGCTTAGCATTAACAAATAAAATACAAAAATAAAATAAAAGATGAATCACACAGTCATTTGCTGTTTTCCCAAGAAATAGTATTGTTGCTAATGACTTACTTTAGGGTGGCAAGCGAAGCTCTTCGCTTGGCTGAGTAAACTAAAATAAATCCATGGACTAATTCTTCTCGAAAAGCATTGGCACCATGGAAAGATGAGATGATAACTTCTACTTTCCTCTTTGAGTCATCAAGGAAAGTTTCCAAAATTATACTGCGGTCACCACTCAAGAAACAACACTGATGGCTAAGAAGTGGTCCCAGCACGTTCTCCACTGAGTAGGGGTCTCCACAAAACATGCACATGATAATTCTGAAAAGTTTATTACAAAATTACATTAAGTTCTAAAAATGTTTTCTTAGTTCCGATACAGTCATTGTGCCTTCAATATACACTTGAATACCATTTAGTAAAAGTGAAATTTATGCATGAACAGGGATTATTTTAACTGCCTACAACCTCACAAAGCTAATGTATGGTATTTCTATTATAAAGGCTGACTAGTGATTATATAGGAAAATGCAAAATTTGATATAGGGTTTGGATAAATATTTTTCTTTGCTCGTCTTTCAACCTGCATGACCAAGTTTCAGGCGTTCTATTTAACTGTGTATTAATCTAAAAGGCTAATGTAATATAAAGGCTCACTGTAACTCAAGATACAGAGTATGCCACATGGCTTGTACGAGGGTTGTCTGTAAAATAAGGTTGCCAATTTTTTTTCACAATGAAAAACATATTTACTGGCACTGAATAATACATTTTTGGAAAGCTTAGACATTTTCCTATTTTTTAACATAATCGGCATTCTGATCAGTGCATTTTTGCATATGGTGTACCATCTTTTGTACGTCTGCATCATAGAACTCTCCCGTCGCATGGCGAAGATAGCTTAAAACAGTTTCTTTCAGTTCCTTTCTGGTTCTGAAATGCGTCCCACCCAGGTGTTTCTTCAAGTCAGAGAAGAGAAGGTAGTCACTTGGGGCTAGGTCTGGGCTGTAAGCAGGGTTTTCGACAGTACCCCATCCACAGTTGTTGATGAGATTGGTCGTAGGCCTGAAGAAATTCGTGGCCCACTTTAACACGTTTTCATCTGTGGTCCTTTGTAAGCATTCTCAGGACCCATCTTGTTTTACCCTGAATGATCTGTCAAAAGTTTTTGAATGTAGGTCTTGCTGACATCAGGGATCATCTTGCAGATCTCCCGAACAGTCACCCTTCGAACTTTCAGCATTGCTTCTTCCACTCTCACAATCGTTTCATCCGAAACCGATGGCCGTCCAGAATGCTGGTTGTCATGGAAATGTCTGTCTTTGAATTCTCTGCACCATTTGTGCATGTGTTGTGTGCTCATACACTATTCTCCGTACACTTCACACAGTTGGGAATGAATGTCCACTGGTGCAGGCTTTTTGCACACAAAAAACGCATCACAAAGTGCAATTCGCACCTGGCAGAAGAAGTGAGTGGAAGTTCCATTTGTAACGGCTGCCAAGCCAAGACTCAGCGTCGCAGACAGCTCGCAGTCTGGGGGACTGGGAGTGGGAGAACCAAGCTACATGCCACTGTTGCCGGGTCTCCTGTAACAGCATTCCTCGCGACTGCAGATCCTTGGGAGCCTTATTTTAAGGACAACCCTCGTATATTGCTCCTTGCTTGCCACTATTCAATCTATACCTATACCTCAAAATAATTACAATCATCTTACGTATCGCAACCGTGATTAGTTTTGCTATACCCAAAAATTAAAATTTTAAACAATTTAGCCTATTTTAAATGTCATAATGAAAAATTTAAATTTAATGTTAATTTCTATGAATAACAAAAAGTATTCACTTTTTCACATTAACTTTCTACGTTCTAGAATGGTAGTCAAGTACATCATAAAACACATTAAGTGGGTACAAACTTCCAAACTCCTCATTTGAAATTTCAGAAGAAAGTAATGCAAAGTATTATTTGAATAAAGTAATTGACTTTGCATTTATATCACATTTTAGTATAATTTTTGCACTAATTGTATTTTCAAAACATATTAGAAAGTGATTTAAAGACCCTGAAAAAATAAAATAAAGACTACAAGCTTTTATATGGAACAAAGGGGAAACCAGTTGACCAGACAATAAGGACTTATCTAGGTCTGTCTGTACAGCATACAGTATAGACTTACCTAATATCTGGCTCTGAACACTCCAGTATAGACTGATACACATTGAGAAAGACAGCTCGGTGATGAATGCTCTGTATAAGCTGACCCATAGCTTCAGCAATCAATGATGCAGTAAATCTCTGTCCTTGGGCAGCAACATCTTCCAAGGAAACATCAATGAATGGGCACTGTAAACTGTAAATGCCACAAAATAATAAACACTATATAAAATGTACATGATAATCAGTTCAAGTACTGTTCCTGTAATGGTGAAACAAAGAAGACATTGCCCTTTCAATACAGGCAAGCCACAAGGTGATTTATATGACATGATTAGTATTGCTGGCTATCTCTATGCTTGCATGATGAATAAAATTAAGCTTTGAAGAATATACAAGACAGCCATAGTTGTTCCTCTTCAATCTGCTGTAGGATTATCAACATATGTAAGAGAAAATTGACCATTTATGTCATGCATTCTGGCAGCCATGAAACCATTGACACTAGAGATCCTATATGAATTACACCAGATGTTCACTTATAACCAGATTTTTTCTATACAATGGCATCACTCCTAGAAGTAAGTTTTGTTATTCTCCACTTTACAGGAGTAAAGTGGAGAATAATAAAGGTGCTACCATCGCTTAAATCATGGGCATGCAGGGGTTTAGTTTCGTAACTGCATTAGCAGTCTCACACAATTCCCAACCATTCCAGTTGGAAATTGGGTGGGTGTGGATGTGTGTATGTGCACATGTGCATGGGTGTGTAGGTGCATGTGCAAGTGCATGCGTGTCCTTTCTTTTTAATCAATATGATCCCATTACACAGTAATATTATATGTTTTAGCCTTCTTTTAGGTTCCATAAATAATTTTAACACTTACTAACCAATAAAGAGAATTTATATAGCAGGCATGTCTAATACCAATTAACTGCTTTTAGTTTGTAATAAAATTGGTAATTTTAGTTTATCCTTTTTGTATTTCTGTTGCAAAAAGATAAACAAGTATACAATGTATATAAAATGTGACACTTACATAATGATTATTTCTAAGTATTCAACTATTCAAGATTATATTATTGAAGTTGTGTGAAGTCTATTGATTTGATGAATTTAGAAAATATGTTGCTGTTGCCTGTTTGTAATTGGTCAACTTCCTCCTCTGTAAAGTATTTGATATCTCAACACTTTCCCCTCATTTTCCAGAATTTTATAATGATGAATTTAGTGTTCTGTGGTTTGTTCTCCCTCACTGGAACTACATATTGAACTGTTAGTTTGAATCCGAGGAGGAATGATTTTGCCATCCTGTGACCTGCGACTATAGCCATATCTGATGTGTAGTTCAGATTTTACTTTTAAATGCTGTTCAATATTTGGATAGGACGTTCAACAAATAGTTCCTTTACTTGGGTGTTCCTAATGCTGTTGCCAACTGAAGAGTATTTTTCTTGAGTTTGGTTTAAGCTACTGATCCTGTATCCTGTTGTAAACTATATGGAAGCTGTCATCCTCTGCTTTTACTCTGGCAAGTTTGTTGGCTAACTCATTACTCTTTGTTCCTATAAGGGCGTTAACCCATCCAAAGTGGATTGTCCAGTCATGTTCTGCCAGTTGTCCTTTTCTTCTCTTATTTCTTGGATTATGCTGTGAATACACAGCAGAAAGTATTTAACTGTCTCTTAGTCATTCACAGCATCAATGAAATTTATGGGAACATTCATGGGTTCTTCACTGCCATCCTCATCCTCATCCTCCTCCTCCTAATGTTCATTCCTTTTTTCATTCATTCCTTCACTACAACATGCTGATAAATGTCTTGAACTATCTCAGAAATTGTCATGGCTTCTATAGTTAGAGCACTTTCATTAACATTGAAAACTTTTCAATTTCAATTTTCTATTTTGCTCCACTGCCTGTCACAGTCACCATCACTGTCACTGTCACTGTCACCATCCTTGTATCACTCAGCTTTAAATATTACATTACTGGCTAAATCACAGCAAAACTCGAGGAAAAATACAATGGGCCTTTTTCTGTAAAGAGCATTATTTCGCTTTCATTTATTTTGTTTTGTTTGGGACATGTGTGATCCACTGTAGTACTACAGTGAAAAACAGTCTGCCGTGTGAGACTCTGGTTGAGATGGCAATGACCCATCCCATGTGATGACTTGACCAAAACTGGAGGTGCCATCAGTTTTGTTTCAACATGTAAGAAATGGACAAAGATACAGCTCATATACATATTATTTAGGAGGGAGAAGATAATCCAAAAGCTGACATGATACCAATGTTCACCAGCATTTACAAGCAGTAACTTTACAAGAGTAAATTTGTTGACATGCATGATGATGGTAGAGATTTATGAGTAATATATGCAAGCGGAAGGTCTGTGGTTCAAATCCCAGTTGTGGCATTGAATTTTTAAGTTCCAGTTCTACCTCTTAAACTTTGCCCACACACGGCTTGTGTGTTTAAAAACACCAACAGTAAGTTTGTTGGCATAAATAAATAATATATGTACAGTTTATGAACAGCCCATATTCAATGTCCACTTTCACAATTTTTGTTTTACCTCCTCCCTCTCTAAGAAAGCTTAATTAAGGTTAACTGTCAATGAAACATGGAACAGAGAAAAAGATGGAGCAGAAATAATTCCTGATGCCAAACTTGGGAAGTTCAACAATGGCAGAGAGATAACAGATAACAAATAACATTCAAACAAAGATGTTATTTACCTGTCTGATAGACTCTGCCCTTCTTCTCGTAGTCTGAGTACATCACTTTCATCTACTGATGGGTCTGGCAAAAATAGCATTACAATGGGCAATCCCTGAAATGGCAGCCTGTCATCCTGCTCCAGATTTGAAAGTAATGTCTTCTCTACACTCTCCCGCACATACTCAAATGTTTCTGGATTTGAATATACACAGAAACAACCTAAAATACAAAAAAGTGTTTATAATTTATCAATTAAGAGATACTCAAAATTCATATGCTCTAAAAAGAATAAAATGTGGTTGCACATAAGGTACTTTCGCCAACAGACAGAAAGTCTCTGACAGGAATTTGCTGGCCTTATTTGTTTGGAAATAGTGCAACGACAGCAAGTGTGTGCGACAGATTTTTTGTTTTGTTTTAATTAACGTCCTCCAACATTGTGTCATATCGGACGAGTGTGTGTGACAGAGAAAGTATATTACACAAAGAGTAAAGTTACGCAGAAAATTGTTCTAATGTCATAAACAAGAAGGCTGAGGCAGAGCGTCAGACCCATGTCCAATCAGCAAATTCTCCCTGCACCTCACACCCCGGGGACTTTCTTTGATGTGGTAAACTGTATATATGCTTCATCATAGGAGAGGTTATCTACATCCACCACCTGGCAATGAAGTTCCTGAACAGTGAAATGGGGTAAGTAGTTCTAAAATTTCATTGTATCTGCATAAATATTTATTTAAAAATATACAGTGTGTTTAAAATAGCTCCAAATTAAGCTGTGGACAATGACATGAGTATGTAAATTGAAGCACCAAAATATGTACATTAAAATGTATGACATTATGAACCTGGATTACACAGCTGCCCAAAAACAAAGTCATGTTAACACCTATGGTGTTAACACCATGTTAACACCAATGAACCCAATCATGTGTCTTTCCATTCCCTCAATGACTTGGTTTTCATAAACAATCTGGCATGGTATACAAACACTAGGTTTCGTTCCATTTGATCCAAGCATAATTTGAACAAAGCAATATTATTTATTTATTTATTCACTTAATTATTTATTCACTTATTTACTTATTTGTTTATTTATTCATTATTTATTTATTTATTTATTCATTCTTTGACTTTTGTTCATTTAATGCACTTGAACATCATCATCATCTGTGATACCACACAGTAAGTAAAACAGGTTATTGACAACACAAATTATCTTGGGAAGATCTAGTACTGAAGATACCTAATGAGAAGTAATAGGTATTCTTAAAGATGGGAGGAATTCAACAAAACAGTAATTCTATTTATAACGTAAACAGAAAACAGATTCCAGCATTTTGGGCAATTATTGTTCCTACGGCAACATATACTTTGTTGAACATACAAATATTCCAGAGTAAAACTGAAGAGTCAGATAATTACAAACTACATAAACTTCTGTATTTCGAGTAAGCATACTTATGAAGCAAGCTCTGAATATTGATTCAAATATTAGAATGATTAACAATAAGTTTATAAAAATTTGTAAATTGGCCAACATAGAACAAAGTCATTTACGTCTATTACCAACTGCATTACTAACACCTGCTTTGAAATTAGACACTTCCGTGTCAATATCCAAACCAGTGTAACATAGCAAAATGTCCTCAATATTCTCAGAAGTAAATCCTAAAGCTCAAGCTCTTTCTACACAAGTCAATTTCAAAACAACACCACAGTATAAGCGATGTTTGGAACCCTTTTACTCTTATAAGCTGAAAGTTGTATTGCTATTGTGAAAACAAAGTTGGTGAAGCAGCCTCTGTGATTATTACAAGTGACCAACATGCCATTTGGGAAATAATAGCTTATAGAATAATGAAGTCACAGTTCATCATACTGAAAGTGTCACCTTTAACAACTCTGAACATACTTGTGTTCATAGCATAAGGTACCTTAGTCATCTAGCAGTGGAAGAAAGGGAAAAATGAGAGCAAATGGATTAGTAACATCAAACACTCACAACACTACTTATAAACTGTTGTTATAGCAATTAATAATCTGACAGAGGCCTGACATAAGAAAATATGGAAATCTGGAGATTTATTCCCACTTTCTGATAAGAGTTCTGGACAATTCAATAAACTGAAGAGCACCTTGCTTTCCTTCTATCTCTTTCTAACCAGGGACATGCAATAGCAGTGAAAAGGGTGCATGCCAAAATACAGCACAAGCAAAAGGTAGTGGAATATTTCAGCTTCAGAAGAAAAGAAAAAAAGTGTAACAAATTATTTACTACTGAAATCTTTTCTTCAAAATGTTGTATATAAACATGCTGTTTATCTGATAGAATCACTTTGTGCTGCATTTGATATTCTTAATGCAGTTTCTGTTTTGTCAAATACATTCAATTAATAAGGAAACACAGATGTTGTGCCAAATAGAAAATTTAATTGTTGACAGAACTACCTGCCTAGCTGTGCACATTAGATATATGGGTTAAGTCGAGACATGATTTAAACAGCTATTGGGCTAAAGTTTAATAATCGAAAATTAAAGCTTATTTCTATGAGTCAATTTGTCCTCCTATAGGTATATGTACTTATCTAATGATATTTCATTTCCAATACTGGTTACATTTAAAATTCTACATACATACTATACAATTTAAAATATCAATCAGTTCAAACACTACTTTGAGCAATGGATTCTGGCCTTAAGCTCACTTCTTTACTTTTCCAATTTAAAGGTTCAATATCCACATACTTTTTTTACTGTGAAGGAATTATCCAAGTTACCACAATTTTTTTTAAACATTTCCTTTATTATAATTCTTTTGTCTACATTTCTCCATTTAATTTGAATTGTGCCTCAGTCTTCATTCCACAACATACAAGTATAATGTCCTCTACATTTTCTTTTTTCCACCCATACATACAATAACTATTTCTTAATCCTGTAAGTTTCTATACACCTGCCTTTATACATACCAATCCTTCCATTTCTTCTTTACTAACTTTATCTATGTATCCTTCCCTCTCTCAAATTTGTTTCACTGTTATGAGGGTAAACCAATAAATAGGTTGCAAAATGAGATAGAGGCAATAATATTCAAAGTAACTTCATGAAGTTTATTTCACTTTTCTACATATTTATCCTGTACATTCAGAGACTTATCCCATCTCTTTGCAGGTCCTCAAAAGCCAGCAGTCTTTGGCTGCTGTCGAACTTGAGTAATCTCTTGGACTATGGCATCATCATTTTCAAAATGTTGGTTGCTCAAATGACCTTTTAAGGGCCTGAGCAGGTGAAAATCACTGGGAGCTAAGTCAGAACTGTATGGTGAATGTTCCCAGCATTCTCAATGAAATGTTCGCAACAGCTTCTGTGTTTGTCTTGCAGACATTGTTATCCAGATGAATCATATCTACTGTCAGGAGTCCAGGTTGTTTGCAGCAAATGGCCCATTGAGTTCAACAGAGTGGTGCAGTATGACACAGCATTCACAATCTCACCATGAGATGATTCTTTTCTTTTTTTTTTTTGTATGAAGGTGGGATGTTTCCATTCCATGGAGGATTGTTTGGATTCTGGTTGAAAGTGATGAATCAAGACCTGTCCCCTATTACAATTTGTGCCATGGTCTTTCCTTGGTATACTGAGTGAGGTGTGCAAGGGCAGACCCATTCTTTCATTGTGTGTTCCTCAGACAACTGGTGCACAAACTTCTTGAAACTTCAACTGTTCATAGATGATGATGTAAGTGGTTCCATGCGAACACCTACAGCACATGCTATGTCATCGATCATCACACACCTGTCTTTGCAAATGATTTCTTCTATACGCTGCACTGTTTTCAATTGATACCTCTGCAGGATGACCAGGATGCTTCTCATCTGTGACACTTTATCCTTCCTGGTTAAACTTCTGAATCCAATCGAACACAGCTCTCCATGATAAACAATTCTCACCATACACAAGATGCATTTCACTATGCACTTCTATGGAGAGGCCTTTTGCCCACAAAAGATCACAACCGCATGCTGTTCTTGTGTGCACTCCTATAATACACTCGCCATCTTCTTCTGCCTGCTCAGTGCCAATGCAATGTCATACACCTGCTACAACAAGCATACATATGCTACCATCTGCTGCAAAAGTTTGTATGCAAATTTAAATATGTTATACAGTAAACAAACCTTTGTAACTTATTTACTGACTCACCCTCATATACAGAAGGTTAATGAAATATTTTATGAACAGGTATATAGTATTCATGGCTTCTATTACATACCATTAAAAATTGGTAACAAACAATGTCTTTCATAGCTCCAAAGAGCTTGCTGATCCCTAAACTCTCCCTATTCTGTAGCATGAGAAACATACCATTAGGCATAAAATCAGTGCCTTTAAATGAATTTTCTGGTAGACTAACATCCCCATCTATAATTCTGTAGTCCACAGTATAGAGACGACAATCAAGCTCATACTCATCCTCATCACACTGCACCTGAAACAAATTTCAGGTTAAGAATGCTGTAAATATTAGTCTTGCTACTGTAAAAAAAGCAGTTAAGGAGAAATATTCCAAGAGCATTTTCCAACACTCTACAAATCATTAACAGATACATAAGAGGAGACCTCAAGGTTTTATGAAGGCAATTTCTTAGGAGTTTTTTTATAAGATATTGGTTCTCTTCAGAAAAATGAAAGTTTTAGTGGAAAATGGATAGAAGAGTTTCATTTCCTGCCTGCACATGTAATATCATATCCATTTTTAAGACTTCAAAAGGACATATGGTATATCAGATCAGTAATTACAATTAATCCAGTCGCATCAGATGACAAGCTGTACTTGCATAAGTTAGTAATGGCATTTAAATTGCATGATAAGCACAACTCGCAAATGCACTGATCAATAAAGCAACATATATTTGCATTTTTAACTAACAGGTGGCCTTCACAGATCTCATATCTCTTTAGAAAACTAATCAAGAGAAAAATTGATGTTGTTGATACCATTAGAGAAAATAAGAATATTAGTCATCTGTAAGCTTAGTAGGTGAGCTACCAAAAGAATGAAGTTGTGCACGCTTTGTTTATATAGCAGACAGATAGACAGAACCAGTTAACTACACTGCACTGTCACACGCACTATGAATGGCGATAACTTGATTCTTCTTTAATGTAGATGGACTACTAAACCTAGTCATCTGATGTATCTCATAATAAAGTGAAACATGGTGAGTATGAACCATGATGTCGAATACATGTGTTCTGTATGATATGGAAGTATAACAAAGACGTTTATTTGCTATTGATGAAACATGAAGCTGCCAACATTACAGCAACAGGCAAACTGAGAAGAAGGAAATGTCAGACACCCAAAGAGGTAAAGGAAGAAAAGCATGCCCTTGAACATCAGATGCAACTGGGAGGTGTAAATTTGCAAGATGACGTGACAGCTTGGTTTCCTGAAATGTGACACACAGCTAGACATATACATATTTAATTGTTTCATTGTGATTCATGAATTACTGCTAAGAAAAAGATCCCTACATGGACTTGAAAACCAATGCAATTTATCAGCTGCTTCAAAATTGACACTACCAGAGTTCAATGTTAGAGGTTGACCTTCAGCTCGGGAAACCCCAATGATACTGCAAGCTAAAGTGCGCACCAGTTTTCCATTTCACCTACAGACAAGAAAGAAAAGAATTAAACACAAGATGTGTTGTATGCCACAGTAGAACATGTTGCAAATGACTGGCAATGCAAGAAGTACTTGAAAAACTTTTGAGCCAAATTTGTGACACTAACTTCACTTACTTGAATTTAAAAGTGCAACAAGTTTCAGAAGTTATTGCTTCCATCCTCAGTTTCAGTCTGATTGGCAACACTGGCAAAAGTACTATACGTGGTCTTTTGCAGAAGTGGTATCACCTGATCTTGCGATGAAACTAATGAGGTTGTTCAATGGCAGGATTTTCAAAGTACATAACATATTCCTTTTTTTTTTTTTTGATGATGTGGAGGTTTCCCTGGACTTTCAGTTCTGCAGACCTACCGAGTTCTGCAAGAAATGGGACAGAGGATTCTCCATGGCTAGGCCAGATATTTGTAGAACTTGCTGTCAGACTGAAAATGTTGTTAGATACATAAACCTGTAAGGACGAGGTAGTCTTCTATTTCTTTTCATGGAGTTCTAAGGTCCATTAACCATCATCTTAAAGAGTGTTGAGAGTTTCTGTGTAGATATGCTGGGGAAGAGAGAGCTGACATCAAGTCCTTTCCAGAACACAAAAGAATGGTTTCAAACCCAACATAGTGATGAACAAAATTGCAAAATTTCAGACACAAAAGCAAATCAGAGAAAACACAACAATCTGCACACAAGAACCATGTAAAATTTGTAAGATTTAAACATGCCTCTAGACTAAACCACAATTTCAACAAAATTTTCAAGAAATACAGCATAGGTCTGGCCCCCAGAACAAGTATATGGTCCAGAATTTGCTTAATTCTCCCCTGAAAGACAGAATACCATCAGAGCAAAAATCAGGCATTTACTGAATAAACTTTGAAAATTGTAACATGGTATATGCAGGCAAATCAAAAAGAAACATTGGAACCAGAGGGAAAGAACACTTTAGTTGCATTTCCAATAAAGAAATAGAAATATCAGCTGTAGCATACCATTTTTTGTAAACCACGATATCAACCCTGAAGTGACTCTACTGAGAAACATCAGTAGGTCTGCAGGACTGAAAGTCTGGGAAAATATCGACATCATCAAAGAAAGGAACTCCCAACAATCATATTAGGCCATCAAAATTCCAGAGTCAGAGCTTCCAGTATCATGCATACAAAATTTCAGAAAGTAATTATATTGGTTGATTTTATATTAATTTTTAAACTTTACAATGCACACGCATAGCTGTACAGCGATTTAAATCAGATTTCTGCTGTAGCCATGATGGTGTTAAATAATGGCTTAAAAAGAAAATTTCCCTTGTTTGTAATTTAAAACCTTCTGAGAAAATGGGCAAAAACTGTGTGCCATGTATCTATTAATAAACAGGCAAATTTAAAATGTTCTATTTCCTAGTTAGCTTACCAGCATACCTTCCCAACCAATTTACAGTATAGTTGTGAGTCTCTGCAGTAATAACTCATAACTCATAACTAATAAGCGGTTAATCTGTGCATCATGCAGCAGCCGGGTCAACATACAGTCATGGACATAAGTATTCATACAGCTACCAATAAAAAGGAAACTGCTTTATTTTGAAAAATTCTACATTTAAAAATGCAAACATTTGTCACACATATGAACTTTAAACATTCTGTTAGCATACTTATATATTGGTATTACATTTACAGTGTTCTACAAAATATAAAAAAATGTTTTCTCCCAAGGACTGTATTTTACGTGGGACATAAGTATTTTATCAGCAATGGTAAGCACAGAACCAATGGTTATCTGATAACCCAGAATGTGCCAGTCACCTATTGCTAGTGCTGCATACTAGTTGTGTTGTGTGAAGTGACTGGTGAGCTGCAGAAGGTCAAAATGGATAGCAAAGAAAAGGAAACATCTTTAGACCTAAGGAAGGTAATTGTTAAACTACACAAACTGAAAAGATTCTATTCTGAAATATCTTGTACCATAGGAAGAAGTTATTTGACAATGCAGAGTGTCATTAAATATTTTAAAGAAATCCATATGCTAATAAACGAAGAGAGAGGGTCGCCTACAAGACACTAAATTCTAGAGAGCAAAGGCAGATGAAGAAAATCCACAGATTACCTCTTCTAAATTGCTGCATATGGAAGAACAGTATGAGAAGCATGTAACGGCCAGGACAATAAGACGACTCATCAATCGTACTGGATTCCATTCCAGGGTATCCAGAAAGAAGCCTTATATTAGCAGGAAAAATTCAAAAGCAGGCTAGTGTTTGCAAGCAAAGATGTAGGAAAGGACAATGCACTTCTGGAAAACGTTTTATTTTCGAACAAAAGTAAATATACTATATTTCATAATGATGGTTGAATACAAGTGTGGAGAAGGCTGAATACAGCATTGGATATCCAAACTTTGCAAGCAACAGTTAAACATGGAGGTGGTGGTGTTATGGTCTAGGGATGCATGGCTGCTTCTGGTGTAGGGGAACTAGTATTCATTGAGAGAAATATGGCTAGATGTGGGACTTTGAATTTAGGTGACAATCACTACTTCCAGCAGGAGAATGATCCTAAACATACTGCAGAGATTGTCCATTTGTAGTTGCTATATAATACTCCACACACACTAAAAACACCTGCACAATCTCCGGATCTATACATAGAGTGACCAGATACGGGGTGGCAGGCTCAGAGGTAAGCGGCTCCCTGACATCTCCAGGTGCTGGAAGATAACACACCAGCCTTCGTCCCCAAGGAGAGGTCTCACTGGGGGGGGGGGGGGGGGGGGGTGTCATCACACGCTGAATGCCTGGACAAAGAGTTACTCAAAACAAACTCAACTACCTTGCCAACCCATCTGCTCGCTTGATTCTTTGCCATGAAATTTGACAAAGTAATGGGAGGCAAGAAAATGTGTGACTTTATTACAGATACCACCTCAACATTTGTCAACAACTTAAGAAAACTGTGAAAAAACCCAAAGTCAAAGTGGGAGCCTTACATACTACCGTGGAGCCATCTCACTTGCTATGTTATCTCATATTTTCTAATTATCATTCTATTATCCTTCTTTGACAAGTGCAAACTATTGATATATTGGTGATACAAAAATTGGTGTATCTGACAGTCCTCTTTGCAAATTCATGTTTTTAAAATAAAATTCACCAGTCTGAAGCGCAACATCAGCTTGTAGCACAAGCGCGCAAAAAATATCTGCAAACTATCCAATGATCATGTGCAGAGCACTCAATGTTATATACCAGAATTTTGTCCGGATGATGTTGAAGTTGTGGCAGCCTGTTTGAAATAACATCCATTAATGACATTCAATCATATTAGCATAATATGTTGTAAATCATAAAACTTGAAGCTTTTCTGCAGCAAGATCAATATGTTTGGTAAATACAGCTTTTGTTAGGTAAGATAATTTGCTTACTACTGAACTAATATACAGTTACCAGTGAAAGATACAAGAAGAATTAAGTGTTATGTTTCTACAGATGTAAAATTCTAAAAGTGATGATACCTTCTTTTAAAAAAACAATACACACCGCATTTCCTTGTAAATACTGTACATGCAGTCTTTAAAATGAAATAGAGGATTCTGAAACTGATGTGTGAACATGTTCGAATTTTGGTCTGTAGCTTGACTCATTAATGAAAACTGATGCAGCAAATGTGAGCAGCTTGTTTCCCATGCAAAATGGCATTTGGTTATGGTCCACAGAATTTTGTAACTCTATTCTGACTAGCACTACTATCATTACATGAGAGATAATGTATTAGTTTTCAGAATCATCCCTTTCATATTTTAGAAAAAACATTTCAGTTTTAAAGCACATAACTAACTGCTATTTAATGAGTGATCATTATAATTGTGACTGTTATGAGTATATCACCAGATAAGTCTAGTATCTTGTGTGCATAATGTCAATATTATTGTTCTAGAATCTAAATTTATCTGCAAAATTATTTACAAATACTCTTTTATTGTTCCCCATCCCCTTTTTTGGGAGTGGTTGAAGATTGAAAAGTATAAAATCATTATGTCTCTTGCTAACACAACTTCTGTTAAGTGATCCTTAATTTTACTAACATGAAACAAAAAGGTAAACCCACTACTTATTCCTTAGTTATAAAAAGTTACTTATGACATTTGTAAAATATTGGCTGTCTCACATACACAGTATGTTTACTACAAAACTTGCCCGGCAGGAGTGCAGCCTGTGTGACCTTCACTGCATCTCCCTGCACATGCATGCTAATTGTCAATGTGTGTCAAGACTTATTTCCATTAGGTAGGTGATAAATGCTGTTCTAATCCAGTTCACACATGAATTACATTAAGGGTGTTTAGAAGTATCCAGTTTTGCCTGAAGTGTTTTCAAAATGAATCGGTTGCAGTATGTAGCACAACAAAGAGTGTTTATATATGATACGTACGTGCTTACATCATCTTGTAGGGAAGTTGTAATGCAATTTGAAAATAAATTTCCTGGTGTGCGTATTCTGAGTAGAAAGACTGTTCATTTGCTGGTAAATAAATTCAGGGAGACAAACAATTTGTGAAAGGAAAAGAAAGATAAAAAGGTGTGTGCTTACGGAACAGAAATTAGACGAAATCGGAGAAAGCTTAGAACAGTCACCTCAAAAATCTCTTATGCGCCTTGCATAAGAAACTGACATTTTGAAAGCTTCAGCATGGAAAGCAACAAATCTTTTAAAACTTAAGCCATACAAGGTTACTGTTGTCCAGGAATTGCTACCACATGATCACCAGAGTCTGGTAAACTTTTATAACTGGATTTTGAGGAACGTTAATGATAGAACAATCAAACCATGATTAACATTGTTCAGTGACAAAGCATGGTTTCATTTACATGGTCATCAGTCAACACAACCGATATTATGCTACAAACAAACCCAATTTCGCTCAGTCCCCTGATCTTTAACGTATGCAATTTTTATTTATGGGGTAACTTGAAAAATAAAGTATACAAAGCTAACCCCCACACATTAGAAGAATTAAAACAAATTATCAGGACAGAAATTAACACTATTTTGGAAGCTGAACTAATGCATGTGAATGAAAATGTTCTCAGAAGATGTCGTAGAGGTATTGATGCAGTTGGACGGCATTTCCAACATCTCCTGTGATAAGGTATGTTTTGTGTTTATTCTGATAATTGTTAATGTGATCTGAGATTTGATGTGCATGCACGTGTGACTGGGAGATGGGCAGTGCGACTGCAAGCCAAATCTTGCCGGGCACCTGCTGGCCAAGTTTTGTAGCATACGTACCGTAGTAACATATTATACTAATAATTTTAAAAATGATCACTATCCCACTTTAGACTGAATAGTTTTTCAACATGAAGTCAATTTAGAAGGTTACTACAATAAATCACTTCTCTTTTGCATTTCAGAAAAATAAATAGTAAAAAAAAGAACTTCTACAATGATGTGTCATGTTAGTTTTCTAAAATAACGAAAAAAGCAATGTTGAAGATTTTGAAGTTAAGAAGATCATTGCTGTGATTTTGTTACTTCTTGTACAAGAGACATGCATTTTATATTCCTTTCCAATCCAGAACCAATACTTTATAATATGTATGTATGTTAAATGTTCATTTTCTATTTAACAGTTACTTTGTATTCTGTAAGGTAATAACTTGTTATTTATTATGTTTCTCAGAAATACATACCCGTATTTCACTTGCTAATTCCTCTGCCAGTCCATCACTCCCTAATATAACAAGATTTATCTGATTATTGTCAGAGTTTAGGAGCCACTGATTACTGTGGTTCCAGGAAGAGGGCCTGAAAATATATATACATTGTTCTTATGCTGATCGTTTATAAATCCCACATTAAAAAATTCAGTATCAATCTACAGAAGCAATGTTTATTTTTATTTCATTATTACAAAAATAGTTTACTACTTCTGCTTTTGCAAGTACAGTAAGTGAAGTGGTATATCTGCAGCAAATTATCTAATTTTCAAATCAAGACAGGTAGACATTACAAATTGGTTTAAAGGCCCTGTGCTGTTAAATTGTATATAGATCTATTTAAAAAAGAATGATTCAACACAACACAAAAAATAAAAAGAACACTCCTTCTAACTTTAGCCAATTACTTGTAATCCTCACTTTAAATTTTGACTTTTGACTTTAAATTTTGACTTCATCACCTCACAAAGCAACAAAATCATGCACAGCAAACTAGATGTCAGTAGCAATCAGTTTTTAATTATGACAAACTTGTGTGTTTTGTTGCAGCAATGAGGATGGACAATGTTAGACGGAGAATGAAGTTTTCTTATAAGATAACTGCAGAGACATCACACTCACCAAAAATTGTTATATTTGGTAGAACCTCCATAGCAACTTTGACTCTCTTCTTATGAAGGCAAAGAATCACATTCACAGCTACTAATCACTACACATCTCTAATCTCATCATTACGTAAGTCTCCGATATGCTGCCTTGCAAAGTTTCTTTTTAGATACACTTTCTTGTTCCACATAGCCAACCCTCTAAGGTAGACCAACAGCTACCACAAAACACGTGACAAGTTCATGTAACATTTTGGTCTCCAACCACACACCAAAATAAACTTTGTAAGCATCATGGAGCTTTGTCCTGAACACAATTATATGTTTCACTTATTTAGTTCTGATACGATGTCCACAGACAGCAAAACAGGTCTGCTATGACATCCAAATCTTTGGGTCCCTGCCAAAGCATACTAATGGGACTCTACAGTATTTGTATAAATGGAGTAGAAAAAACAAATTGATAGACGCATAAATGAATGAATTTTTCATTTTATGACTAAAGTTATGTCACTAACATGCTAAAGAAGAGTCTTATGGTTAAGAGATATATGTATAGGACAACACATATATACTATTATAATGACAATCATGATTGAGAGTCGGTACTGTTCGGTAATGATGCTCTTCCTGCAGCACAGCTTCCTGCTATTTGATTGTACAGGATATTCATGCTACCAACTTTCTACCAGAAAAACGTATTTCAGAAGCACATCTAACACTATCCCAAACAGGACCAGTCATGACTGAAAATCAGGATACCAAACGACTCAAAATCTGTAGTATCTGTATACAAACAGCAGAGGTTTATTATGGCTGTATTGAAATAATGATCACATTAAAGTAAAGCAGTTTCATTAATGGAGCAATGTACACCTGTGTTTTTGAAATAGGACATAATCAAATAAAAAACCTCCAACTACAACACTTCAGACAGACGAAATGGAGTTCAAGGTGGATATTAAAATGCTTCTGAAAAACAGTGGTCTTAATTTCTTAGAAGAGTTAGCTCTTACTTTCTATAGGATGTAGAGTTATCAGGAACCATTAGCAATGTCAGAGAAATCTGCTTTATGACCATGAACATACACACCACCACAGGCAGAGTCCTAGCAGAATTTGAACTGCAGACTTCCTGAATGCAAGCCTCACATATTACCATAGAGCCATTTCACTCATTAAATGATCATCTGAGGAGAGAATAAAGTAACATAAATGTATAAGGTGATAAGGTGATAGAACTTCTGGGATGGTGGAATTGAAGAAAAATAACTTCTATGGTATGGTCATGTGAGAAGAATCAAGGAGGAATACAGTCGAATCCTGATAACTCAACCTAATGTGGACTGAAAAGCTGTCGAGTTACCGAAAAGTTTTATGTAATAAGGGGTCTGTTATTCACAACTCATAACATAATACCGCAAATTACATAAATATATATTCCAGCACAACATAGAAAACAGAAAAGTATAACATATTTTAAAATTTATTACATATTAATATGTCCTCCTTTGTCCGATTTCTTTAACACACCCAATTTAATTTCCATTGTCATGTTAACCAGTCTTTCTTCTTGTTTGACATTTTCACTGGCACACACACAACACTGACAGTAAGCCTGAAATCTTGGAAGCAGCACTATAACCACAAATATGTAACTGAACATTTAGCTTACACGTACAGGGGTATTTTTAGACGTGGCGAATGACCTTGCTAGGATCTCAAGAGTGACATCATGCAAATTGATAGGGGTAACGTCTCCGTTTCTTTCCTTAAAATAAACAAGATACTGTAGAATATGTAAAATGGCAATGTACTTAATCACATATGTTCTGGAATGTTTATGTACTATACAGAAGTCATAAAGATAATCTGACACCCCTATGGTCTTATAAATACAAAAATGAACTCTAATACAAGCCACTACACAATTTGTCATGTGTCAAAAATAAAGCAATAAACCTAGACAAAAGAAAATACAGAAAAAAATATTCCTGGTCACTTATGAGAGGACAGAGAAGCTTGGAGACTGCAAATGCAGAAGTTGTAGATGTACATAAAAAGAAGATTTTATATACACGGTATCTCAATAAAACACAGACATTTAGTATGTTGTGTGGGACGGCAAACTGATCGATTTTCAAACAGGAATCCCTGTCTGGAAATACACGGTTTGGACACTGTAGCACATTGAAGTGTGAGATGGGTGTATGTTCACATTTTCTCAATAAACTCAACATAAGCAGCACACTGAGCTGTCTACATTACAAACGGGCTTCAGACTGTCTATCTCCTACGTCACTGGAGATTGTATATCAACGATACTGAGTCTCATGCATATGATCCAATACGTGCAGTTATATTTGAAGATTTTCAATTGCTCCATGTACTCAAGCAATAAGGTTCAGACGATACAGGAGTACCATACCCATACTCTCCATACAACTCCACAGAAAATAGTCGAGAGGTGTCAGATCTGGCAACTGTGCTGGCCATGCAACTGGTCAACCTCTACTAATCCATCGATTTGGATATGTGACATTGAGGTGATTCTGCACATTTATATCAGTGTGCTGGAGCTCAAGTTGAACATTTCAGCAGCTGTGTACTGCTATGTATTGCACTGTTGTTAAAAAATGTTACCGTATTGGAAACTATACAAGTAACACAGTTTCAATACCTGCATATGGGGGATATCTATTATCAAGTTAATTAAATACTAATCTGTGTAGCTTTGCTTTTCTTTGTATGTGTAGTGCTACAATTTGCAACAGTATGTTTGCCTGACCCAATATTCTGGACTTCCTAATGAAAATTTCAGTATATTATATATTATAGCAAAGTGATATGTATTAAAAACTAAAAGACAAATTGTACTAGGAGTTGCCTGTCCTTAAGGTATAAGAGGTTTATTTGGTTAACTGAATATTCTAAAAAATCTGAATGTTTTACTTTATAACATAAATAACTGAAACCAGAGTTGTTTATTATTCAAGTATTTTGTCTTAAGCTATATCATATGGATTAGCAAGATAAAATTCTAGATTCCAACGGTGCTGCAACCTTCTTCTTCAGAGATTCACTGTCTTGTTGGAACATGTTAAAGGCACTTGCAGAATGTTTTATGGTCCAAATAGTGTAGGCAAGGAATTTTTTATTTGAGCAACTTATTTACAAAAGCTATAAATATAGACCTGGAAACTTTGCAGTTTGCAAAATTCATAAATGGCTAAAAATGCATGAATTTACAAATAAATGTCTTATGTTATGTTTGGGTGTCTTAAATGGAAAACTATTTGCAAATTCCTTAAAGTATCAGCAAATTTTCTTGTTACTAATAAGATTTAATAAAATTTATATTATTTTTTTATCACACATAAATCCTCTGTTTTTAAGGGAAAGGAAATGCAGAAGATTAATGCTTATAAGTTGAGAGTAACCTGGAAGATGTATGAATGCTGGAAAGTGTATCAAAAAATAGGGGTACAGAGCAGACCACAGCACCACTTCCTGATTTGTAACAGGTGTGCAATTAAGAAATTTTTCTTCCAGGACACTGCACTGAGTGAGATAACGTAGAATTCTGATTTGCTGCTTGATTTAATTAACTTCAAGGCAGGCCTGGGTAGGACAATTGTGGGAATAGATAATAATTTTCATGTCAGTAGGATGTATAAGACTGGGAAAGTCCACAAAATTTTTAAAGCTGTTAATATAAGATTATAAAATATAATACTCTATGCCTATTTATAATGCATCATTATGTTACTTCAATGTTGGCAACATGTTTAATTAAACATGAATTTTTCATTGTGATGGACATTTATCAAGGGATTTCCAATTCTAAGGCAACGTCAAACCATTATGGCTTTGCATAATTGTACCACAGTGGAGCAGCTGATCCAATTAAGTGCTGTGGCGCATTTTGGTTCAGTCCACCAACAAAGGAAATTATTTTGAGTTGTTGGTTCTACCTGCTCAAAATGAGTCCATGGTTAGATATCTCTACTTGTCACCTTCACTATTCAAAATGACTTGTTTGAAGTGAAAACCAACATTTTAAATGAACATATGAAATAAATAAGTAACCTTTTAACTAAATTAAATATGGGACTCCCTCTCGAAAACCTCACCTTGCTGTGGTGAAAGCGCCCAATGATCCAGATGGCCAGACAGTGTAACTGTAACCAGTTAATTGAAAGGCAATAGGAAAGGGGAAGCTAATCAGTAAATAATCTGAATGACGCTGTGTTGGTGGACGTTAATTTAAAAAAGTAAATAAATAAAAAATGTGCTGTAAAACTGAAATACCTAGTTTTGCATACTAAGCATTCTTGTTAATACTGAAGTGGCATATCCTACAAGTCAATTCTTTGAGTAAGCACTTTTCTAAATTACCTAAGAGTGAACCACTGTTGTAGGGAGTCATTACTTTTCAAGGATGTTAGCTTTAAGAAGGGGGAGAGGGACCAAAGAAAGAAACAAGAGTTAAATATGCCTAAAACAATACCTGTGTGCCCTGGTGCGTAGTATGCGTTCTATAAGAGCATCCATGCAATTTGGAAAGGCAGGACAGTGTTCCCTTATTGGACAGTGAACAAATCCAAGGTGTTGAAACAGCATCAGCTTCCTGTCCTGATCAATTCGATCCAAAGCTTTGTACCTGTGTATAATTTAAATTTGTATTATTAGTCAAAACACAATTTACATTAGTAGGCAAAGTCAGCTTATACTTTGAAGCTAATATGCATGCACTACGAAGTCAGTATCACTGATACTACCTTTAGGGAAATTGCAAAACTGAAGTTGTATGCATTAGGCCTATTGCAATTTGATTTCAAAACATACTAAAGAGGAAAAAAAAAAAGATAATTATTAAATAGAAAATGATTATCTAGGCTTATGGGCCATGGTCTAGCAGAAAATTTCCTTCCAGATGTTTCATCCAAAGCTGTGTCAAACATCTTCAGTGGCATGGCTATAGTACTCTGCTTGTCTCGGCGATGAGTGATACAGAGGCTTTGGGTTTCACAGGCTTTATACACTTAGCATGGGTAGGTGGAGATTGCTCCCGGTTGGTCTGTTCTTTGTTTACTGATTCAGCTGCTGTGTGGGCTGGGCTAAGTAGAAGCTGCTTTCATTGTCTATGGTTGATGTCTATGTGCTGGCAATTACTGTAGCTGAACCTGTTGATGGCGTATGATCTCAGATTTGTCTCCAGTCGGCTTTCTTGCATGCTTTGCATAATGCTGGATGCCAAGCTTTATTTAGGTGCTTGGTTTCTTCCCTAGTACTTAAGTTATATTTATTAATGATTTCAAACTTTTCTGGCCTTGGTTATTGATGATAGTTTCTCAGGTCAAATTTGAGTAACTGCCCCAGCTTTCAGCAACTAATTCTGCCACCAACCTCAGGGGAACTGAAGCTAGACTAATAATATTGCAATATTTATATCTAGTCAGCGGCAGATAAAATCAGCCAATGGTCGAGCTCCAGCCAATGGAGACAAGTGTGGAAACAATCAGGTGACTGATGTTTCTTTGCACTGTGCTGGAGACATGTGCTGAAACACTGCCATCCACATGCTTTACTGATTTGAAGGCCTTCTTCTCCGTTAAAGATGATTTTATCAGCTTTAATGTATAGAGCTTCTTTAACCAACCTGTTGTAGCACTTAGAGGACTTTTATAGCATTTTTGTAGAGGCAAAGTTGACTTTGTGATCTGTATTATACGTGTGCTCAGCCATTGCTGGTTTTACTGGGTAACCTAGTCTAATGCAATGTTGATGTTCTTTAATGCTATCTTCTGCAGTTCCATATGTCTTTCCTATGTAAACTTTGCCACAACTGCATGGAATTTCTTAAATGCCTGGGGTACGTAGACCCAAATCATCTTTAGCAGAACCTAAAAGCTGTTTTATTTTGTTTGGAGGCTTGAACGCGGTTTTTACTTCACACTTTATGAGTAATCTCCCAGTTTTCCCCGATAGGGTGCCACAATAAGGAATCACTGCTAAGCTTGCACCTCCTTTCCTTGTGTTGGGTTCATGGTTGCATTTAGAGCACATTTTGTTAAAAGTTCTGTTTATTTCCTGGTTAGTATATTGACTCTGCCTGAAAACTGTGTGAAGGTATGTGTGTATTTCTTGTGGTAGATTTTCAAGATCAGGAATGGCAATTGCTCGATGTATGAGTGTTAAGACGATTGTCCACTTCTGCACCTGGCGATGACAACTGGTGCTATTAAGGAATAGATTGGTGTGAGTTGGCTTCCTATACACCTTGTGGCCCAGGTGTATAATTTTTTTTATAAATTAGTAAATCCAAAAAAGGATTTCAGTCTACATGGTAAACTTGATGTTGGGGTGGATGCTGTTGAGAAATTCATGCAATGCTGTCAGGGCATCTATTTTCGTGTGGCCATACCACAAACATATCATCCACACAGCAGAAGAACTGAGTAGGAGCTAGGGGTGCAATTTTGAGTGCTACATGTTCAAATTCCTGCATGTAGAAATTGGCCATAGCCGGAGATAATGGAGAACCCATAGCAGCACCATCCACTTGTTCATGACAGGTGCCATTAGACGGGAAATACGTGGAAGTTAAAGCATGATGGAATAAGTTAATCATCTTATCATGGAAGTGCGGTTTCAATAGTTCTAATGTATCCTGTTGGGACACTTTAGTGAAAAGTTACTCCAAATTGAAACTAACCAGTATATCTGAAGTAATTACCTGGCTTCCGTGTATAACTTTGGTAAATTCTGATGAGTTTCTCACATGGTGACTGCAATTTTCAATCAATTGTTGCAATAGCTCAGTCAGGTACTTAGCCAGAGTGTATGTTGGAGAGCCTGTAGCGTGAACAATGGACCTGAAAGGAATGTTTGGCTTATGCATTTATGGCAAGCCAGAAAGTCTGGGAGGGGTTAAGTTATGTGGCATTATCTCTTTGATGTCTTCTAGAGTATGACCAGACGATTTTAATAGAGCAGCTGTTTTTCTTTTCAGTTTGTTGGCAGGATCTTTAGGGATTTGTTTGTAAGCTTTATTGGAAAGTAGCTCTAATAGTTTCAACTGATAGTGGATTCTTGATATCACAATGGCTGCATTTCTCTTGTCTGTGAAAAGTACCAATAGTTCTTTATTCATCTTAATGTTGCGCAGCACTTTTCGTTCAGCTCTGAAAGAGTTGCCATTTTTAATGTATTGCCTATTTCCTGTCTGATTTCTTCTGTCACTTCTTTCGGGACGTTAAATATAGCACACTCTGCTCCACTGATTATATCTTTATATGGAACCATCTTAACAGGAATGCTAACGAACATAGTAGACTAGTCATTTTCTTTTGCAGACTTTCAAATTCACATAGCCAGCAGTGGATAACCTATCCGTAGAGGTTAGTAATTAATGATTTGAAGCTTTCCTGGCATTGGTTAGTTTTATCAGCTTTAATGTATAACAGCTTCTTTAACCAAACTGTTGTAGCACTTAGAAGATTTTTGTAGCATTTTTGTAGAGGCAAAGTTGACTTTGTGATCTGTATTATACGTGTGCTCAGCCACTGCTGATTTTACTGGGTAACCTAGTCTAATACAATGTTGATGTCCTTTGATGCTATCTTCTGCAGTTCCATCTGTCTTTCCTATGTAAACTTTGCCACAACTGCATGGAATTTCTTAAATGCCTGGGGCACGTAGACCCAAATCATCTTTAGCAGAACCTAAAAGCTGTTCTATTTTGGTTGGAGGCTTGAACGCGGTTTTTACTTCACACTTTATGAGTAATCTCCCAGTTTTCCCCGATAGGGTGCCACAATAAGGAATCACTGCTAAGCTTGCACCTCCTTTCCTTGTGTTGGGTTCATGGTTGCATTTAGAACACATTTTGTTAAAAGTTCTGTTTATTTCCTGGTTAGTGTATTGACTCTACCTGAAAACTGTGCGAAGGTGTCGTATTTATTGTGGTACATTTTCTGGTGCAAAAAGGACTGTCTTTCGCCAGGGCAGCAGGAGGGGCAAGAGCACCAGAACCACCACCTTCAGGCTCCCCTCACCAAACCCTCTCCTCCCAGGAACCCTCAATTGACCTGAGAGGTCTTTCAGAAATATTTAGCTTACTAAAATCCCTAAATTTACCAGCACTTCTGCCAAAACTACAGCCATTTATAACGAAATTCAGAAGCTGCATGAGCACTTGGGAAAAACTCGAAACCATCGTATGCTTCATCTCTGCCATACTAGAGTAAATGACCACGGTAAGGGGAGGTATATCTTTAACGCCGGCTGTCCTGTGGAATGCCAATGGTATTTCCAGAGATCATGAAATTGAAAGCTACCTGAGGTGCAACAAAATTGAAGTCGCATTTATATGCAAAACAAAATTACAAACCGAGCTTACATTTAATCTCCAAGGGTATAACATATTTTGAACTGACAGATCTGGCTGACACAGGGGAGGGACAGCCATAGTGTTGAAAAACATAGTTGCTTGCTCATGCTTCTGTTACATTTCCAAAGCTGGAAGCATTAGAGTGCACAGTGCTCAAAACCTCAATCAACGACAAACTAGAGGTATTGGTAGCACTTTACCGGCCCCCAAACTCCCCCATTTTCCTGAGAGACCTCAAAAACATATTTGATTTAGGGGAGCATGTTATTATTGCAGGAGATTTCAAAGCACGGCACCCATGGTGGCAGTCACGCCAGGCAAACGTGGCCGGAAGTCTCCTAGCCGAATTTATTACTGAACATGACAATATAGAGCTACACACCCCCTTGGACCCCAACTTTTGGCACCATTCAGGGCATTTTGACCCCGAAATCTTGGACTTTGTTATTACCAAAAATGCAGCCATTTCACAAAATGTTAACGTGTATCATAGCCTGGACTCCGACCATCTTCCAGTACACTTCGAGATTTGGGGTGCCATCACAACACACATGCCCCAAACCAAGAACCGGACAGAAATCAACTGCAAAAAATACAACCTGGAAATGCACAAGATGGCTCAGCCCAGGTTATCATACTCCAACGAGACAGAAATAGACGCCACCATAGAAAACTTTACTGCCTCATTGCACACAGTCAAATGAAGTGCTACCACATACAACAGAAGTCCACCCAGTTTCTGCACGTACCCCGAGGTAGAGCTTCTTAATGAGGCTCTGGAGACAAAACCACCAGCCTGAGTACAAAACGCTAGAACAATGGCTACGCAAAATCATTTGACATGAAGTTAAAATCAACAAAATTGAACAGTGGGAAAACAAAATGCTGAGTACCACCCATTCGGACAATTCCTTGTGGAAATTACTAAAGTCATTTAAGACTTCCTCGAGCGTTAACACTGACACTGAGGCACTCCACACTCAACTCAGCCTGAACTTCTCCTCAGAGGAGAAAGTCGGGGTGTTTGCAGATTATCTCACGGAGAGATTCTCCGACAATCCCAACACCAACCCAGTCCAAGAAGACATCAAACACTGGGTACAAGTCAGGGTGGCACAGAAGCATGAGCAACCACTAACACTAATTACACCTCAGGAAGTTTACAAACACATTAGGAAACTATCTAATGGGAAAGCCACCGGCCCAAACAGGATAACTAATGAGGACCTCAAACACATCCCGAGAAAAGCCCTGGTGCAATTAACAAAATTGTTTAACGCATGCCTTAAATGCAATTACTTTCGCCATACTTGGAAATGGGCCAAGGTCATCATGCTACCACAGCATGGGAAGAGTACCAGGCACCCTCAAAATTATTGTCCCATCAGTCTCCTGTCCAACACTGGAAAACTGTTCGAAAGTCTTATACTTTTTCAACTCAAAAAACAAATCTTGGAGATGGAAGAACTCTCCAATGCACAATTTGGATTTAGAAAAGGTCACTCCATCGACTTGCAGCTACTAAGACTTGCTGATGATGTCACCAAACAATTTAACAATGGTGCTTCCACATTGGCGCTATTTTTGGTTGTGGAAGCTGCAATTGATAGGTGCTGACACAATGCCCTGATATACAGTTTGCACCAAAACTTTCCTGGGCTCAGAAACTATTTATTTTTAATCGACAGCTTCCTGAAAAACAGACACTTCTACGTTCAGGTGGACCATTCCTGCTCACATGAGCGAATTATGCTGGCTGGCGTACCACAGCAGACAATCATGTCCCCCTTTTTGTATATACTTTTCACTAACAACTTTCCTGTGGACGGCAGATGCAAGGTCACCATGTACGCTGACGACACTGCAATCTACAACCACCATAGAAATCCTTGTTTCGGCCTTCTCAAGGTGCAGCGGTACACTGACCACTTCCTTTCATGGCTTCATGACTGGAAAATTGAAATTAATGCAAACAAGTGCCAGCTTATTCATTTTTCAAAAAAGCTGCAACTTCCGGAAATGGACCTCATGGTCGGCGATCAAACAATGCACTGTAGTCGGCAAGTAAAATGCTTGGGAGTCACCTTGGACAAATGACTCTTGGAACACCCACCTCATAAATACCGCCAACAAAGGGTAGCAGCATTTAAAGATATGTGCCCCGTCTTCAAAGAAATAAAGCCCCGTTCCAAACTAATCCTGTATAATCCTAATCCTACCTACACTTTTATATGTGTGCGTGGCCTGGGCAAATGCCTCAAAATTTGGCCTTCAAAAAATTCAAACCATCCAAAACCTATGCCTCAGGAAAATACTTCCATGTCCACTCCTCACCTCAACCACTACCATCCATCAGGAGCTCCTTACCCCCTACCTGTCCAACTACATCCACAAATGAGCCACCACGGCGTGGGTGTGCATTAGAGGTCACCAAAACCCCCTCATAGCCAACATTGACAGCAGTGAACCGCACCATACAAAACATAAAAGAACATGCCTGTTCTAGGGAAGTCACTGCCTAGCACGCCCACGATCACTAGCCCAAGGCCAGGCTATGTACCGTAGGGACTGATGCCACCAACAGTCACCATCACAGGACGTGCTGCCCACTCAGCCAAATAGTGGGTACTGTGCAAATAGTGTGTACCAGTGTAGTGTGCATATGAGTGTGTGTGTGAATAAGTGTGAATGAATGAGTGTACATACGTAAATATTGTATATATGTATAAAGAACAAAACAAGTGAAACCAAACCAAACAATTACTACACCAAACTGTTCTCGAGAACCCACAGCGGGCTCCTGTATGGGTTTGGGCAAACCCAGAAAGACTATAAATATTAAAAGCCCGAAAAATGTATATAGATATGTAAATTGTTACCCCTGCAAGCCGGGTCCACTGTACCGGCAACAGGACAAAATAATATAATATAAAATAAATATTGCCCGCCTCTGTAGCGTGATGGTTAGCGTGTCTGCCTCACGTTCAAGAGGTCGCGAGTTCGAATCTCGCTTAGGGTAAGATATCCGGGTAAGGTTTTTTTCCGAGGTTTTCCCTAACCTGAGAAGACGAATGTGGGGTAACTTAAAGCTCCATGGACCTCGGGCTCATTTGGGCATCATTTCACCCATTTCATTTCATTCATTCGTCCGATATGACACAATGTTGGAGGACGTTAATTCAAAAAAAAAAAAATAAATAAATAAATAACCTAACCTAGCTTCAGTCAGGTTATCTAGAAGTGTGTGCACATGGCAAGAGACCCACACAAGCTTTTATTGCCAGTGACGGTCAAATCGCGACACTAAATCATCTGTATTACTTTTTCCATGTGCACCCGGATGGAAATTCAAGTGTTGTGTTGTTAAATCTGTGTATACCCAAATGGATTAATAGCAGTGTTAAGTGTTTGTGTACAGTACAGTAGCCAGTGTCTACAGTCCTCTCCTAGTTTAATAATGTTAACTGTGCATATAGTTTTAGCCTAGCCTTTGCTCCTCCCTGTGAAAACAATTGTGCATTCGTTGTGTTTATGTGATAAGTGACAGTGACACACTTTAATTTAGTTAAAGGCTTCAAAAGCTCACGTGGTGCATGCGGCTGTGTGCCCTTGTAGCATGCACCGCGTCACGTCCCCATGCTAACCAATGGCTCCCAGAAGCCCTTGCGACTGGGAGCAGGGACAAATGGGGAGATGGCATCTGCCACATTCAGTCCTGTTATGCCAGCTGCTGGTGCAGAACTGATCGCCTGCGGTGTGCAGCCGGTCATACTTATACAGATGCCAGAAAACTGGCCACAGCCAACATCGATCTGCCCGCCACCACTTCATTGGCCACAGTGACATCAACCCAGCCAACTGCCAATACTGTCAGCCTGGAGAAGGACAGAGTCTTCCTTGAGTTGTAGAAAGAAGTTGAAGATCTAGAAAACAAGATTGTATACTACCAGCAGCTACTGGCAGGTATGGACAGAGAGACCCAGGACTTTGCAAAAGTAGCGCAGGCGCTCAGATTATGCTACAAGGAGCACCACCAAAATAAGTGGCTTCTTGTTCTGCTAGGTGAAGGCTGGCAAACTGCTCCAGCGCATAAGAAGCGCCCACTTAACCAAGGCAGCGACCAGAAAAGTAACTCTGACAGCAAGCATCCTGGCCAGAAGCCTGGTCAGAAAAAACCAAAGCAGGTGACACCACCACACCCCTTCACTACCAGGAATCAGTTTGCACCCCTGGCACCAGTAAAACCTGAATCTAAGGACGAGGAGATGGAGGACCTGTCCCCAAGAACAAATCCTACCCCCAGAAAATCCTTCCCAAAACTCAGTGGGGAACACGATTACAGGCTGCAATATACTAAGCTCAATATTATGAATAACAATCTCTATGATAAGAGAAAACTGCTGCTATATGAGCAGTAAAGAAAATGATTTCACCAGTTTCGTTTTAAGATTTTTCGTATGCTCAGAATCATTTGGTAATATACTAAAAATAAAAGAAGTTATTGAGACAATAAGAGGTTTCAGAAATACAGAATGAAGTATAAGCTGAAACTCTTACAAAAAGGGTGGCAAAGAAACTTAAAAGTAGTCTAGAGAAGAGTTCAATGCATGCTGAAAAGAGTAAAATAGGGGACACATTACTGGGTCAGGGGATCTTAAGCACGTCCAATAGTTTGTAGTTTATTTGCTCCTACTATGTCAGTAGCTTATCAAACTATAAATACTGTCCAAGAGCAAATTGCATGCAATGTATTTTGAAACGACATTATGTATTGTAAAACTGATAATGTACAGAAAAGCCAAAGTAACTGAGTATTCTGTACATTAACACCTCAATGAAATAAATAATTTTACTGCATTAGCTAAACATATATTGTTTTCTTCCAATACTCCTTAATTCTGATCTACCTGCTTTCAAAGCAGGTTGTAGTGGCCTCAACTGTTCACCTCATTTGTTTATGGAGAACCCTGCAAGATCACAGTTTTACTTCCACCTTCCCTTGCCACCAACTCTCTGTGCATTCCTAATGTGATGGTTTATTTACTAAAACTCCTCTGCCTGATTATCAGTTGTGTGAGGTGTTTTCTATCATAGGCTTTCAAACTTACTCTTTTGACTACTAGATGAAGATTCATAGATATTAGTCACTGACTGAGATGTAAGAAGAATTACTTTGTCCCAGTCATAATTAGTCCAGTAATTGCTGAATGTCAATGAGTCATCAGAACTGATCACTGGCCTCATGGTTCTTTCCGTGTTTAGTGTATGCAGCTGCATAATAAAGCTTGTTCAGTGTGGCTGTAAACCCCATGGTCTTGTGGAGAGCAGAATTTTATGCTTACTTTTAAAAGCTTTGGTATTACAATGGAAGCTTTACATGTGCAGTGTGTCAGTCTGGGTGGCTCAGTTAGTTAGACACTGAACTACTGATTCAGAGGTTGTGGGTTCTGGCCCAGACTGGTGGTTTTTGAAGCGTGCTTAAGCTTCGCTGATATGTTCCTGGCAATTGACAGTATCGTTAACAAACAATATAATTTCTATTTTTTTTTAAATTAACATGTGTAGTGTACAGTAAATCGACACATGCAGATTGTTACCTTAGTAAATATTCTAATCAAGTTGAATAACATTGGCAGTGTCTTCGAAGGTGAACTGGACAACCTGAATACTGCTGTTAAAATTAAGAACAGTTCCAAAATACCAGAAAGACGAGGAACAAATATGAGTTCTAGAGAGAGCCATATCAAGGTTCAGATGAGCAAGATATGATTTTGTGCCCCATGGTATTATGTACAAGATGGAACTCCTGGTTTAGATCTGTTTGCTATCTTTAAAACATATTGAAGACATTTTTTTAGTTGTTATGTTACTTGAATTGTAATGTTGGAGTAAACTTTTAAAGCAAACTTCTACAGCAACTCCTTAAACAGTGAAATTTAAAGCTGTGTTTGTTGCTGAAATTTCATCCTCTCTGATAAATATTATATTCCTGGTAAGATGATCCTATCCATTGAACCATGTTCTTGTAGGAAACTCAAATGACATTGATGCGATACTAAACCTTTTAAGTGACTGGTGTCTTTAATCAAAGTTTTCTGTATAAGCTTTAGCAGCTTCCACAACAACTGTAAGTATCAAAACAAGCTACATCAATTACAACCTTTCCAAGCAGTTCTGTTAAAACTAAGAAAATACAAAGTTCTGGATCCAGCCAGGAAAATTCTGAAATATGTAGGCACACTATTAGACACTCATAATTAGGGTCATGCATAATTTGTGATCACAATTATGCGATTTTATTTGCAAATTTTAAGGTTTTTTCATAAAAAAAACATGAATTTTGACATTTTCCAATTATATTCACGGATTTTAATGTTTAGGTTTTTATAACCATCATTTTTTACATTTTGACGCTTCCTGACTACAATAATTTTAAATGAATTGGTAACTTTATCTGCATACAGTTTTCTCTTTATTTTGATAATAATATATAAAGTATGGTGCGGGTGACGATCACCAATGGTTATGGAACAACCGTTCAGAGAAAATACAGGTGGTATTTGTTGAAGTTCAATGTTGATAGTATACAAACACACTCGTTTTACGGTTCTCGGTTAGTGCCATAAGTATAATCTGTGGTTAGTGCATTGCCTGTTGTGATACTTTTAGTGCTATGTTAGTTGAACTAAGAAGCATTGCCATATTGCTATAAACAAAACATTAAATATATGTTTTTTGTCTTAATAAACCTCGTGGTGTAGTGCTACGATACATAACCTAAAAGGCAACCATAGCTATGCTGAAAGTTGTTAATGCTAAAAGTCGTACAAGTGAATTTAGAGTACATGGACTTTATGCAAGTGACAATAATAGTGTACTCTATAAATATTGCAATGTGACTATATCATGGGAAACAAAAGATAGCTATATAAAACACATGGAAACCGACAAACATAAAAAAAAAATGCTTCCAAGAAGACAGCTGCAGTTCGACAGGCATCGATAGCAACATCATTCCTGGCTGCCAAAAACAAGAAAGATGCGTCTCAAGAATTGGCCAGATATACGACAGAAGCATTCCTCAAGGCAAGTATACCTTTAGAAAAGGTGGATGATCCCAAAATTAGGAAATGGATGGACAAATACATAGAAGGTAGGTACAGTACATCATGCTTTATAAACAGTTGTATCCTGAGTAGGGTGTGGAATCATTAAAACTTGGTGGGAGGGGAAGCATTTTAGTAGTGTATGTTTCGCTATTTGTCTCGTTATATAAACCACCCCCAAGGATATTGTCGCGTGGACTGTTGAGGGATGCACAGAAACATACTGTATGCCCAGCACAAAAAGGCGAGGCTTAGGAATGTGTAACGTAATCATGTTTTGCTTCCCGCGCGGTGTTTATGCCTAGTTTCCGAGTATGATAAGGATGCTAGGTTCGTTTAAAATACACAGTGTTGTCACATAACTCGCCTAGAAGTCCAGTTGTCATGCAAGATCCGAGTCGGAGAAGTCGTCACCTTCGCTGCTGTCACTACCGCTCTCTGGATCTTTGTCAGACCTCCTAGTGATATAATAAAATTGTCTATTGCATCTTCCACTAGCCCATCCTTTTGCCTGAACTCATCCTCAAGTTTCTTAACGTGCCTAACATAGCCCTCCCAATCAGCTGTTGTAACAGAGTTCACTGCACTTTCACACACTTGCTGTAGATTTCTTAAATGTAGATCACCGGTTACATTATGCTCTCTCTCTTACATGTCGTTTTATTGCTGCCCATGCCAATTCTATAGCGTTCAACTCGCACATATAAGGAGGTAATATAAGAACCGTATGCCCATGCATTTCTATTATTCTGTCGATATGGTATATTTTTTCCTTTGGTTTATGTATTTGAATTAAATCAAACAAGTCGGTCTTTCGCATTGCAGCAGAATATGAAATGTTGTTCTCCAACCATTGTACCATTTCTTGCTTTACAGCATATTTCGACGGAGGCTTATTTTCTTGTACACTATGGTATGGAGCATTATCAAGCACGATGACACTATTGCAGGGTATATTAGGTAACAGTTTCTCCTCCAACCATTTCTGGAAAATTTGTCCATGATAATCGCCGCTAGCAAGTCCAGCTTTGAATATCAAAGAAGCTCCGGGTATGAAAACTTCGTTGCTGCCTGCATTTACAAGAATCAGGCGGTTCGAAGAGCTAGTGTTTGCCGTAATCTCGTAGATATCATCACTCTGCCAGCACTTCCCAAATGTCAAATTATTGTCCACCCAGGACTCATCAATGTAAATGATATTTCTCCCAGCATTTCTGTATCCATTTATAGCTCTTAGGTATTTAGCTCTCCAGTTAACTATATCTGGACGTTCAATAAGTAATTTTCTCTTACTTCCATATCGCTTCCATTTGAAACCCATATCGTGCAATAGCTTCCGCAGAGTTTCTCTTCCCCAAGGAAAATTTATTTTTTCCCTAATTGCTGCAAGTAGCTTCGGTACAGTGGGCACTTGTTTTTTAACCAAATAAAAGTCTCGAATTATGTTTTTAATTACTGTTCTATCAAAGTCATCACAATGAAATTTGCATTCCTCGGCCTTTGGTCTCTTTTTCCCGAGTATGAAGTGATTTTTCACCAGCTTTAACACCTCTTCTTATTCTTGTTACACTATGTTACGATATCCCACAATAATTTGCCACACGTAAATTTCTTTGTGATAAGATAATAAACATTTCAATTGTCCTGATTTCGCTTCTTCGTCACATACCTCTATCACTTTTCTAATTACCTCCCTTGCTTCACTGTGAATACTTCGTCCCTTCTTTCGAACTGCAGCCATATGTAAATATTAAGCCAAGAATAAAACTAACAAAATACGAGTATATAACTGTAGCGCCGTAGCGCGAGAGCCAAATAATGCATAATACTAAAAAATCTCTGCACATGCACCTAATACTGCAAAGCGCATTAAATCTGGCAACGCGGGTGACTCATATGCATTCTCATGTACTCATTTCCTAGTAAACAGATACGCTACCGGAGCAGATAAACAATTGAAGCCCCCTCTGCCCTTCATTCCCCTCTGGCCTTCTTGTCGTGGGCATACAGTATTACCATTTGGAATCTTATTATGAGAAGATATTTCTTTAATTCAGATTACCTTATACATTTTCTAAATTATATGAATTCCCTTTCTTGGCTCACCTTACCTTATTTGGCATAAGTGACGCCATCTTGATCGGGACTCCCGTAGGTGGTGATGACTTATATAATGAGACATAAATCTCATGTCAGGGTATCCATCTGATGGCCTTGCAATTTTTTGTATGTGAGAGCCACATTTATCGTCAGCCCTGCAGCACCCTCAGACAGCCATGTGCCATCCCTGAACGTAAGAGCCCAGAATAGGGCCTTTGTTATACATACTTAAAGACATCTTGGATGTTCAGGCCTCGTCAAGGTCCCTTTTGTATGTTAGGGCCATCTTCAAGGGATGGTGGGTGTACACGTCCTTCATGTTCACATTACCAACAAATTGTTCACATTATCAATAAATTGTTAAGCAGCACAAATTGCAAGTTGTCTCTACCCTGGTATATGTCCTTCCAGAGCTATGTCCCACAGTTGCAACCCCAGTTGTGACAATATGTTAGTGGGGGGGGACCGGCTATAAAACCAATGGTGGAGGGAAAATCCTACCCATCCACCCGGGATTTCACTCCCTGGTCCTGGGGTATACTTTTTCCTTTGGAGCGTTTTTGAATTTTCATACGTCTCTGAGCATGAGCTCAGTAAGTTGATCTTCAATTATTGGTACTGACAACATTTAAAAATTATTGTGCAATATTTTAGCACATAATTTTAACATCCATTTAAACACAGCTTCTTGTCTAAAATACGATATAATATGAAGGAATTGTTATTCTTCTATAATACCATGGTGGCAAGGCTTGTGTTTAATTTTACTTAAGTGTATGCAATAGTGAAATATCTGTAGCTTACTGGTGTTCCGATAGAGGTCAAGTGGAAAAAACCTTATTCAGAAAAACAATCTTAGTGTTTTGAACATGAAAAATCTAAGTCCAAAAACACTCCAAAGGGTAAAATATCCCCATGTCCTGGAAAATTATACTTAACTCCCTGTCCCTAAACTCTTAACATACGATTTCATTCCTAAATCTCTTTCATTCTCCTCTACAGGTGCAGATTTACCATATGCCCAAACTCGTGAAAAATATGTAGAGAACTTGGCAAATTCATGGCTACACGATGTGAGAGGAAAAGTAGAGGGGAAAGATATCAACATTTTAAAATAAGAACAAATTAGAAACTAAAAACTTCACTTATCTTAGTATGTTGATATCCTTTTTCTATTTTTCTGACCCAGGGGTTTCAAGCTATATCCAGCTCATTCTCAAAGTCATATAAACAAAATCGTTGCCAAGCTACAATCTTTTATTTTTGTGAAAAACAATTATTCATATTCAATTTTTTATTTACCAATCTCTGAAAACAAAAATTTAAAAATACAATCCATAGATGGCAATTCAAAGTTCATGACATGGTTCCTGTTTTTTAAAATAAAAATTTTTTCCCAAACCATTAAATCTATCGGATTACTTAACTGTTTTAATAATTTAACCTCTGAATTAATTTCATGATTAAGTGACCAAAAATGATCTGCCACAGCTGATTTATCAGTTTGTTTATATTTAATATTTCTAAAATGTTCTTTTATTCTGGTTTCTAGATGACGTTTAGTTTTACCAATATAAACTTTATCACAATCTGAACAGCTAAATTGATAAATGCCAGATTTTTTATAATTTGGTATTTTATCTTTTTTTGAAAAATTAAGTAAATTTTGTATATTAAATTTATTTTGAGGGACCAAATTTATTCCATATTCTTTAAAAATCCTTGTAAATTTTTTATTAGCCCATGGATGGTAAGTAAACTTTTTAAAAATATAATTATCTTTTATTTTTTTAAGGGTTGAAACTTCTTTGACAGCTTTTTGATATTTAAATTCCCCTATCTTTTTATGTATAAAATCTGTATTAAAACCATTAATTACTGCAGTGTTAATAATATGTTTATATTCTATGTCAAATTCATCTTTATTAAGGGGTATATTTATTAATCTATAAATTAAACTATTAAAAACAGCAAATTTATGTGCAAAAGGATTAAAACTTTTATATTTTATGTAATTATCAGTGTGAGTAGATTTTCTGTAAATATCAAATTTCAATTTATTTTTATGTGATGAAACCACCGATAAAATGGGAAGATGTGTATTTGCTGTACTGTTCAGGATTTTTACATCTTTCAAACCTGAGCTTTTCGTAACAGGTGTTCATTTTTGGACAGTGCAAATGCCACACAGTGCATTCAGGCCATTCTTAAAGGTCTTAAAGTGTAAAATGTGAGCTACGAAAATCTGAAGAATATGGTGACAGACTGCAAAATACATGACCAAGTGTGCTGATGGTATACAACTGGCGTGTGGTGAAAAACTCCAGCATATACAGTGTTGGGTACATAAACTGAACATTATTGGCAATTTATGGGCAATTTATTTGCAGGAACTAAATAATGCAGTGGCAAAAACAAAGAGCATGTTCCTGCACAATAGGAAAAGGAAGCATTTGTTTGCTCAGTTTATGGCAGAAAATAAAGGGAAAGGCTGTCCCTTGTATCCTATGTCAGTGATTACCCGATGGAATTCGTGGTTTGAAAGTGTTTTCTATCTTGCAGAATTCTTTCCCCTTATTGTTGCCTTTGCCAATGCTGAAGAAATGAAGGCAACACAAAATGCTGGTGTTACATATTTTTGTTCCCTTAGTGAACATGAAATAGAGACAATCAACTACCAGGTTGACTTTGAAAGGTTTCTTTCCACCTATAACATTGTACTGACCAATAAAAGAACAAACTTGAAAGAAGGAAATTTGTCTACAATGGATATTTTTTCCTTTGAAAGTTGAATAACCTAGTGTTTAATATCTACTGACTTTGTTGGTATCCAGCACTTAAACATTTAGATCAATGCTATGATTTATTTTTGCCATTTTACTGTCTAATTTTGTTACAATGCATCAACTTGTAACTGGCATTTGTATTTGTTTATTAACAAGAATATATGTGAAATATATTAATGACTTGCCTTTATTTCATTCTTTAATTCGACAGTCAGTAAAATTACATTAAAAATAACCAGCTTTTGAAAAATCATAACACTGCTTTTGGGGAAAAATAACACCGCTTTTGACCAAATTATAAACACGCCTTTTGCATGTCCCACTCCTAATGCTGCAAAAAGCAGATCTATGGCACAGTTGATCATGTACAGAAAGATGTGCTGTTCCTAAAGAAGGTACAGTCATTACAGTTCTTAGAGGACAAAACAATTCTATTCTTGTAGATGCAATTAAGGAGGAGCTCTAAAGTAAAGAGTGTGTTGCATTAGATGCAATAAGTATCCTATATAGATTGCAGTTATACAAAGAAGATACTGCAGCTGTCATTAGAAGCATTTGGTTTCTTTGTTCAAATGCAGTCTTGAAATGGAGTGTCATCAGCAACAGAAGGGGAAGACCAACAGCAACTAATACAGAGACACAACAGTAGCATTTGAATAAGGTGTACCAACAACTCTTGTTAATAAGTCAGTACTATGCACCAATTTTTGTTTTTCATGTCAACAAAACCTTAAGAAATAAAACTATTTTCAAACACAGTTACTTATTAGTATTTTCTTTAAATGGGCTCTTACATTGCTATTAGTTCTTCCTTGCATAGAGCATTTTCCTTGTTCCTACATCTTCCAAAGTTATACTGTTTTATCCACAAATTTAGTAGTAACATTGTTTTGTCACTTCAGCTTTTACAGTCCCCAATTATTGTCCCTAGCAAGTGTCTTTTTACACAAACCAAATATGATAGAGAGGGTTATAGAACGAGAAGGAGAGTGCACGGAAGAAGAGAGTGAGCCAGAGAGCATGGGAGAGAGCAAGAAGCAACTCAAAATGTACTCATTAGGCATAAGAATTCTTCAGCAGTTTGTTTCCAAATATCTACACACAAATCATTATCACTACAAAGAATGCAAAACAACAAAGGGTCACTGACAGGCAGGTAAAAACTGGTCTGCATGCTATCTACAAATACTGAAAGACTGTGTGGTGGTTTGTTACCTACAATGTCCCTGCCTATCCTTGGTAATCATTTACCTCTTTTTACCGCATCCACTGAGTAGTATCATAGCGAATACAAATCAACTAGGGAGTAAGAATTTGCTTCCTAAATTTGCCTGTGGAACAATATTTTTCATAGTATACCTTGAGTCATCTTGTAAAGCATCAGTAATTTCTTTAATGTCATCTTGTGTAATGGTTCCCTCAGGTGCAATACTCTTGAAGTGATAAAACAGATCAGCATGCTCCAGCAACAGCTCCTGTAAAATACATGCAATGCTTTGGAATACTGTTAAATTACTATAATATTAAAAGCATTAAATCAGTTAAGGGCTAACTCCTGCATATACTTTCATGCAAACCCAGAATTTTGTTTACCAGAAGTTGAGGTCTGCAGGAATGAAGTAGAATTATTACCTAGATTGATTTACGAGGGCAGTCCAGAAAGTCCCAGACGTTTTGAAACAACCAGTTAACAAAATGAAAAATCAAAGCTTACTATCTGCATTTGAAAGGTACACTCTTAAGCTATTTTTCTACATAATGCCATTCAAATTGAGGCATTTATCATACCATGGCACAAGTTTTTCAATACCCTCTCTGTAGAAATCTGCGGCCTGTGATTTCAACCACTGGTTTACACTGCCATGTACTTCAGCGTCAGTGTCAAAGCATTTTGTACCGAACCATTTCATCACTATTCCCAAAGTTCTATAATTGTGAAACGACGATTTTCACAAATTTTGTCATTGATTTTCATTGCTGGCACACAAGGCTAGGCCTACCAGTGCAGTCCTCGTTGTGAGCATTGGTACGGCCATTTTGAAAATCAATGCCTGACTTGGCTTTCGGATTTTGTCTTGCAGCGCACATTTTGACAACTCACAAAGAGCAAAGTAAGGAAGGCACAGTCCTCACACTACCACAAATGGGTGCGTACTGAATGTAGGGACATTGATACCAAAATGGCAGCTCTAGCCCTACTCATCGCCATGATAGGCCAAAACGTTTAGGACTTTCTGGACTGCCCTCATATTTGCATCTGGTACCCATCCCAGAATTACACCATGCTATTCGAGTAAAGCAGTTACTGACTGCTACAATATCAGTAACACTCCACATTAACTTTTTGTGATATTCAATATCCTCTTAGAACCCTTAGGTGTAAAAAAGCAAGTAATCTTATAAGTAGGGCCCGGATTTTCATGAAAAGTCATCTTTTTTCTTAGGAGTCACAGACCATGCTTATTGGAAATAAGTGCATTCTGAAACAAATACGTTAGATATATGTGGTTTTTATAGGTCATCAAAATGCATTTTTTCCAAATTTTTATAATAAAGTAATTTTTTAACATTTAGAAGCATTTTCCGGTCATTTTCTTTCTTTTTCACGAATTTATTGGGCATTTTCAAATAATCTGTCGTTAAAAGTTCATTTATATCATCTTATATAAAATAGTAACTTTGTAAGTGTGGTAATCATGTAATTAACACAGGTCAGCGTCCTAATAGTGCTGATGAATTTATGGCATATCAATTCGAGGAATCACCAATTACATCAAGCAATACGTGTGGATTTGCATCAGTCAGGACTTCAGGAGCTAGAAGTGTTGCAGTAAGAGAGTAGTTTGTGAGGTGTGTAAATGTGTTGTACTGTGGAATTGAGATGCTGAAACAAAAACAGTCAACTGCATCCCGTTTGAAACAGTATGTTTCAGAGTTTGGTGGAAACATATTCTCTACTGATGGAACCGTATTGTTCTGTAAAGTGTGTGAAATTAAAGTCGCTGTAGACAAATGGTTCACCGTACAACATGTTCGGTGGGAAAAACATTTGCGAGCTCTTCAAAATGTGAAAAAAAGATAAGTGTCTCAGTTACTGTTAAAGGAAACTGCTTCGACGTCAAGTGATAGGTCATCTTCCTTTTATAAAGAATTATGTGAAGTGTTTGTTAGTGGAAATATTCTGCTAGGAAAATTAATTTTCTGGAACGTCACACTGATCATACAATTCCAGATGAATCAACTTTGTGTAAAAGCTACCTACAAAAATATTATGAAGACATGTTAAATCGAATACGTGAATGTGCGAATAGGGAAAAAAATTTATGTATCAATTCATGAGACAACTGATTCAGAGCGGCATTATGTAGCCAATGTAGTGATAGGTACGCTAGAAGCTAATAGTGCCAGACAAATGTTTCTTCTGACCTCAGAGGTTATGGAAGCTGTTAACCACAGTCAGAAATGCAAACTGTTCAATAAATCCATGTGTTTATAGTGGCCCAGTGGAATACAACATGACAACGTGCTCCTCTTCCTAACAGACGCCTTACATGGTAAAGGCGGCAAAATCGATCCAATCATTTTACACTAAGATGGTGCATATTACGTGTTTGGCCTATGCTTTTCATCGAATTGTGGAACAGGTCAGATCAACATTTCCAGAAGTAGATACACTAATTTCCACAATAAAGTATTTTTAAAAGCACCAACCCAAACTATGTATTTCAAAGTCAAAGCCCCTAATATAGCTTTGCACCCAGCATCAATTTTAACATGCTGGGGTACATGGTTAATTGCATGTATATACCACTGTGACAATTTTCAAATAGTTAGAGAAGTGGTGAATAGCTTTGTTAGGGCAGATTCTAAGGCAATTGAGAGCGCACAGGATCTGTTTTCTGATTCTCAAATCCAAGGTAAATTAGCTTTCATTAAATCAAATTTTGCATTTTTGATGGAAACCATAACCCGCCTTGAAGAAAGTGGCATGACATGAATAAGTCGATTGAGACAGTGAGGATTACGGAAGAGAGGATACAAAATGTAAAAGGTGAGATTGAGGACAAAATTAGACAGAAGCTAAAATTTGTGATGAACAAAAATAAAGGATACCAAACAATTTGTCAGATTGCCGATATCTTGTCAGGAGAAAACTTCAGAACTGATATTTTTGAACAGGGTTCAACAGGCAGTGACATAGTGTTTTTCAAATATGCACTTGTAACATCTGTGGAAGTGAAGAGAAGTTTCTCAAAGTATAAAATAGTTTTAGCTGACAACCGCCTTTCCTTTACTTTTGATAACTTGAAGATGAGCATGGTGGTGTACTGCAATGCTAAGTAAGGTATGTTTTGGCTAATGGGTACAGTAACTTATTTTTCATATTTTATGAAATTGAAAATGACCTGATGAATTTTGAATTTATTTATTATTTAGTTGCAATAATCCCATTATTTACTAAGAAAGTTAATTTTAGAATGTGGTTATTCGAACCATATCTTCATTATGTCTATGACAGTTATCAATTTATTATGAAAGAAATTGTTAATTTTTGTTAGGTCATTTTCTTACATTTTATGTTCATTTTTATTATATTTTAAGGGCATTTTATAGCTCATTTTTAGGTCAACAATTTCTGGGCCCTACTTATACGAAAAATGAAGTGCAGGTATAAAGGTGAAAGTGAAACGTTGTGCATTGGGTAGAATAGGAGTGTTCATAAAGAAATGGAAGGATTTACAGGTAAAGATTGGCTGTAGTGTAATTCATTAAAGTAGTTTTAATGTCAGTACATCATTCCAGAGAAAGCTAAAGTATGGCAATTTTATTTATACCTTCATGTGAAGGCTGCTACACCCCGAAATATTTCAATCAGAAGTGGTCATCAAGTAATGTGATGTTACAGTTGAAATACACAAAGAAGTATTCCCATTAGAATAACTAAACTGCTTCATACAGTATTAGCGTAAAGTTGCTCTGCTTCAGAAAAACAGAAAGAATTACAAATCCATAAATGAGTCTTTGTAAAAGTCCTGGCCAGCGCTTGTTATACAGTAAAACCTGACTAAACTGGACCCTCTATATACCAGAAACCTGGACAACTGGAAAATAAACCTTGGAACAGAGCTATTTCCTATGTTAAATAACACTCTAAACCAGAAAACGGCCTAACGTGGAAATGGAATGGTTTTCCCAGAAACATTTACATAAATAACCTAAGACGGATTTTCATTATGCTTAATACATACTTATGTGCTTTGATAACAAACTTGCCACAACCGAAGACATTCAAAGTGCAGCAGATATTGCTGCTGGAAACAGCAGTTATGAAGTCATGGAAGGAATGGACAACAACGATGCCAACGAAAGGGAGCCTAAAAATATGCACTTTTAGAGAAGTATTATCTGTTGTGAGTGACCTTAAGGAATTTGCAGCTTCCAAGAATGTTCCAGAACTACTGGAGCTGATGCAAGAAGGAAAGGAGACCATAGAGCATTCTCTTGTGAAGAAGTCGCGACAGTGCACTTTGATGGATATGTGGGGGGAAAAGAAACTAGTGGAGAAACTTCAATTATGTATGAATGTAAGTTGATAATATAACAAAATATAAAATTGAACCTTTTTATTTACAGAATTTTATTTTAAATTATTCCTTCAGTTTAATTCTATACAATTATATTTTTTGTACTTTATTTTACTAAAATAAGTGCAACCCTTTCTAAGACGGAAACCCGTGAAAACGGAAAAATATTACTGGAACAACCGCGTTCCATTTTAGGTAGGTTTTGCTGTAGTAAGTAGTTTCTAGTGAGAGATATTACTTATTAATATTAAACATATCTATGCCCACTAGTCACATTCTGATTAGTGGAGTAATGAGTATGTTTCATAATAGTAACTGGCCGATATGACACTATGTTGGAGGACGTTAATTAAAAAAAAAATATTCATAACAGTACACTTTTTATTGGCATTTTGAACATATTAGTACACAAAAGAAATTCTGAGTTTAAATAGACGTAGCTAGAGACTTACTTTATATTATATACTTTCCAGAGATCAAAATTAAAATGTAAACATGTAATTACAAAACGTATCTGCAACTCTGAGAAAATTAGTAATTTTGAAGTAAAATTAAGTAATCTAAAATGGTATCTTGATCCAGTTCTTCATATAGATAGAAATTAAAGTTTCCTTGGGGAGATTATAGACTGTTACAATGCCTGTTTTCCAATAATACATGCACTCAAATCATTAAAACATATTCACTCAACTTATACAAAAAGGATAAAGGTTTCTAGTCTACATAAAAGATGGCTACACAGTAAATACTGACAATCGCTAGTCCAAATATAAAACAATATTACAAAGCCTATGATAAAATCTATAAAACAGTAATAAAAAAGCTGAACAAATGGCAAATGAGAGTTACATAAAAAATGCAGATAATAAAAGCAGAGCCACATGGTCCATAATAACAGGTGAAATAGGACTGAGCAAAATTAACAACACTGGACCATCTTTGTTTAATCTACATTACCAGATGCTAAGGAAAATGCCAACAATTATTCCGTAAACAGTTACGGAGGTTTCCCCATTACTAGAGGATGCAACAGCAGGCCTGTATAAAAATAATTGTCTCACGCTCACACTCGCATTTAACTTTAGAATGGTCTCTCCAGATAAAGTTAACAAAACAGTAAAACATACCCAGAAAAATCAAGGGTTGGGATGAGTTGTCTCCATTTTTAATAAATAAAATCAAGCATGAACTTAGTGAGCCACTTGGTCAAATAATTAATCAATCAATGGCGACTGGCATCTTTCCAGATAGGATGAAATATGCACTTGTGAGACCCATTCACAAAGGCGGAAGTAAGAAATTTAAAAATTTTAGGCCTATCTCTATACTTCCCGCATTTGCAATCATTTTGGGAAAAAATGTACATTAACAATTAATTGCACACTTAAATCACTATAGTAAACTAACTGACTCGCATAATGGATTTGGGGAAAATCATTCAACAATATCAGTACCAGTAAACCTGAATGACATATCTCAAAGACTGGATGTAAAACAATCTACTTCACTGATCATGTGATAATTCAAAGGCTTTCAACTATGCAAATCATGAAATGCTGTTAAAAGAATTAGAATTTTTGGGTATAAACAACATATTGTCAAAATGAATCCAATCTTAGCAACTGCAAACATAAAGTAATTCTAAAAAGTAATGGTGAGGCACATCAAATTGAAACACCATAAAAAGCGGGGTACCACAGGGAAGTGTTTTAGGACCGTTAAATATTATATACAAATGATCCTTTTTTTTGGAGGGGGATAGTGTTTAATGCCCACTTTTACTATATGCAGCACCGCAGGCAGTGACACTGATGACACATGAATGAAGATGGAGCACCGGCGGTATGAGATGGCAGGGGAACTGGAGAAGCTGGAGGAAACCCGGCCCTGCACTGCTTTGTCCACCAAAATTCCCACATGTGGTCACCTGGGATCAAACCCAGGCCACTTTGATGAGAGGCAAATGGTTTAACCACCTGGCCACAACACAGCCCTAACGACCTAATTAAAACATCAGTGGGAAAACAATAAGATATGCCAATGATACAACAGTTAGGATAAAAGCAATAAGTAACTTAGAGCTGATGCATAAAACAGCTGAAACAACGATGGATTAAACACCTGGTTTAAAAGCAATGGACTAAAACTAAATACATCTAAAACATAAATTGCGCACTTCAAAATGGAAATAAAAATAGACAATGTGTTACCTGTTACCAGTATAAGTTCTGCTACCTCAGCAAAAGTACTTGGAATTTATTCAATAATCACTTAAAATGACAGGAACATATATAATACATAGCTAAAAGATTAAATGGTGCCTGTTTTAATATGTTCAGCCTGTTCCAAACCACTAACTTAGAGATAAGGAAAATGGTATATTTTAGCTACTTTCATTCCATTACGACTTATGGAATAATTCTCAGGGGCTAAGCAACAGACTGGGGAGCGATATTCAAAACCCAAAAGAAAATAGTTTATATAATAACACACACAGGTCCAAAAGAATATGTAAATAACTATTTAAAAACCTGGAGATATTCATTTTCCCTTTACAATATGCATTGGAACTTTGCAAATATATACATGTAAATTTTGATAATCTACATGTAAAAAAAAAAAAAAAAAAAAAAAAAAAAAAGACAACACCAAGGCCTACTGCCTAGCTGCTGCATTCCCCACCTCTGCCCACTACAGGTGTCATGAACGGAGTGCAGTACTGGAAGGTGGTACATGGCCAGTGCTCTGGCCCCTCCCGGCCGATTATGTGGTCTTCACGACCTGGGGCTGCTACTTCCCAAACCAGACCTCCCAGCAGGGAAAAATCCCATTACTCAAATACAACATGGCTATAAAACCATAATCCACTAGAACCACCAAGCATGGACTAACACTGTTTGAAAAAAGTTCACTCTATGCAGAAATAAAGATGTATAATAAAATACCAACTAAAATATGACAAATAAAAGATATAATTTATTAATACCATCAAAAACATGTTTGTAAAAAAATTTATTACTCGGTAAGGGAATATATGGAGAATAATTTATAAAAAGGTGAATAAATTGTATTCCTCTCATTACATAAATCTTCGATTAAAGGGCATGTTATCCTAAATATTATATTCTGATCAATTGGTATAAACACCTGAATAGATGGCATATATTACTTGTTCACTTGTATTTCATTGATGTGTCACCTGCTTACTGAACTTTTGTTCACTTTGTAATGTTTGTGATAAATAAAGTTGTTTTTTGTTGTTGTCGTTCTCGTTGTCCTCGTTGTGGTTCTCGTTCTCGTCCTCATCATTATCATCACTATTATCACTTACACAATATTAACTGCTACAAAAAAGGTCTTTTGTTCCCCATGTGGGTGATTCATGTGCTTACTTTTATAACTCTAATCCAATGTCTTAGTGAAGTCGTAGTTGTGAGAAATATAATTTAGTTTAGGTTATTTTGGCATGTGAAGATAGAACTCTCCTGTACTCAAGCATGTTTAGTACAGCAATGAATTCTGGATTGCAAATGAGTTATAAAGGAATCAATAGTGGTGGCACATGGAATAGAGTATACAAGATGTGGGATTGCTAAGATATTATGTATGGAAATTAAACTAGTTGTAGTTCCTTACACAATAGGTATCCATGTTCATATGATGAGAGATGTGCCCTGCAACAGTCTGCTAAACCCAAGTTTGCTTCTATAATTATGCAATCACTTTGTGAACACCGAGGGAGCATATACCTATTAGCAGACAGGCAATCAGACTTGGGCAGACTTGAATGGAGGTTGCTGTTCCCTGCTAAATGGTATATTTGGTTCTTTGTTTTGATCTGCTTTGTACATTTTTTTTTCAGAATTTCTTTTATACTTGAAAAAGCTAAGCTTTGTTATGTTGTTTTTACGGAGGATAATTATGTTAGATTATAGATATCAGGAAAGGTTACTTAATAGAAATTGGAGTGTTGAGAGAAATGCACAGTACACATGGAACTTTGAAGCACCAAAGAAGCAGTGAATCTAACTTCATTTGTATCATTATTTAGTAAAATACAAGCCAATAGCTTAAAAATAGGCAAAATAGTAGGCATAAAATGTATAAGAAGTATGCTTATTTATGCACATATTTTATATATAGTGTGCTAAACACTGTTGAGATTTTTTATATGCCTTGAAATGACACTGTTATTTATAAACTAAGCATCGTTTCTTTTATATACATTCTCTGTAATTATTAATGTATAATTACCAGTATTTTGCACATCCATTTTAAGAAGTACTGTGTTATTTTGATTTCTTATTAACTTTCCAAACATATTATTAAGATCTATTCTCTGAAACCACTTTATTTATTTATTTGTAACCATGAACAAACCACACATTTAATAATACTATTACTTACTTCCCATTGGAAAATAAGCAAAGGAGAAAAATATAACAATTGCACTTACTTGAAAGTTATGTTTGGCCTTCTCAATGATTTCTTTCTGATGTTGATCATAAATATGTTGGCAATCCTGTTCAGAGAGAGCCTCAAAACACTCTCTACCCATAAAGAGCACTCGCACCTCAGAGAGAGCCTTGCCTGGTGTTACATATCCTGTGTCCTCTAATAATTGCTTGAATTGTTTCTTCCACCTGCATGAGCATAATAAACATATCAAATAATGCACACAACACAAAGCATATTGCTAAAAGAGAAATCTGAAAATTGGAGCTCATCAAAGGGAGTCCTGTAAAGCGTTTTTATTTTTATTTGTTATATAACCTGAGAATTTTGAGTCAGTTTTAATGTTTTCACTTTGGCATTTTATGCCAAAACTCAATACAAATTTGTTATAAGCTTGCATATTTATACATGGAAAAGTTATTTACTCAATGAAAAATTTAAACTAGAAAATAAAATAAAAAATCATTAAATAGCTATGAATAAATAAATGCTTACCTGCTCTTCAAATATATTTTCAGAAATATCCTACTAATCTTTACAGGGGTTCTGAGATATCTTATTATGACTCTGCATGATGTGCAGTGGCATGATCTGAATGCTGGAGTTAGCTGGCAGATAGTATGCATTAGTATGTCCAGCACCATGACAATATCAACATCACTCAATGTGACACATTGTGAGATAAAAATAGACTAAACAATGCCACCAGTTCACAGAAAATTACAAGAAAAAAGTCTTGCACAGCCAGACATGAGTAGTGATTGGTAATGTGTATCAATTCATGGTGAGGGAAACTACAGTGGGGAACCCTAATAAACAAATGCAAGTCCAAACAGAAATAAGTAGAAGAAGAAACCAGTGTATCATTTAGTTCAGCCCGAAGAATCAAAGCTGAATTACATGTATTCAGTTAGGCAAAGTTGTGTCTTTCTCAACACCTCACAAAGAGAGGTCCAGAAGATCAAGGGAAGCTGATTTAGACAACTTTAACTGTAAGCATATTTTCAAAACTATAGAGCACTTTTAAACATTTTGACAGCATAAGCATATGCATATTTTAGAAATAATTTGCAAACAAAACTGATGTTTACTAATAACTAATAAGTATGTGTTTGATATATCATTCTCATTTTCCAGGCTATCTTTTGTAGACTCCGTCTAATCCCTTCCCTCCTTGTATTGCACATCTGACTACTCTCGTCTATTTGCACAGGCAGTACATTTAATAGGCAAACCGTAAAAGTTGCCAAGTATTCAGAATACATATACATGTAGCTTATTTTACAACTCATCTTCTACCTTCAACTACAAATGCTAACAAATTTGCATCTTCCTCAAATTACAGTGATGGGTGTGAAACCTGGATAACTTGATTCACATTATGCTCCTGAGTTGGATATTGGTGACATATCTATAAAATTCCAGGACATGCTCTTTATCATGTGATAGTGCATTGGTGGTTGTGCAAGAAATGCAGAAGTTACTTCATTTATGAGGGCTATTTTTATTTCAACCTATGATGGTGCTGCAGGCGGCCCAAGTACCAGTAGGAGGTGGAGGATTGCATAGTGTGATTCACTGTCTTCTTGCCACTATCAGCATTACTACCAAGATTAACTGGTCAGTTATAGCTTGGCTACAGGAACTTAAAGATACCTATTAAAATAGGTTCTCCTGCCAAGTGCAAGTTATGCAATATTATGTTTCTACAGGAAGAAGGACATAATTTAGTGGAAATCCACCACAGAATGAGCCATGTGAGAGCTTTGAGTGATGCAGTGATGCAGTGATGCAGGAAATTTAGAGATGGCCAAACAGAAGTTCATTAAGAATATGGTTAGGGAGAGAAGTGTTTGGTTACCCTCCCTATAGCACAGACCTAGCACTGAGTGACTTCCATCTTTTACCACAGATGAAAAACTTTGGGGCAACAGCATTTCTACTTCAATGATCTTAAGACACTGTGCAGACTTGGCACTCTGCTGTTTTTGCAGAATATTGAGAAACTGCTGCATAGGTATGACAAAGGTTTCAATCTTTGTGAACATTAAGCTGTAAAGAAGCTAATAATTGTAGTAAACTTTTGGCAATAAAACTACTTTGCTATTCACATTGATTTTGGTTTCAGTTCCTATTGGAGGTTGAAAAAAAATAGCCCTTGTATTATTCATGATTTATACAGCTTATTGTGGGATTTGAAAAATAAAAATAAACCATAATGAACTAATACCTATCTGAAAGGTCTTATAAAGTAATTTTACTTACCTCTGTGGCAATCTGCAGCAGAAAGACAGAAGAAAGAAATTAACATTTAAATGTTTATATTCTATAGACTACTGCTTATCTGTGATATGAACTGCTACTAATGTAGCAATACCAGCCAATAATTAAGCTTCTCTTTACTCCACCTAGGTAGTATTGGGTGAAAACAGTACCATAAATTGCTATTCTGTTTTACTTATGCAAACATTAAAGTTATTTCATATTTAACTAATAGATAATTATTTCATAAGCAACGTTTATGCACCCAACAGCTGTTCCATTTTCAAACAAAAAACTGACAAAACTGAGCTAACGTACTGCACTTAATGTCATTTGATTTAGTTTTCATTTGATTAAAACATATTAGAAAATAAAATGCATATAAATGCTCTTCTACAAAGCTGTAATAAACTGTTAGATAATTTAAATGCCAAGCTAGCCCTGCTTATTGTGATCACAAGAGGTTTAAACAGTCATCAAGCACACATTAAAGTCAGTTCATGAAAGTCGGAGGTGCACTTTCATACTCACTATCCAACTTTAGTAGCGTTATTTATCAGAACATGTTTCAAAGGCTCTTATCCTCATCATCAGCTGCAAGCCAACACTCATGGGCACAAAAGTTTTCAAAACATGTTCTGATAAATAGTGGTTAGTGAGGCTGGATACTGAGCATATATTAAAGTATAGTTCCTTATCTAATGATCAATGTCTATCTTGCAAATGCTGAAAAGCCACTTCTCTTTGCTCTCGTGCATTTCCTTGCCACATAGCTGAAAATCTTTTTCTGACGTAATCAACTTAGTTGAAAAATAAGAACAGCATCTGAAGTGAAGAGGGTGTCTATTGAGCTCTGCTGCCAATGTATCTTCTGACGTAACATGATTTTAATCCCTATCCCTATTTGATATGAAAGTTTGCTACCTTAGTTTAACAAAATGTTTCCAACACTGGTATTTCTTCAAATAGACTAAAATAAAATACAAATGCTTACTCTAATCTTTTCTGTTCCTGCTGTAATCCACTAATATGGCTGTTGTATGTTGCCTCTGCTTCACTTGTATCCAAAACTTCGTAGGGAATTCTTGTCTCAGCACTATCATCCAGATCATACTCAGTCCAAGGTATATCTTCTGGACACTCATAAAAATACTGATTAAATTCTGGGTGTTCTTTAATTCGAAGCTGCACTGAAGGCCAGTCCCTGAAATGTAACTGATTGATAAAATCTGAGCATAGTTAAAGTATAGGGTGGTAAGAGTATACACTCAAACTTTAAACTGGGATCAGATTTGCATGAATACATTGAAAACGCTTACACCAGCCTGTGAATTTAAACTTTTTCCCTGCGGCACAGGATCTTTTAGCTCTCTAAACCTAATTTCGTTATGCTGAAAAGAGTGAAAAGACCTCCACCTTATCTAAATTTAATATACAATCTTCTGAAGCAATTAATTGGAGTGGAAAATGTATCAGAAAGGAGTCAAGAACGGAAGCCTTCAAAATATGGACAACACACACATTAAGAGGTAAAGGTGTCATCCTGTTTTCAGAGGTTCCAAAGGCTAATTCTTGGGTCAGCAATAAAAAAGGACTCTCCTCTTCTGAATGGACCAATGCCCTGAAGATGTCTACCAATATAGCCGCAGTTCATGCTATGCTGGGAAGAAGTTCCAGCACAACCTGTTGTTGTTTTCCTAACTGCAGCGAGATTGAAACCCTAGGACGTGCTGGGATCATGTCCTAAAAACGAGCTGCTGATTAACACCAGGCATCTCAAAGTTTGAAGTTCTTCAGCTACTTCACTTAAACTGTTGGTTGGGAGGTTTATGAAGAGGTTCATTGTATCTCTTCTAATGGTTCTTCCAGAAGAGCAGATATTGTTGCACTTAAAAGACTCCAAGGAACAGCATTAGTCATTCACCCTGCCAACCGGTTCGAGAGGGATCTACAACAAGCTGAGGAAGTTGATAGAAAAAATCCATATACGAGCCATGCCTTCCTAATTTAGCCTTGAAATACCATCTGCCAGTTAAAAATTGGTCTGTCATTGGACTACTTTTTGGGATTAGCTTCACATCTGAAAAGGCTGAAAATTCCTCAAAAATGGTTATATGGTGCTGCAATTGATATCATAAAAGATTCCTTAAAAATCCTACACACATCATTAACATTGCCCAAAAACTTGTTTATAACTTCACTGAATGAGTCCCAAGCTTGAACCTCTATGTCTCTTATGATATTTCAAAAATGAACGTCCTGAATGAGATATTGGAAACAGCAACCACCTTTGTCCAAATCTTTAACAAATTGCTTCATTATCCCTAATCTGATATGCAATGGGGGTGGCAAAAACTTGTGTGAGTCAATCAGCAAAAATCAGCACCTGATTGAGAGAGAGTGTGTGAGTGTGAATGTGAGTGAGTGAGTGTGAATGAGTGTGAGTGTGTGGTGTGAGTGAGTGTGTGCGAGTGAGTGTGTGAGTGAGCGTGAGTGAGAGTGCGTGAGTGAGAGTGTGTGAGTGAGAGTGTGAGTGTGAGTGAGTGTGTGTGTGAGTATGAGTGAGAGTGTGAGTATGAGTGAGAGTGTGAGTATGAGTGAGTGTGATAGTGAGTGTGTGAGAGAGTGTGTGAGTGTGTGTTTGAGTGAGTGTGTGAGTGAGTGTGTGTTTGTGAGTGAGTGTGAGTGAGTGAGAGTGAGTGAGAGTGTGAGAGAGTGAGTGAGAGTGTGTGAGAGTGTGAGTGTGTGTGAGTATGTGAGTGAGTGTGTGAGTGTGTGTGAGTGAGTGTGAGTGAGTGAGTGTGAGTGTGTGTGTGTGTGTGTGTGTGTGTGTGTGTGTGTGTGTGTGTGTGTGAGTGTGAGTGTGTAAGTGTGTGTGAGTGTGTGAGTGAGCGTGAGTGTGAGTGAGTGGGTGAGTGTGTGTAAGTGAGTGTGTGAGTGAGTGTGAGTGTGTGAGTATGAGTGAGAGTGTGAGCAAGGTATGTGAGTGAGAGTGAGTGAGAGTGAGTGTGAGTGTGTGTGAGTGAGTGTGTGTGAGTGAATGTGTGAGTGCGAGTGAGCGTGAGTGAGTGTGTGAGAGTGTTTATGCTGTTGGCAGAGAAGTTATGTGCCACTAAAGTAGAAACACCACTGCTTGCTCGCCAATCAGCTGCAGAGTCATGTCTAAGTACTGAAAAATCATGAAGGTGTAAAGCGTGATTAGGCTGCAAATGGTTTCTTGAAGAGAGACGATTGAAGGCAAATGTTGAGAAACTAAATGCTATATGTCTGGAGCACATGCCCAGAAATCATGAACATTCACTGGATTATTTCCATGGTACCAAGGAAACTAACGCCCTGTCTTTGTTTTCTTTTTGACCTTGGCTGACATGGGATTCACGATAGCATAGTGCCCATCCTATGGTGACTGTTGTGATGACCAGGAATCGGAAGATCCTCTGCGGCTCGCAGAGTGAGACTTGTATTTCCTAGAGGAGGTGTGACTACTTGCCCTAGGTTTAGCCCTGGAACGATTTCTGTCCACAGGCTGGCTAGAGGTGGTGGATGGCTTCGGAGCTGGCATCTGCAAGGCCAAAGATGTCTTTGCTGCAGGTGTGTTGTACGGCTTAGTGGAGGGGTACTCACAGTCAAAGCATCTGAAACGGGCATGTGTCGTAAGCCTAACATTGTTAGCAGGTTTGAGTAGCTCAAAGTGCACACACACTTCTGGAAAAGTGGGGCGCTCCTTAACCCGCAACTCCTGGGTTCCCTTTTCATCCAAAAACTGGACATTGACGTGAGCTAGAGGGTGACTCCCTCTACAGTTCATGCAGCAGGTCCCGAATACAGACCGTGTCCTCGTGTGCTGGTGGGCCACAATGCTCACAGATTGCAGGATGGGTGCATGACCTCCTAATATGTCTGAACCACTAGCATTGAAATCAGTGCATGGAGTTTGGGAAATACAGGCATACTGCTGTACGTTCATATCCACGGTAGATGTACTCCAGTAACAGAGTACCCTTGAACGTGAGAAATACCATACACAAAGGGTACTATGTGCCATCCTGCTTGCAAGTTGGATGGTATGCCTGACACACTAGCTGATCTGAGAGGCAGGTAACGATCTCATTTGTCAGACTGTCCAGGTTGGAGGTGGTTACCCCAAATGACCTAGTTGTCGACGGGCCCTTAAACTTCACTCCTTCCTGGAGATGGTTACAATGCCCCTACATGAGTTTTAACGATTTGTGTGGGCCTACCCAGATTGGGTAGGACCCCAACAAACTCACTTTTAATAATTTCTGCAACTGGTCTGCACTGGCTGTCTCTTACTCTTACTCGCGCTGTGTTCTTTACACAGCCACAGATCCTACTGACCTCTGTTTGACATAAAACGGACTAAGATCATTCATTGTTTTCCCTTCACAAGCCAAAGTCATCACCAAAAAGCTATCAATGAGAGAGGGTTTGTGCGGATGCATGATGGAGAGCACCCCTTTCCGGAACTGTCGGCGTCAGCCTGGGGGTTTAAAGATAAAAGACACCAAATCTCCATGGTCTGTGCCATCATGGAGACCCCTGCAATGACCAATCCCAAAGCCTACTTCAGAGGAGCTACTCTGCGATCTCCACTGCTTGTCCACATGGGTAAACTGTTCACCATACACACCCTGGCTTTATGTCTCTACCACATGAATAACCAGCTGTGGCTCCCCACTTCAGGCTGTGCCTGTGTGCAGTAAACAGACATGGATTCAATGGATTTGTGGTTGATTACACTGGAGTTCTATCAGCAATAACACGTCCAGCCGGTGATAACCAACGGCACACTGCCATTGGGGAATTAACACAGGCTGGACCCTCAGAGAGCCACGTACATGACTGCGTGGACAGGATCTGTACCTAAGGCTACACACGGGGCAGTGTGAAGGGTCTTCCCGACCTTCGTGCCTGAAACCTCCAGAGAGCACATGTCATGAGCCACGCTAAAACTGTGGAGAAGGACTACGGAGATAGAAAAGATCCCTGCTGCTGAGACAGGAGTTAATAAACCTACGTCCTTTCAAACTACAAATCATGTCACGACAACCATAGACCCGGCAGCTGCTGGTAAGAATTGGCGTGCGACAGCCTAGCCTTTACCAACAGCAGGAACAGGCCAGAGGCGCTTACCTGCCTTAATGACCCATCCCCCAGCAGGACAATAGGCCATACAGAAACAATAGCTATTGTGTGCTGTTCTGCCATCCAGACTTCCTTTTCGGCATTCCCGAGTAATCCACTTCTATAGCTCTCGCATTGTGTACGGGCACTATACAAAGGACTCACTCGTGCCCAGAGACGAGTTGTTTTAGTGGACTGTGGGAGAGTTAAACGTTTGTGAAGCGTTCAGTGGACAGCGACTGTGAATTGTGTTAAGTACAGTTCAGTGCGAGTTGTAATCTAACAGTTCTATATTGTGATTCGATTCAACAGTTAAGTTCTGTTGCTCTGAGTTTATATGAAAGTGATCTAAGTGTAACGTTAGCACTATGCTTACTGACCAGAAGGCAATAAAGTGTATTTTGCAGTAACTGGTGTTTTCCCATTTGTTACAATAATAAGCCTAGAAGAGGAACAAGGTGACGAAGAGTAGCAACAAAACCAGCTATCACATGGCACAGTTAATGGTGGTGGAAAGGGTGAAATGGTGAGCGGCTCGGAACCCCAGATGCACCAAGACCCATACCTACTGTAGTAGGCCCCTGGGGGACAAATAGAGATGAGAAACTATTCATTACCTAGTTATCCTTATTTAAGATTCTACTTCTCACATCACTTGCATAACTCATTTGTCCTCCTTTTTGTAACCTTTTTGGGTCCAAGCTAAACGTAACATCACCTCAATTCCGCAGTGCTCCACCTGGTACTGAAAGCTTGAAACTATACTTTTCTGTTTCAAATCAAAGCACAAAACTCCAAAGCAGCAATAACCACCACCATAAGCTCTCATCCTTATACAGATATGCCATGATGTTTTATCTTCTTAAGCATCCTACTTCTGCAAGTTTATATTTCTAAAGGATTGCTTTAGCTGTCCCATAACTATGGACTTCTTCCCCTTACACAATTAACAGCAGCCTCCCTGCAGGACACAATAATACGTTAAAACATCAGCCATCTCCATGTTACAAAAGGTTATAATTTGACATTGACAAGATACGGCATGCATTCTTCTATAACAAGAATCTAAACACCACACACAAATTACAAATAATGGCAATCATTATCACCTTGACATCAACAAAACAACAAGCTTGTTTTATAGCAATTATTGCCCCTGGATTTCTAACAGGTATTGTCATTTACAGTGTAAAATTAAACTACTGCTTTTGGTCCAAGTTTGCTTTTATTACACAAGCAATTTTGTTTTCCCCATTCAGCAATTTGAGGGCAATTTATGTAAGAATCTCCCAGGTAGCAAATTTCCTAATAGAACAGCATGAACAAAATATATTCAGAAGTGCTTCCATGGTTAAGTGGTCAGCAAGCTGGCTTCTTACCTGAAGCTGAAACATAAGTTCCTCTACCATTTCCCTCTATAATGGATGGTTGCATTAATAAAAATAAATTGGTCGAATATTGGACAGTCAATATGTAACCACTCCTTTGTCACTTACTTCTGCAATTAGCATACAGCGGTAGAGCTTTAAAAGATGCATTATTCAAGTCTTTTCCATTTGTTGCTAAAATGAATTGTTTAGCCACAAAATTAATTAAATAATTGGGTTCCAGCATGTCTATTGGAATAAATTTGTGGACATATGTATGGTAAATGCACAAAGCAGAACATCAGAAATGTTGACACTGCTCCAAAAGTTTGAAAGAATACCATCTCTCCACTCTTTACTTGCATTAGTTGATAAACACACAGACACGTGGCGAAACCAGTTTTCAAAGCTGGCCTAGTTTGAACTTCCACTCAGGTTTGCCAATCTTTGAAAGTAAAATTATTGTACCAGCAACTCAATATTATAGATTTGAATTTAAAATTATCATACAACATAAACCAAATGTTACAACGACAAAAATATCAGCATAACACTTATGATAAAGTAATAGTATTGATGTTTATGGCATCCACTTACAAGATTGATGACCTCAAGCAGTATTACAACTTTAGCACTTATGTTTCTCGCACTATTCATCTGAAAGTTCATCTTCCTCAACTGTTGCAGCATTATACAAATTTGTTATTGCGATAAACTTTAACATCTTCTCGGTGACTTGCAGATTTTCGGATCTACCCCATTCTTTCATAAGCTGAGACGATAGAATAACTCCATTTATCGTATCTAGCGCCAATCTGTTTCTAACTTTGGTTTTTATTAAACCAAGTTTAGAAAAAATTCTTTCACAAAAAGTGTTTCCGTAGGGCAATGAAATCACTGATAATGCAACCTCCACCAGTTCTTTGAAATCACTATTTCCACCAAGGTGGCACGTGTTTAACAGCACTACAAAAACTGCCAGGTTTTCTCCATTGATCATCAATTTTCTGAACAGTGCCTTCTTCACTGAGATTACCAGATCTGGGCACACTGACAGTAAGAGGATAAAGAGTAGGAGGCTTAGTAGGATATGAAATGGTTGCCTTAGAGGGGTGGAGACAGGCTATGAGGGCAAAACTGGTGTCGGTATTTGTAATTAATTTCATTTCACTCGTGTGACAAACCAGTGCAAATGATATTTCACCGGTAACGAACTGTCATACATTCAAATTATCAAACATACCCATAATTGTCATACGGGTTGCAACCATGTGTACAAACACCAAAATTATTATACGCCCCCACAATTATCGTACAGGTTGGCAACTGTACTTCCACTTGTCATAGATGTGAATGAATGTATGATAGCAACAGCCATATTAGTAAACAAAACATTCGCTTCTTCAGCCCCACTCTATTGTCATACTGTGTAGATAATGTACTCAATAATGTTCAATTATCTTCATTACCTTTCACTGCAGATGAATTTATTATTGAACCTTTTATTTGTTATATTTGAATCTACCATCATTTGAAATCTGCACACTTATACACTTAACACCCTGTACAGCTGGACTCATCATTCTTGGCCTCTGGCCTTGACTGGAGGTCCTGTAGACGAACCCATGCTTTTGTCTCTTTCATCAGCTCATATAATTCTGCAAATGAAACCATGCACAACAGGTGGAGTGGGGTGGGGAAGGGGAAAATTAATATTTTGTTGTTAAAGACGCTGTCAATGGCCAGGATCACATCGCTGTGCCAGAATTTTGTCCCACTGAAGTTCTTTTACATGCCAGTAAGTCTACTGACATGGAGCTATCGTTTTTAAGCACACTTAAAAACCACCGATCTGGGCCAGATTTGAACCTGTGACCTTGGGATCAGTAGGCCAGCGTCTAACCAACTGAGCCACCCAGATCGACAGGGAAAGGGGAAGGTAGTGATGTCGTCTGCATCTGAGACACAGTCCTTGCTAATTCACAGTTGCTTTTTTGTGCAGCATGCAGTTGAAGATATAATTAGAGCTTTGCAATAAGGAGTATAGTGAATCTGTGAATCATTGGTCATTGCATTTAATTCAATGAAAAAACTGAAGCTGTTAACAGTGAAGTAACAGAATGTAACATGAAAACAAATTTAGAGACTAAACGCTTCACTTATCTTTGCTGCAAGTTCTTGAATCAATATGCAAACATGTTTCATTATGACTATCATGAAATGATTTAACACAGAATAAAACACATTATCAACAGTGCGGTAATTAATGGTTTTAATATAGATTTTATACATAAAAAGATAGAAAAATTTGAATATCAAAAGGATGTTGAAGTTTCTACCCTCAAGAAAATAAAAGATTGTGTTTTTAAAAAGTTTACTTACCATCCTTGGGCTAATAAAAAATTTACAGAAATTTTTAAGGAACATGGAATAACTTTGGTCCCTCAAAATAAATTTAATACAAAAAATGTACTACATTTTTCTAAAAAGGATAAAATTCCAAAGAATAAAAACTCTGGCATTTGTCAATTTAGCTGTTTGGACTGTGACAGGGTTTACATGGGTAAAACTAAATGTCATTTGGATACCAGAATGAAGGAGCATTTTACAAATATTAAATATAAATAGATTGATAAATAAGTTGTGGCAGATCATTTTTGGTCATTTAATCATTAAAATAAATCCAACGGCTAAATTGTTAAAACAATTAAATGAACCTATAGATTTAATGTTTTGGAAAGAGTTATTCATTTTAAAAAACAGGGACCATGAATTTTGAAATACCACCGATAGATTGTATTTACAGGTTTGTTTTGTTTTCAGAGGTTGGCAACACATAGATATATTAAGAAGTTGAGCATCTGTAACTATGGTAACTGTTTCAAATAGAGCATTGAAAATGTGATGGAGCCACGATAAAACATGTTTGCAAATTAACTCAAGAACTTGCAGCAATTACTAAGATAAGTGAAGCTTTTAGTCTCTAAACTTTTTTTTAGATTGATCGTTGCATAAATCAATTATGCCACCAGTACATTCTAATTAGGGTTTGAAACATTACATAGTCAGAGCAGAGAAATTGTTTCAAATGTACGGACATACATGAAGAAAGAAGCTAAAAGCAAAGAACTGATTACATCAGAAGATTTTTTTCAAAAAAATTCAAAAAGTTCGAAAGCGTGTATCAGATGCCACTGGAGTGTTAGAAAGAACAGTGAAAAGAATTGTTCAAGAATGCAAATAAAATTAAAATCAGAACACAAATTTTGGAACTCCAAGCAAAATTCAAAACATTCTGAAATGAGTAACAGATGAATTTTTTTTTTTTTTTTTTTAAATTGTCCTCCAACATTGTGTCATATCGGACGAATGAATGAAATGAAATGGGTGAAATGATGCTCAAATGAGCCCGAGGTCCATGGAGCTTTAAGTTACCCGACATTCGTCTTCTCAGGGTAGGGAAAACCTCGGAAAAAAACCTTACCCGGATAACTTACCCTAAGCGAGGTTCGAACTCGCGACCTCTTGAACGTGAGGCAGACATGCTAACCATCACGTTACCAAGGCAGGCGTAACAGATGAAGACTTGGACAAACGTGTCATTAGAGGAATGATTCAAAATGTTTATGTTCAGTAAAAAAGTGCTCCTACAATAGTTAAAATTACTCATTAATTTGAGAGAAAGCATTAACTTTCAGGGCAGAAAGTCACCCTTAAACAAAATAGTGAGAGAACTGGGTTTTAAATGGAAAAGACCAAAACAAACAGAATACTGCTGATAGAAAAGCACGATATTTGTCCTAAATGAGAAGACTATATAACAGCCATACAAAAGTATAAGTCAGAGGGAAGACCTATTATTTACACAGATGAAACATACAAATGCAGTAACCACGCCAATCCAAAAGGATGGACTGTGTAGACATTTTCCTGCATGGACTGTACTGCTTTACTAAGAACGTTATCTGAGTAGCATATGAAGCTGACACACCAATTTGCCTGCTTTCTGCAGGTACCTTGCTCGGTAAGTAAACTCGCTTTCAAGTTTTACATTTACTTCCTCCAGGGGCCAAGAACGGTGAATACAGCTGTATATATCACGTGTAAATGAACACAACATGAATTTTACTGGTAATGAATGGTTCATTTGAGATATGTCTACCAATACAAACTCCAGAGCTGTGTCTTAAGAATTACTAGGGTGTTTGCATGCCACTGATCACTTTCACTTCAATGGTAAGGTATGATGAGAAATTAAGTATAGAAAGTCAGAGCTGACATATTTAGCATAATGGCTATGTTGCAAGGATGGCAAAGGCACACGTGCATTAAAATTTTGGGTTCAAATCCCCATGGCCAGGGATTTTTGTGCATTCTTTGTTCTTTCTTTTGTGACTGAGTAAGAAGTGTGGTTTAAGGACCTGTCAACATCTAGGTCATTTGGGCCTATTTCTTTCATTCTTTCTTTACTTAATTTGATTTATAGGACACATTTGTATTCTGTTATAATTTTTAACTTAATGCTAAGCTTTTTATTTCAAATTCTTTTAATAGATTATTTACACTTCCATGACCTAAATAGTGGGTACACACTGGAAACATAATAGTACTTGAACTGGTTCACGATCAACTAACAAAAATGTAAATAATTGAGCTAAAATGTGACTGTATTACTACACAAATAGCTTTCAATCCATGGAATTGATATCTGGTGAATGATGTGGCCAGGGCATGGTAGGATTGCCTCTTCCAATTTAATGATTGGAGAAGACTCAATTTAGATGTGCATAATGTGCAGGAGCTCCATCATATTGGAAATGCAATACAGCCCAAACATCAAGTGGCACTTTTGCAAAAGACCTGGCAGTACATACTTCAGAAATGCTTTAAAAGTATCGCCATGCAATAAAGGAGGAAGAAGGTATGGGCCAATGACGTGATCAGAAATAATGCCAATCCTTAAGTTCACCATAAACTGCTGTTGGTGGCTCTTCTAAACAATGGCACACAGATTTTCATATGCCCATATGTGACTATTCTTATAGTTATATAGAGCTGGGCTTGCATCATTTGCAGATGGAAGGAGTAAAGGTGCTCCTCATGCAAGACATGCCATACACTTGTGCAGTTGGTGTGACTAGAGAGAATTCCAGTAGATGGGATTCAGAAGCTTCATTTCAAGAAAAGATCTGCCTGGACCAGGCACTATATAAGGGACTCACTCGTGCTCAGAGACTCAGTGGAGTGAAGGACTGAGACAGTCGATGGTTAAAATGTATACAAAGCATTCAGTGCACAGTGACCGAGAATCGTGTCAAGTGCAGATCAGTGTGAGTTATGATCCAGTAGAGACAGTTCAGTTGTGATTCGATTCAACAGTTAAGTTGTTGCTCTGAGTTTGTGCAACAGTGACTTAAGTGTAACATTAGTGCTACACTAACCAATTAGAAGGCAAATAAAGTGTGATTAGCAGTAACTGGTGTTCTCATTTATATCAGTATGGTGGTGTTAGTGTCTGCCAGGGGTATCAAGGCCACCTATTGGCAGTAGTAAGAATTTGTCATGCAGCCGCCCAGGCATTCGGTGCCTCTTTTGGGGATACATAGCACTTTGTGTCATTGCTTTGTTGAGTGAATTGTTTACAGCAGGTTAATTGTTAGATACAAATTGCTCCTATTGACATCACATGCAAATATCGTCAACCAACAACTTCAGGCCAATGCGAATACATAACTCTTCAGCCTTAGACATCAGATGTGAGAAGATGCAACAGTAAGCAAATACCCTGTGTACCGCATATGATAGTGGTACCTTGTGATTTTAAGGTGCAAGCATTTTCTTTTGGTTTCTTGTCCCAATTACCTTTGTATCCATATTGCATGAAAATACTGCACAACAGTGCAAATTCAATGGTATGTGCTGTATGTTTTGTTTGCAAACAAAGTGATGCCATTCACCCATGGTACCTGCTTTTGACAACATAATGTCATCTTTAACTCGTTGCCCTCAAGTTTGCATTCATTCCTCTGCTTGATTGTGCCTAGAACTCTGTTTTTCCGGCAGTGTTAGGTATGCATTAACAGTGATATACAGCACTATCGATAGGTTTACTGATGAACAGTTGGAGATATGCACCTCTTGTATGGGTTCACTGAATGCAATGGAAGAGCAGCATGATACTATGCTGAGCTGTTCCTGCAAGATGGCAACCACATCCCAGTACTTTTGCATTTGTACATAGACACCTTCAAGAAACTGGATCCTTCCATGTTAGAATGGAAAATACTTGCCGAGCAAGGTATGTCAGAATATGCCATCTGGGAGAGAATGCATTACATGCAATCCTGCCACTAGTAGTCGGTGCATTTCGTGAGCTGTGAATACAAGCCACAAATTATTTTTAAAGTCATACTTGAACAACAATTACACGTATAACATCCACAGAAGGTGCAGTCATTGCAGCCCACTGACTTCTAATTTCAAGTGGAGTTTGCAAATTGGTTCCTATAACAATGTGCAGAAAACCACAGTTTTCCTACTTTGGTGTTGTTTATACGAAAGAGCATGTTCAATAGCAGGAATAACCGTGGCATTACCAACATCCACATGCACTGGTGTGTCAATCCTACCAACACCAATTTGCTGTGATGTACCGTCAATGATATTGTGATTGAACCTTACATACTTCCTGATACACTGTACAGAGCCAGGTACAAAATGTTCCTTCTAACATGTTCTTCCACAGTTCCTAGAAGACATACCACTGAGAATTCGTCAACATATGTGGTTTCAGTATGATGAGATACTGGCAGATTTTGCACTTACGTTAGGAACCACATTGATGTACAGTTTGGATGACAATGGATTGGTCACAGTGGTCCCGCTCCATGGCCAGCATGATCACTAGACATGACATCAATGAACTACTTCTTCTTCTGGGGATTCGTCCGATATGACGCAATGTTGGAGGACGTTAATTCAAAAAAAAAAAATTCTTCTGGGGACATCTGAAGAACCTAGTTTATGGGACTCTGGTCAATACTTGAATAGACCTGGTTGCTAGGATTATCACAACCGCAGAAGTAGTACTCCAAACTCCTGGAATGCATGTGTGTAACACAGTTGATGTGCCACTGTACATTCTGCCATAATCATGGTGGTCAACATGTTGAGCAATACCTGTAATTGTTAAGCTCTGTACTGTAGACTGATAAATAAGACTGAACACACTGTGATGAAAGTGTTCGAGTTTCATCTGCGAGATGTTGTATTACTCTGTGTTGTGTATTGTACATTTTGGTTATTGCATATTATTCACCGTTGTAAAGGTATTTTCACAGAAACAAAGGTGACTGGGGTAACAAACCAAATAAATCACAATGACATTGTCTATTACTCTGTAATGAACCACTGGAGACCATGGCTCCTTTATACTAACATACTTAGATGGTATCTCTGAACAACCTCTGAAAAGCTGTAGATGGATTTCTGGTTCATCTTATACTATACATTCACTTGTATTGACATTATAAATGACATGCTAAAAGAATATTTTGTTTTCAAATATTTTTGTTACTGTTGGTCATACTGACACTCACTGCAATATGACTAAACACTGCTTTAGTATCCACAATTGCAGGCTAAACAATAACCAAGACTCATCTTCCATTTGTAACAAATAAGTGTATACTTTGGTTTTCTGTTTTTGTGGTCCGAAGGTGTATAGAAGACTACAATGTATGTCTGCTATGTAGCAGACTTACAGCTTAATATGGGGTAGGTTACTGCACCAAGCTTCTGTGAACAAACTGAATGCTTAAAAGATGATGTACAACATGTGGTGCCTGCTTATCTTGCTGCAAAGTCAAACCTGTTTCATTTTTAAATTTTTCCGCCACATACCAAGTCTGTAGGTAGAGCAAGTATTGTGTTCTGCATTAGATATTGAGATGTTACAGGAAATGCGTATTTTGAGGCCCCCTGAATACAAAAAAAAAGAGCATTTTTTTTAAAAAAAGGTGGGTGTTATTGTATGCACATGTGGCAGCCCAGCACACTGGGTCACCAGCTGCATCCAAAAGCCTTACCCAAGCATCTTCAGAGCCAATGCTGTCCAAATTCAAAACAGACAGTTCCCGAAATGTATCTGATATCACTGGAAACAAAGCTCAGATTTATCTATTTTACTCAGAAACCAAATATTAGCTAGCATTCTGGATCTTTTCAGATAACAGTCCACCCATGGAAGTGAAGAGACCATAAAATAAAAGCAAGAAAATGGTGCTATCTTTAAAAGTGTGACATATGCTCACTATTTCCCTGGCAGAGTAAAAGACTGATACCACTCAATGGTATACCTTAGCTTCTCTTCTCAGTCTTTGATAACTCCAGAACCAGTAGCCAAGTATGGGAATGCATAAAACCTCCCTCAACTATGATACTGGACCAAACCATATGGCAAACATAAATACTGATTTCCTGAGTCCAAAGAAGCAGAAATGATTCATTCAGCAAGTTTAATTAATTTTTCCAGCTTCAGATGGGGAAGAATAATATGTTTACAACCTTGAAGAAGTGGTTACCTTCATCATAGTGAACTTTCACCCCTCAGAGAAAAACTAAAGACATGAATGCTTCAGAAAGCAACTGTAGAGAATGCAAAGGTGCAAATTGTACCTGTAGTATTGTAGCAACTATTTAGAAAATGCCTGTCATAATAATTTCACAAGTAACGTTAGTGTGTCTCAAAACTTTTGTAATAGCCCTTGTATGCATGACACATGAAAATATATAAAACTATCCAGGGCAAATGGTGATGCTGGAAGATGAAGAAAAATACTTATTTGGAATAAGTGATGCTTTTAACAAGAATGTAAGTGCTGCTTTTTTTCCCATTCTTTCTTTCGTTCTTATAAGCTGGTCTGCTAAAATGTCCATTTGCAAACTAAATATACCTATACCTCCAGAGGAAATAATCTACTAATTAAACACACAAATCACACACTAAAATTCATTATGCATAAACTAATTGATGCTCAAAATGTATCTACAAGCTAATTGCATTAATTACCACAAATATCCAGGAGTGCTCAGTACTTACAAATCTCTCAATGCTGTTACATCAGGAAACAACTCCTGAAGAATGTCAGGTAACAAGTCCATGTAACCCTGAACTTTCTTCGCAAAGTGTTCATCTTGCAGTTTTTTAAGATGTCTCTTGAAGAGTCTTTGTGCACTGTCTATTCCAAATAATTCAACAAAATATACAAATTCTTTGTGCTGAAACAGTTTTTTTGAAGTCTGGCTCCATGTAGCTCTATAATCAGAAACCTGGGATCGTATGAGTGCTTGAAGTGCTTCTGTTGATTGATCCAATATTTCTTTTCTCACTCTTGCAGCTTCAATAAAGGGAAGAATTCTTGTTCTTCCTTTGCTACGGTCAATCTGCTGTGCCAATAATATGAAAGCAGTATCTACATTAATGTTTTCATGTGCTGATGTTTCCACCAATAGAATTGATCCTTTATATTCTTTCCGGCTGACTAGTTTTTCTGCTTCTTTAACATAAGTTTCATTGGCATCATCATTTTTAGTGGTAACAAGCACAATAGGCTTCTTTGCTTTCATGAGGTTGTTCAGTATAGCAGCAACTGCATCTACCTGTTTTTCTATGGGACGAGAGGGAACTGAACTAACATCAAATATGCACAGAAACCCATCAATACTTATCTTGCCATCAGGAAGTAGTTTCTGTTCATACTCTCTTTCAATACCTGCAACAAAGTGGAAACAATTCTTGATAATTATTTAATATTAATAAACAGTGGATCTTGATGACAGTGTTGTTGGAATCACATTAAAGTTCTATTTTAATTTCTTGATAAGTTTGCTTAGTAAATATTTACAGTATTCCCCATTAGAGAACCTGAGTCATGAAATAATCGGTTTGAGAAGTATAGCTTTAGGTCAATGACTTTATGCTTCACTGGTTTAAGTCATTAGGAAAACAATATTCATCTTCCAAGAAGTTTTCTGAGAAGAATGAACATCTTTTCTTCAGAAACTCACTTGTTCTTCTACCTCTTTTAGAAAATGAATTCTTTAGCACAATGAGTCATAGTCCTATACTCACTATTAGGTGCAAAAAACATTGTATACTTGGCGCCAATCAAGAAGGGGATTTATTTTCTTTCTTTCCCATTTTTTTTTTTTTTTTTTTTTTTTTTTTTGGGGTATATTAACGTCCTCCAACGTTGTATTATATTGGACAATGAATGAACAAAATTAGTGAAATGGTGTTCAAATGAGCCCGAGATCCATAGAGCTAAAAGTTATCTGCCATTTGTCATCTATTGATAAGGGAAAACCTCAGAAAAACACCTTATCTGGATAACTCACCCTAACTGAGATTCAAACTCAGGACCTCTTGAATGTGAGGCAGGCATTACCACCACGCCACAGAGCCAGACCAATCAAGAAGGGGATTGACAGTTGCTAACCACATGGCAGAACGGGAAGGGATGGATATGTCATAGTGATCGTCATAGTAAGGAAAAGAAAAACCAATTAGAACTCCAACATTTCCATAGCAATGATAGTTGGAAAAGTGTTGTTGCCTGCATTCTAATACACAATTAGCATGTGCCTGATGAGCAACCTGCAGTAACATAAACTGCACATCTTATCTCTGCTGTTGTTTCAGTATAAACAATGCCTTCTTTCAGCTCCAGCTTGCAATGCTTGCATCAGTTAGATTGCCTGTGTGCTGACAAGTTCATTTACATCATTCTATTTATAATATGGTTATTTGCCTTGAATTTAGTCTGTGTATCTATGTTCACATTATGGGCATTTGCAATTGTCAAACACCTTTAATAAATATTTAATGATGTCCAAAAATAGTGGCAAAGATACCACAGCCAAACAAAATACTGGGTAGAGTCAGAAACCAAATAAAATTCTATTTGGTATACATACCTATCCCCATTCAAGGATTATGCAGCCAATGCCACTGCTGCAGAACATGGTCCGAAAATAGTTAACTTTCTCCCTTATCATTGACATTTTAACTCAATTTAATTAATTTGGGCTGAAGTAAAGGGTTATGTTGGGCGAAACAACAAAGTTTTTATTATGCCATCTGTAACAAAACTGACAGAAGAGGCACTAACAGGGTAACAGCTGAAACCTGGGAAAAAGCCATTACTCATACAAAGGACATAAGAGCAGCATGGGAAAATGGAGGTTTGGAAGAAAGGATAGAACAGCTTTTCAATTTCTGTGGGAAATTCCCGTAAAAACAGTGATGCAAGCAATTTGGACATCAGTCTCATTTCCCCATCAGAATAAGCATCAATATTTCACAGGTATGTCTCTTTTGTTAACTTTATCCTGATATCTTTACACTTGCATATAGATTCACATTTTTACTATGGTCTTCATACATAAGTACATGACCATTTAGGTGGAACTACACCTCGTCAGAAAAGAACAGGAACTGTGGATCAATTAAGCATCATTCACTGATGAAAGAAACCATTCACAATAAGTCATTCGTGTTAATGGGTTACCTTGTTTTAAAGCATGGTCACCCGCATGCAGTTTTAGTTTTAGACAAATCCTATACATTGGAAGAACTAAAACAAAATATTAAAAATAAAACTGGAAACATTACAGTGGCCCAACTTAATCGTGTGAATCAGAATGCGTTCTCCAATATAATGCTTGTTTAGCCGAGGGTGGACAACATTTCCAGCATCTTCTATAAAGTAAGAATGTTATACATGCTTCACGTGCGAAGTTTATGTAAGAGCAAAGCCGGCTGTGGCACACCCAATCGTACACTAGCAATATGCTGTGCACCCATTAGGTTTTAAATGAAGAACCCTGTAATACCCGCTCTACATTTAAGACGCAATCCAATCATCTACATACACATAAGCCTACTGCACTCTCCACATGATTGTGATAAGCAGCAACATCACCTCTCTGTAAAATGTCAATCTCTTTCTTGATTGGTGCAGATTACAGTTAAAGACTTTCTTATAAGAATGTGCTCCATGTACAAAAATATTTGTCTCAAAATAAAGCGTCAGTCACGAAGATGCTTCCCATAGCATTTAAAATTTTGTAACCCTTTACAAGCGTGTAACAGGTCATAAACATACAATGACATTCATCTTATTCTCATACCTGAAAATAAGAATCTTCCACATTCTTACGGCTTGGCTTCTAGAACGTTTGGCTCGTACTTACAAAGGATGGTGAAGGTATGAGTGCAATCAATTTAAGGGAAGATCACAGTATGCTAAGAGAAGATTATTATGCTAAGTAATAAAGCATAATACAGTTCTTCCCTCCAATTAATGATTCCAACAAAAATAAAGAAAGCAACTGTAAAAAATTGAGGGAAAAACATAGTGAAGTGAATTTATTGTGGTTGTATAAACACTAAACCCAACTTCTTTAAGTAATGTAAGAAGAGCTTATATGTTTGAAGTCCTATTTCAAAGTTAACATCTCCATAAACATATAAAGGAGGAGATGGAGAAGGAGGAGAAGAAGATAAAACAGAAGATGAAGGTGAAGATAAGGAGAAAGAGGAGCATGACAAGGAGCAGGTGAGGGCAAGATTTAGGGTACATTTCCTTAATATTAGGGCTTGGAACTTGATCTTAAATTGCCTAAAAATTGGCCATGAAAGGTAATGGGTTGACACTGTCATGGTATAGCTATTTTAAAGGTTTGTTATGTATAAATCAGTTAAGAGTATAAATAAAATACATTGTGACACAATAAGTGGCAGCTTGAGGATCTGAATTATGAAATCACAAATCTTGAAATATGGGAAGAAGTTAAGAACTTGAGCAAGACCTGTGGAAAGGATGCAATTCCAGGGGAACGGAGGGAAATCTGGATTAAGGATGAAAACAGAAGGGGTTATTAAGGAGAACATGAAATTATATATTTGATGGGGGAAGGATCCCAGATCTTTGGAGGACAAGTATTGTAGTGTCCATTTACAAGGGCAAGGGGAACTGATTGCCCCAACCAATTATAGGGAAATAAGTTTATTATCAATACTAGGAAAATCTATACTGGAATCCTGGCTAGAAGATTACAAGATTGGGCTGAGAAAGAGAAAAAAACTATCAGAATTGCAGGCAGGATTTAGGAAAGATACAACGAAAGCCAATAATATTTATGTTACAAAGGCAATTGTGGAGAAATATCTAACAAGGAAGAGGAGAAGATTTTATATGGAAGAGTTTATAAATAAAAGGAGTTGGAAGATGATTAGAAAAATACAGAAAATTATATGCATTTGTCTAAGTACTTCTTGAAGAATGAGCCTGCAGTCTGTTGAGCACCTCTTGTTCCAAACATGGAGAGCACTGGTTTTGATTTGTAGGTACTAGCATCTAGCCTACGAACTGACAGGAATCCAGTCTCTCATAGACAGCATGAGTATACTGAAATGTGCAATGAGGAGGATGTCTGTCTGAATGGTGACTCCCTGAACAACAGCACAGCCACAGATGCAGGTCCTCTAGCTTCACTATATAGGTATTTATCTACTCATGGCATCTTATGAGTGCAAATTTGTCTAGGGCTAATTTTTTTCACGTCAAAAGTAATTCACTTAAAAACTTCCTGAAACACACAAAATGGCTGCTGGAGTTAATCACACACCAAGACGCAGGCCCACTTTACCTCTTCAACTATCTTGCCAGATATCTCCTAGTACTTTCATCCCACAACCAGTAATGGATAGTACATCTACAGTAAACGTATTATACTGGAACTGCCATAATATCAGACGAAAACGTCAGGAATTAACGGACTTCCTGATAAGAAACTCAATCCAAATTGCGCCTCTCAACAAAACACATTTAGGACCAATGGACCGCTTCTCCATTCCGAGTTACAGTACATACCGCAATGACCGAGACCGAAGAGGCGGAGGCACGGCAGTAATAATACTGAATACTACCAAGCACCACCAGAAACAAGTGCCAGAATTAAACCGGTTGGAGGCCACAGCAGTAAATGTGCAATTGCACCACGCCACTGTAACGGTAGTAGCCGTATACAAACCTCCACTGAATATTGATATGGAGAATGTCGACAAAATAATGCGAATGGACACCAAGGTAATTGCGGCTGGCAACTTTAATGCCAAGCATTACCTATGGAACTGTCGAACAGCGAATGCCCAGGGTACACAACTTCTAAATTTTATCAACCGGGTAAACATCCTCCTAACTGGCCCAGAAGAGCCGACCTTTATCCCGCGAGCGGCCAATCAGTTGCCCGATATCCTCAATATCGCCCTACTAAAGGGAATACCATTTGACACCGAAACTACGTTACTAAACAATCTCACATCAGACCATTTACCGGTAATAATAGAGGTCACGGCGCCCGTAATGTTCAAACCAGCTCATAGAAAAATTCAGATTCATTTTTTTCAAGATGTATCAATATTTCATGGGTAATGTCTATCATTGCAGTCACACTTGATAACTTATTTCTAAATCCATGCTGGAAAGTATTTAGTACGTTGTGCTTATCTAAGAATAATAGTAACTGTTTTATTATAATTTTCTCATATAATTTGGCAAATACAGAGGTATATGTTATAAGCCTATAATTGTGTTTGTCATGTTCATCACCTTTTTTAAATACAGATCTGCCTATTGATTTTTTAAACACTCAGGAAATACCCCCTCTGTGAAAGAATAATTAATAAGAAGTTCAAGTATGTCGTTCAGTTCACCAAGACATCCTTTTAATTTTTGTGGATATACCATCCCAACCAGCAGATGTCTGGGTTTTAAAATTATTTATTAGCCTGCTAATTTCTCCTTTGTTTGTTGGCATCAGGTATATTGTGTCTGGTATCAAATGATGCATAGTATTAGTAATATTGTTTTGCTGTTTGTTTTCCACACCATTTATAAAAAAAAGAATGAAATATATTACACACATCTAGTAGATTACTTAAAATTTGTAACTGATTATTAAGTATAACATTCTCCAATTGTTTGCCATTCCCCTTATATTCATTTATGATTCTCCAGGCTGTTTTTTGTCATATTGGAGGACTCAATAACACTTTCCTCATAGTTTTGTGCTTTTAAGGCTAATAATGTATGCTTATACTGCTTCTTAAGAGCAATTACCTTTCCTTATATAACAGAAATCCTGTCGCTTTATAAAATTCATACATGCTTTTAATTTTACCTCTAATGGAATATTGAAGTACATAAATATATTTGCGACCTCCTTGTGATTTACTGGGGAATATGGGAGTCAGTTGGAGAATTTAATACCATAGTGGCACGTTGCCAAGGTAGCTCAGTGGTTAGAGCAATTGGACAGAGACTGAAAGATTCATGAACCAAATCTCAGCTATGGCATTTAATTTTTCAGTCTGATTCAACCTGTACAATCTTTGTCCTACACATGGCTAGTGTGAAAGAACAATTACTTGCCATTGCTTTATTTACTTCATCCTGGAGGGTTTCTCTGTAAATCTGGTACATACACTCCAGTAACTCATTTTGTATTATTGCTGATGTACATTTGTTACTTTGAATTCCTCCAAATGTTCACATAAGCTTAGCCATTCTATGTACCTACTAAATCCAAGAATATGCCTCAATTTAGCAATTCTTCTCCTTGGTTATGTCTGCTTAGAGCAATTTCATGTTCACCACAGAATTTTATGCATTTAACAATTCTATTTAATATCTCCCTGTTTTTTCTGGACTAATTCTTTGTGTTGCGAACAGATAGCCCATATTCATCAATTTGTGTATAAATATCAACTTTTCCAAACAAATTTAATTTTAAGGAGTCTCCTCCCTTGTGAGAAAAACTTCTTTCATGCAACTTAATTCTTGCTGAAAGCTGGCTGAGATCACAAACACACCAAACAACAAAAATGAAGGCAAAAGTTTTCTTGAACTCACTAGCTATCAACCATGGTTTCTTTCTGTGCCAATCTGGATTGAAAGAGGCTAACAGCAATTTGCATTTCTGTACTAGTGTTATAGTAGGATGATCAAGGCCTAACTGTTTAATTCAAAGTTTTTCTTGGTCACCCAATGTTTGAAATGGCACTAAAGTATACCTTGCTCATAGCAAAAGAAAGCCAGAAACAAAAAAGCAAATGAACTGCAACATTCGCAATAAATACAGACATTACACGATAAAGCTGAAACAGCCCCAGATCCCCAATACAACTAGCCATACTTCTCCTTCCTCCTCTCATAACAAGTTCGGACACTTTCCTATGAGCCATGCCTTTTTCACAACCAGTCCCTGCCCAAGCCCCACCAGTCTCCAGCTTTACATCCCTATCTTACAGTTCTACATAACAGCATGTGTAAAGGGAGAAAATAGTCTGATTAAAACTAGCTGACGATGACAGAATGAAAACAACATACTCTGTATTTGAGAGGTAGAACTGGAACTTAAAAATTCAATGCCACAGCTGGGATTTGAACCACAGACCCTCCGCTTACCAGGCAGGTGCTCTAACCATTAAGCTACGGTGACAACCTGCCAGAATGACATTGAATTCTCAAACCAATTCATATTTTTCTTGGTAAACCACAAAGGCAGTCTCACATCAGAGACAATCACCCCAATGGTGACTTACTATTGCAAGTACTTTATGTCCCAAGATTGAATAACCTTCAGGTGGTAATTATTATTTATTTATGCCAACAAACTTACTGTTGGTGTTTTTAAACACACAAGCCGTGTGTGGGCAATGTTTGAGAGGTAGAACTGGAACTTAAAAATTCAGTGCCACAACTGGGATTTGAACCACAGACCCTCTGCTTAACAGGTAGGTGCTCTAACCATTAAGCTACTGTGACAGCCTGCCAGAATGACATTGAATTCTCAAACCAGTTCGTATTTTTCTTGGTAAACCACAAAGGCAGTCTCACATCAGAGACAATCACCCCAGTTCTACCTCCCAAACATTGCCCACACACGGCTTGTGTGTTTAAGAACACCAACAGTAAGTTCGTTGGCATAAATAAATAATAAATACTCTATATTTATTTCATCCTTTATGCGAGGGTTGTCCGTAAAATAAGGTTTCCAAGGATCTGCAGTTGCGAGGAACGCTGTTACACGAGATCCGGCAACACTGGTGTGTAGCTTGGTTCTCCCTCTCCCAGTCCCCTGGCCTGCGAGCTGTTGCAATGCTCAGTCTTGGCTTAGCAGCCGTTAGAAATGGAGCTTCCACTCGCTTCTCCCACCAGGTGCAGATTACACTTTGTGATGGGTTTTTTGTGTGCAAAAAGCCTGCACCGGTAGACATTCATTCCCAACTGTGTAAAGTGTACGGAGAGGAGTGTATGAGCCTACAACACGTGCACAAATGGTGCAGAGAATTCAAAGACGGACGTACAGACCTCCACGACGACCAGTGTTCAGGACGGGCATCGGTTTCAGACGAAACAATTGTGAAAGTGGAAGAAGCAATGCTGAAAGATCGAAGACAGATTTGGGAGATCAGCGAGATTATCCCTGATGTCAGCAAGACCTGCATTCACAAAATTTTGACAGATCATTTAGGGTATACCAAGGTGGGTCCTGAGAATGCTTACGAAGGCCCACAGATGAAAGCATGTTAAAGTGGGCCACAAATTTCTTCAGGTCTACAACCAATCTCAACAACAAATTTGGATGGGATACTGTCAAACACCCTCCTTACAGCCCAGACTAGCCCCATGTGACTACCATCTCTTCCCTGACCTGAAGAAACACCTGGGTGGGACGCATTTCAGAACTGGAAAGAAACTGAAAGAAACTGTTTTAAGCTATCTTTGCCGTGCGGCAGGAGAGTTCTACGATACAGGCATACAAAAGATAGTACACCACATGCAAAAATGCATTGATCAGAACGGCTATTATGTGGAAAAATAGAAAATGTCTAAGCTTTCCAAAAATGTATTATTCAATGCCAATAAATAGTTCATTGTGAAAAAAAAATGGGAACCTTATTTTATGGACAACCGTTGTACAACTTAATTACAATTCAATACTGCTTAAATGTCATAATCCTATAATCTAATATGATGCAATATAATTTTCCACACTTCCCTGAGTTGCTGTATTTCCATGGACCCATTGAATCAAACATCATGGTTACCGAGCTATTGAGTCCCCATACTCTATGATGGTGGTGGTGGCGGTGGCAATGATGGTGGTGATGGTGGCAGCGGCGATGATGATAACCCCATATTTAAGATTTTTTTCAGGGCTAAGCAAGTGAATAACTGTTATTCAGGTTTTGCTGTAGAAATTATGAACAGCCCATCTGAATAGTATACACGATGCACGGTGACTCTGTACAGGTGGTCAGCAGCTCAATAACAGGTGTACTAAGTAGTGAAAAGGAAAACTGTTTCATGTTCACAAACCTTTGCTGCTTTCCAGAACTAAAGCTTTGATGGGCACTTGTCCATCGGTATTGCATGCAGAATACTACTAACACCTTTTTTGGGATAGTAGTGAAACCTTTGAACAATTTGGCTATTCCGCTAATGCCAGGATTCATTCAGGTATTTCTAAATAAATATGTTCAACTTTCTTAATTTTTCTATTATTGAATGTGAAAAATGGGTAAAAGTTTGTAGCATTATGCAATATCAATACATTTTCGTATCACAAATGATCATATCTCTGTGATGTTAAGACTAAATGTATTCTCAATAGATCAAAACCACTATGATAAATTACAGAAACTGAGAAAATTAAAGCCAAAAAATCTATTGTGTTGCACTCACATGACTTTCTCTATTCTTGTACTAACCATTCTTATAAACTCTTATTCCTCTATCTTCTTCATGTTAGTTGAGATAACCACTTGTACAAATTATCTTATTGCTTATTTCTTTGTAGGTGCAAGGGGAATATGGGAATACAGAAGGCTTTGAGCCATAGTCAAATCTTTTAAGGTTTTGAGATTCCATTTTCTTTGCACAGCTAAGACATAAAAAAATTAATAACAATCTTCCATTTGACAAAAGTTTAAGTACTCCAAAACTCACACAAATAACAAGGAATATCTCCAAAACTGTTCACTCCACAAAAAAATTTATTTGGACATAAATTGTGTTTTAATGAGATCTACATTTTTTATATAGTAAGATTTGGTCTATCTCTTATGGTTTACAAAGTCATCAAGAGTAAACAGGACCACATCAGCTATAGACAGAAAATTCAAAACACACATTTTGTCATAAAAATGTCTTAAACCTATGGTATTTTAATCAAAACCATCAGAGCCATTTTCAAGAAAATCAAAATTTTTGCAAAATCTTCCATGTAAAGGGTAGTTTAGGGTGGAGGAATTTTCTTCAAAATCTTTGTGTCGCAACCATTTCAACTTCTTTGGTATTTAACAGACTTTTCATTTTTGAGTTATGCGTCCACAGACACCCACACCCACCCACCCACAGACACAAGACACACCCACACCCACATACACCGACTCACACAAAAGGCAGACACCCCACACCCCCACCCAAACCCACACACATGGACCTTTTTCTAAACATGCTTTTTTTGGATTCAGGGGGCCTCAAAACATATATTTCCGGTGAAATCTCGACATTGAACTTTTGGGTGGAATACAATACTTCCTCTACTTCTATACATAATGGAGAAAGTAAAAAAGGCTACAAGTGAGTACAGAGTTTGAATCTCCTACCCTCTATTCAGCTATCTTTCACTTTGCCAACTGAGCTAACACACAAGTACTTCCACATGTCACAAGTACTTCCATAGTAGTCACAAATTCCTTAAACTGATAAAAGAGGGATGCATATCTTGGCAGAGGCAAATGTTTAGCAAAACAGCAATGCCCACATCCGTGAAAATTAGTTACCGCTGACAATAAATCCAAGATTTTTCCACTAAGGAAACATAAATTAGCATTCTTACAATACATGAGAGATTGTGTTGTTTTAATGTGGTGTATCTCTTAATATCCAGTGACTTATATTGCAATATCTTTGATTGTTGAGACTGCAGATCTTAAGTTCCCTATCTCAAAATGTTTTATGAACCCTTTACAATTCTTCAAACTTGGTGGTTGTGTTCTGAAACACTGTGTATAATTCTTGATTTATAGAGAAAATACAACTTTTATACTAAAATGTGCAAACAGAAAATGTTTCATAGCTGTTCTAATGAGTTACATTAACTTATTTATATAGTAACCTGCCGTCACCTGCTCACTTCACTGGGTGTTAATTTTAACCTATAAACCAATGACTAAACATTTAACAAAAACATGAATACAGAAAAAATGACAAAGGGTCTATGGAATCCAAAAACTAAATAGCCTAAAACCATCTATGAGCATTTCCGCTTTGAATGGTCATAGTCCCACATCGATACATTCAGTAGTTGTCACATGATTGCACCTCAAAGAAAATAATTTTGATTATACAGAGTGGAAGGGAAGTCATTACATTCCTTCTAATAAGTGCTTCATAGAAGGTTACAAACAAAAAAGTATAATGGCATTTTGTTCTTTGATCAGCCAATTTCGAAAAAATAAATGGTTTTCGATCCAAATTGGATATGTAATTCCACAGGAATGTATGAAGATAACAGCTTGTTACTTATAATATACGTAGAGTAACTTATTTCTGACATAGCTTCGGTAGTAATTATGCGACATCACACAGGGTTTCAAAATAATTAATCACTTAAAAGACATGAAGGAATACTCCAAGCAGCTTTTTCACACATGCAGTAAGTCAACAATGTTGCGTTGAGGTTGGTCAGGGAATTGACCTGATTTGTAGATGTAAACAGGTCTGGCACTTTCGCTTAATATTTTGGGAGCTAACGCTTGTGATTGGCCTACACTCACACAGTAAATACAGAAGGACAAGGCAGCGTATTTGTTTGCATTCTCAAGAAGTATCGTTACTGTGTCTGTTTATGTACTGAGCTAGGGAAAGTGACACCCACACAATCTGCAGTGTTGCCAGCTTGTTTTCGACAAAACTAAAATATCTCCGTAGGAAATGGTCAGAGACAAAAATATAAGATACAAAATGTGTTCCAAATATAAATTCCCTTCCACCTGGTATATGTATAGATTTTTAAAATCCCATGTATATGTTTTTTTCTGACATTATCTGTCTTTATATGTACCTAGATTTCTACAGAATTTCTCCACGCTCTGTTAAAAAAAAAAAAGAGCTTACATTTTACGCAACATTTTAAGTAACTAATGAAGAACTGTGGCATTAAACACATTTATTTATGCCTTTAGAAAGGTTGAAGTCACAAAATAATGCAAATACATATTTTTACATTCAACTTTATAATGCTTCCATTTTGTTTTACATACCTAGTTGATTTTTGCATATGTACATCAGCTTTTCAGCAGAGGTTATTTTTGTTGCACTGCATCTTTTCGCATAGGGCTCCATTTTACTGCCTGTGAACAGAAATATAACAGTTTAATAGACAATTTGTAATAAAATGTAAAATTTTGCTTTCCAAGCACTACATTATAACCCTTAACTTATACAGAACATATTCCTTTTCCGTGTGGGGGAGGGACAGGGTAGTATTAATTAATTTTTTATAAAAACATGCTGTAATGGACAATGATAAATTAGTGAACTCAATAATTATATATCGGGTAATATACTGACTTGATTTTTATTTTAAGTATGGTTTATTTGAATGTTCCACACAATTTTCAAAAGTTGCTTCTTACATTGCAGGTGCTTTTCTCTGAACCATTTCAAATTATTTGAATATTTATAAGTTCATTCAGGTAATTATAATTCTGTAGCATTCAACGCAGTTATACATGGTCATCATAAAAAGTTTAACAAATTTCTGATTTAGTTACATTAAAATAGAAAAGGAGTCAATTAATAACAACAAACAACACTCACTTCTTAAATTTCCCAGAACATGTTTCAGAGGCTAGTTTACTCTATTATCAACCAGACATCAACTGAACTTGTTTGTATAGGTTGGTCCTTCTGTAGACTGTTCTGGTGGTGATTCTAAATACCTGTACAATGGTTCTTAGAATCACCACTAGAGCAGTCTACGGAAGGACCAACCTCTATAAACAAGTTCAGTCAACGTCCAGTTGATAATGAAGGAAACTAGCCTTTGAAACATATTCCGGGAAATTTAAAAAGTGAGTGTTGTTTAGTGTCATTAATTGACTCATTTTATATTTTAATGTGATTCTAACAACACTGTCATCAACTTCAAGCAATATTAATTCTGATTTAGTATTTATAGTTACATGATACTGTTTGAAGTGACCAAGTATTGAGCACTCCAACATTAAAGACTGCACACTACCGCAATCGTGTCATTCTTTGAACTTTCCCTCAAATGTTATTGCAAATCAAATTCCAGAACACGTGAAGTTGTCTTACAGTACAAAGGAAGTTCTAAGTAAATTTTCATATTGAAACAAGCAAAAGTTCTATTTAGTTGTATAGATAAGCTGAAATACATTATCAAGATAAACTGAAGAGTGTGGAGTGAAGTGGAGTGTGGAGTTTAAGGGCCCGTTGACAACTGGGCTGAAGAGTGTAACCCAAAAATCATACCCATACACATAAGTAGTATGAACTGTTAAAGTCAGGAATACTAAACATAGCTGAGTGTCTATACCTAAACTAAATACCTATACCTATGCCTGAACCTGAACTAAACTAATTACTGTGCCTCATAGCCATGTTTTGGGTGAATTGGCAATGTTACATAGATGGGTTGTAATGCAAAAATTAATTCATTTAAAAAATAACACATAACAGGTTTTTAGGTTACACTCTTCAATTATCAAACGAATATCATGAAATTACTACCACTTGTTGCTTCTATAGGTAGTCTGTATTATCATTCTAAGATCCAGACATTCCAGAAGCCCAAATTTGTGCCAGCTGCCAGCCAATTCATACCGTAATTAATACAGCTGACTTTTAAATTTTAGCATTGACTTTTAAAACTGAGAGAAATCAGATAAATATTGATAAGTAAGAATTAATGAAGGAAACAGAAAGTCATATCTGAACAAATAAGGAATACAGGATATACAGGGCCACATTAGCAGCCACTTAATGGATGCAGGCTTCATTAGCGAGTAAAGTATACACCATAAGCATTTCAAAAATCATGCACATTAGAATGTCCACTCCACATTAACTTATGGTATTTCAGTATGGAACACGTCCTCAAATATATCTATAACTTTTAAACTACACAAGAAAATACTAAAAATTCTAAGACAAGTTCCCTTGAAAACGCCTAGTAAAACAGCGTTCACGGAATGCTTGCACAGGCTTCCACAGCAAGTGTCAAACTTTACTAGGTCTAGTGCTCCCCATGTCCTGAGGCTTGACTTTGCCAATGTTTCGTCCATCCTATGATGTAGCTATATCGGGACAAAATGTGTCCTATCCAACATATCACAGAATGAATAAGCAAGATATTACACAAATATGAAATCAACACTGCTTGTAGCATATTTTGTGCTACATGGCAGTTTAAAAGCTGTTGTTGAGTTGTTTTCTTATTAGCACCACGTTGTGGAGGCATGTATGTAGCATATTTTGTTGTTCTTGCAAGGAGGCTTAAATCTCAGGGTCTGCAATAATGATATATAGTTGGAGTTTTGAGAAGTTTAAAGGATCACACATGTAAATAATATTAGCACATTTTGAGTTGAAAACACCACATTATTTATAATTCTGCAAGCCACATTCACATTTGCATTTATCACCACTTTGATTAATTGAAGTTATGTCCGATTCTTATGTAGAGTATTATGTGACGTGTGATCATTCATTAGTTGCAATATTCAATAGAAATAATTCAGGTTCATGTGGGCATTAAAGAAATTTTGATATATCAATTTGGCAAACTGTTCTGCTCAAGTACTTCTGATGGACTGACCAACAGTAGTGGGGCAAATTGCTTCATCTTATTCCCACCAGCCTGAGTCTGTCTTCTCATTTGCCTTTTTCTAAAATGCTATGCTCTCATTGGCTATTGATTTGTATTTTGAATATGAATACTGTTCATTGAGTTGGCGTACCCATGTGCTGAATGGCGTCATTTCCAATGGTCCAAATTTATAATCCCTACAAACCTTGCAGAATTCTCTGCATAACTATGCCGTTATTTATTGATAAATAGTTATACAGATTAAAATACGGATACATAAGTTCAATTACTCTTTTAGATAAATATGTTAGTGACAAACTATTCCAAAATTATACATAAACCCAAACATAGTAACTGAAAATAGTTCTACATGCTACATCTCAGTAAGGAAGTTGCAATCTCTGCTACCACCAATAAAAGACAAGATTGACCCATTACTCAATCTGGGAATCTCCAAAATACCTTGCAACTGTGAAAAACGATACATTGACCAGACTGGGAAATTGGTGGCCACATAACATAAACAATATATCAGGAGTTTAGTATATACATCTGAAGCTATTAACAGTGAAGCAATATCATTCACCAATATCACCAATAATGTAAGCTTCACTTAAGTAAATATGAGGTGTAAACATTAGACACATCACTAAGGCGTTCCCTTCAATTTTTAAAACCTGGTATAGATACGTGGATGACATTTTTGCTATTGTACCTGAGAAACTGATCAGTGATGCTTTAAAGCTTTTGAATTTACATGATAAAGCCACAAAATTCACTTTTGAAATAGAAAACAATGGTTGTCTTCCATTCCTGGATTTTAAGATCATGAGACACATACAAGAAATAAAAAATAAAAATAACAAAAAAATAAACTGAAATAATTATTTATTTATGCCAACCAACTTAATGCTGGTGTTTGTAAACACACAAGCCATGTGTGGGTAATGTTTAAGAGGTGGAATCAGGTCTGAAAAATTCAATGCCATAGCCAGGATTTGAACCACGGATCTTCCGTTTAACAAACTTAATGCTGGTGTTTGTTGGCATAAATAAATAATAATTTCCATCTAAAGGTCGCTTAAACCCGGGACATAAAGTACTTACTATTTTAAGTTGCCCTTGGGGTATTTATCTCTGATGTGAGATTCCCTTATGGTCCAACCAGGAAAGCATGAATCGGTTGGGGAATTTAATGTCATGCTGGTAAGTTGGCCATGGTAGCTTAGTGGTTAGAGCAGCCACTCGATAAGCGGAAGATCCGTGGTTCAAATTCCGGCTATGGCATTGAATTTTTCAGTCCTGAAATTCACTTAATTCTTTTAAAAAGGACAAAATTCCAAATTGAGGAGCGTTGTTTCAAAACTCGATAGATGCAAAATTTTACGAAATTGCGTTATATATAGTATCAGCATAATTTTCACATTCTGCATCGTTCTGTGAAATCAGAATTTGCAAAATTCGATTCGTGTCCTGTGTAGAAGGTAGGGAATATTAACAGTTTTTTTCAAAACTCGATAGATGCACTTGCTCAGTCAAAGCAAAGGTCAATAGATGCAATTTTATGATTTTATAATCCAAAGTGTAGCAACCTCAATTCTATGAAACGCATATTGGCATTGGCTGCCATCTCACTGTTACGATTCTTGGAATTCTCAATCATTTCTGCAAGCTTTGTACACTGCTGCTTCATTGGAAATAACTGCAAACTCAGGTTGTGCGCTTGGATTTCACATTCATTTCTGCAAGCTTTTTGTTCCATTTATATCCTGTCTTTAACTGCAGAGGTCATATCGGCGACCTTGCCTATTGGCAATGGTGTTACTCGTTTAACAGTGTTTTTTTTTTTTTTTTCCGGTCTTTGAGGGTTTTTATACGTTGAATTCACACACACACATTCACACCTTCATTCATACTTCCAGACTCAGGGAAGGATGAGGAATAATCTTGGCTGCAGAAAAATTCCTACCCCCTGCCGGGAATCGAACTCGGGACCCGATGCACAGCAGGCAGGTGCTTCTGCAAGCTTTGTTACACTTACATGACATTTTATTCTTAGTTGAGACAGTGGATATCACCAACACCTTTCCATGCTCAACAAAATAGATCAACATAAATTCCTTATGAAATATATGAGTATTACATCTCCTAATCGCAAAGTGGTGAATAAAGATGCTGCAACTAGAAAGCAGACTGTTAGCATTAAATACAGTGTGAAAAGTAATGTTGGCCGAGTATTGTCAGTATGCGCTACAAGATTATCTCTCCTGGCTAGAAAATTTCAATTATCTGGGAATGCGCCGAAGGAAACCAGAAGAAGTGACAGAACAGGAATATTACAGAAGGGCTTACTGCTGCTATAAAGCAAGTCATTAAGAAGTACAGATGTAGTGAAAGCCACTATGGAAGAGCAAAATCAAGGAGAGGATATTTACCTCCACAACTTAATATCAGAAAAATGTGGACCAACTTTTGCAACGAAAGAAGATTAAGAAATCTACCAGTCTGCTCACTGTCAAAATATAAAAACATATTTTACAATTTCTTCAATCTTTCATTCCATACACCACACACTGACACATGCTCCATGGGACTGATGAAGATTAAGACAGGGGCAGATGTGGAAAAGAGAAACGAACTAAGAGCCATGTACAGACTGTACAAGCACTAATAAAGGTGAAAGCTTATTCATATTGTTTGAAATTTCTTTGTATGTATTCAATATGTTTGTTATATAAATAAAACAAAATATATGGTTATTGTGAATGTAGCAGTACTTAGTTTCTAAGTTTATACCTAATAAAATAATCCTTATAAACATAAATATGTTGGTTGTATAGTACATTATGTATTATAAAAAGGTGAAAATAAATAAAAATAATAATAAATACATAAATAAAAAGCAACAAAAACAATAAATGACAAAAATAACAAAACTTCATGTGTTTATTTCTCACTCACGCAGAAAAGTTAATCAGCATCTATCGGTTTTTTAAAAAACTCTGCATTTTCAAACCCCAAATTTATACTAGTTAAACTATGTTATTTGTTTCTTTTCACATTCAATGAGACAGTATCAGGAAGGAGAATTGAATGATTAATATAGTTGCTATACTAAGCAATTAGTATTGCCAATAAATAGAAAAAACCGTTTTCTCAGAAACGCATTTTGTGCATCTATCGAGTTTTGAAAAAACACTCCTCAATTATAAGAAGTCTGGCATTTATCAAGTTGACTGGATTGTGATAAGGTTTACACAGGCAAAACAAAACATCTAGAAAACCAGGATAAAGGAACATTTTAGAAATATCAAGTATAAACAGATACAAAAATCAAATCAGCTGTGGTACATCATTTTTGGTCATTTAATCATGAAATAAATCCAGAAGTTAAATTATTAAAACAATTAAATGGACTCATTGATTTAATGGTAGGGAACGCATTATGAATTTTGAAATATTGCCTATTGATTTTGTTAGTAAATTTGTTTTGCGATCAGAGGAGGGTAGGGACATCATCACGTGTGACATCATGGAGTGACATCATTGCTTGCATGTAACACTTCATAACCAGGTTGGCCAAGGTCAGTTTGGCTTCACAATGGCAGGGATAACCACCTGAAACATGTTGGGTGTGTCTAATGCTTACACTTCATATTTGGATAAGTGAAACTGTTGGTTTCTACATTATTGGTGATATTGGTAGAACACATCAGGAGTTTAAAGCTTAAACAGTCCGCAAAGATTGCCATAGCTGAACACGCAACTGTTATCAGCCACCACATTGATTTTGATAATATAAAAATACTATCTATCTGTGATGAACACAAGCATTGAATTATACAAGTACCGAGATATTTGAAGAAATGCTGAAAATTAATCAGGCTAGTGGCAATACACTGAATTTCATCTCGCTATTAACAGGGTGACTTCTCCTATTGGCTGCCCACTGACCAGCTGACATGCGAGAGGGCAATACTTCTCTCTGCCAGTACATAAAAGAAACAAAGTTAGCTGGACAGGATGCATTCTGTCCTGATGAAGCCAAATCACAGAATGGGCAAAACTGTAACATATGTGCCTGTTGGCAACGCCTGCTGTAACAAATTAATGTAGTATAATCCTCGCAAAAGTTAAAGGTATATGGAGGTGGGCCGTACTGTAGACTCCAGCAAATCCTAAGCTTGCCCCTCCTACCAGCACTGCCGAATGTGGTACATGCTTCTCACGCACTCTTATGTACAGAACCTCTGCCGGTACACACACAACGCTTGGCAACAGCACTCCGCTTGAGCATTGGAGAGCATTCACATGCCTTTAACTTTTGCGAGCAGTATAGAGAATGTGCTACATCATGTTGGTAACACCATCAGAGAGAGGTACAGATGATGTCAAGACAGCATGGTCTATTAAACAACTTATAACAGTGATCATGTCTTTTTCATCCATCCTGCTACAATGTCCAAAAGTAATAATGTAGAAACATATCTGACTGCATTGGCAATTGACAATAATTTGGCCAATAATTAGAAGTTGTTCAAGCAGAATATTGAATTATACCTGAAAGCATCTGAAAACAAGAAAAAGGAGGGTGAATTTAAAGTAATCATGCTGTCCAACTGTGGTGATTATGCAGCTTAGAAGTGTATACTATCTTTGGCCTTTCAGGAACAGATAGTAAAGACTTCAAAAAAGTCATAGAGAAATATGATGAACACTGTAAGTCTGGAACTAATATTATTCACAATAGATTTAAATTCTTCAGCAAGAGACAGTCCTTTAACCATTCTATAACCAAGATGCAGAAACTGGCTAAAGTTTCAGGAAGCAGACACCCTGGTACAGAACTGTACACTGACACATCACAAATCTTAAATTTCAAAGAACTCATTGTTTTGACTACAACTGAAGCAAGCACATACACTTACCCATACAAGACTCATCTACTTCTAAATGAGTCACTAGGCAGAACTTGACCTTCTTAGTTTTCAGTGCAAACATTCATGCACATTTAATGTTTAATATATGAAAATAAAAGGTGCTAAGCCAGCAATGGAGGAGGTAGGATGTACAGTGAGAGAGCTAGAAATCTGAAAGTAAGAGTGACCTACGTAACCATGGGTGTGAAGTTGGGGACATATCAGGCAAGAATTGGTGAAAGAAGCAAGAGTTGGGTGCAAGAGAGAAACTTTAATTAGAGGAAGAGGAAGCGTTAGAATACGGCAAAAGGGGCATAACGGACACCAGGGCCAGGCAAGGACAATAAGGCTAAGGCAGAAATCAGAATTAATACCACAGCAAAACAAGGGAGGAAGTCCAAAGTTTGAGAAAGTGACAAGTGAACACATGGATGTATGGACAAGAGGCCAGTAAAGTGACAAAGGTCATGGACAGGAACAGCTTGTGTTAATGTCATGCAAGAGAATTTCACCAGAGAAGACCTTATTACATGCTATGAGTCAGCTGACAGGAGAGAATAGAGGGGAGAGAGGGCAGCAAACTGCTTTGGAATCTAATACTTCCAGTGTAGTGTCAACACCACGTGGAAGTATTATGGTGATTGAAGGAGCCAGTGCAGGTCACGCAGTGCATGCAGGAATTGAAAATGAAATAAAAGTGAAAGAATCGTGTATGCAGCTGAAAAGTGATAAGAGGCTACAAGGTTTTAGGTACAGAAGCGGTTTGGAAAAGGGCAAAGAAGGACTTTGAGGCTGAGATGTTGGAATTGCAAGGGTCTAAAAAAAAGTTCAAGTTTAGATTACATTTGGGGATTTTTAAAGGCATTTTGGATTTGGTTTAAGGGCGCTCAACTTCTAGGTCATCAGCGTTTTTAAAGGCAGTGCAGCTTTCAGTAGTGGTGGAAACTTGGACTTGTGATATGATATTGATGTTAAAGAAGTTTTATTATGAAACAAAGAGTGAAAGGAAAAGTAAATGGCAGGATGTCTGGGGGGGATAGGATTATTTTTAGTTTATGAGTAGGCTAGTAAAATTAAAGAAAGAAAGTCAAGAATAAATGAAATCATGTGGGTAGTAATAGTATACAACAGTACACAAACCACCAAGCTCTTTCATAATCCGGATCTCTTCCACCAAATAGAGGTTAAAATAAGGGACGAATACCCAATGGTAGGAATTAATGATGGTAATGGATTTTAATGAAAAAACAGGGCATTTACAAGCAGGAGAATATGAAATTGATGAAAGTGAACCTACCTATTTTGAAAGAAGTAACAAAAGAGTGATAAATGAAGAAGGGTTGAAATTAAGAAATGTTTGAGAGAACAACAATTTGTGATATTGGATGGGTGTTGGGCAGAGGATACACCGAGTAAATATACACTGGTGAATGCTAATGGACAGAGTGTTGTGGATTATGGTTTGTGTGATGCAGGTTAGGGTGATATAGTATGTAATTTTAAAGTGTTGAATGTTGTAAGTAATAATGCACATTTTCCATTAGTTATTGAAGTTAACACAGGTAACAAATAGAGAGGCAATAATGTAAGTAATGTGACAAAACAACAAAATCCAGTCCAGTAACTTTTCTATCACTTTATTGTCTTCTAAAACTATCACAAATACAGTTTTCTTCTCGTCGTTAACACAATCTACAGTCTTTCATGCTATCACAACTCACAACTTTTACTTCCATAACCTTGCTCAGTCCTTTCAGTGTCTTTCTTCACTTTCTATCTCTCATACACTCACTACGACAATGCGATTACTTGGCACCCATTAGAATCTTCTTTTCGACAACCGGCATATCTTTCACGGCAACACACACATACCCACAGCTGTCTCACATTTACTGACACTGATCGACTCATGTCTGTAACCATGAACTCTCTCATTGTTTCCTGGTCTGCTTATATAGTGGGGGGATGACATCATACAGACCTTTCTCGACTTCTACACACACTGGCCCCTTTTGTGTACCCGCTTCCATTGTTGTTAATCACATACACACAAACAGTTGTGCACGGCAGCCTGACCTTGCATACCTTTGCCCACTCTCCAAACTGGCACGTGGCGTGACGCAGCTTTCCCCTGTCCATCCTTTGTTGTGTGCCAAGCCTGGTGTTACAGTAATTATGCAAACAATTTAACTGTGGTAATTGAGAGATTTAAATGGAATGATAGGGAAGATGATGCTAATTTAGTAGCACTATTAACTCACTAATGGGAAGGCTGTGTGTTCATGGTATTAATAAAATGGTGATAGAGCACGAGGTGGTACAATCATTGAATATTTTGGAATTTATCTGAAAGTGGGCAGGTGATAACATGAAGTTAACAAATAAAAAGGTTGTTAGGAAGTATAATGATTGGTTTGATAAGGAATGTGGAAAACTAAAACAGGGTGTTATTGGAAGGTGCAATTAAAAGGGGAGACAGGGATGGGTAGGAAGAGAGGTTAATGGTTTTGGGCTTACTTGTTATTGGAACAAAAAAAGTTAAAATGGGACACAGAGAAAGGCAAGGAAATTGAAAGGAAAATAAGATCAGGTAAGGCTCAACATATAGGGGAGGTTATTAGAATGTGTACATAAGGCCACTTAGGACCAGTGGAAGTTGAACCAAGACTATGGGTTAAGCATTTTAAAAAATTGTTTGAGATGAAAGCAGTGGGGATCTATAAATGGAATCTTAGTAGTGAACATCACTACATAGAGGAATTAGATTAGTCCATTTACATTTGAAATATTAAAGCAAGTAAGAAGTCTAAAAAAAAGGGGAAAGTGGTGGGTAGAGATGGCTTACACTAGGATTCTTTCATGTGTGGATAGAGAAAACAGAAAGACTTCAAAGTTTAACCAGATTGATTAATGAAATTAAGAGCAGTAATTGCATAATGAAGAGTTGGTGAGTAGCTTTAACACATATGGTATATAAGAGTAAGGATTATATAAATAATTCCAATAGCTACAGGGAAATGCACTGTTGTCAAACTTTGGGAAAATATTCACAGGTACACTTTCTGACAGAATTCAACCCTGGTCGGAAAGACACAATTTCGTGTCACCATATCAGTCAGGATTCAGAAAAGGTAGAAAAACAGTACCTAATGTTTTGATATTACACACTACGGTGGATAAATATACAAGCAAGAAACGTGGCAGGCTATATACGATGTTGTGGATCTAGACAAAGCCTATGATAGTATAATTATAGATGCATTGTGGTACAAATTACTAAAGAAGGGATTAAGTAAAGATAGTGAGGATTTTAAAGGAACTGTATAAACAAAACATATTTTGCATTAAAATGAAGGAGAAGTTACAGAAGAGGTGGGACAAGATAGTGGCCATCGGCAGGGTTGTATATTGAGCCCTGTATTGTTTAATCTATTTATAAATGGTGTGTTAGATCGAAGGCAGTTAATAATCATATACCAACAATTAAGAATAAAGAAATCCCAGGGCTGTTATGTGCAGATGATTTGCTGGTAAGTTGATATACAGTGACAGTTTTAAGAAACTTAGTAAATGAAATTGAAAAGCATTGTGACAAGTGGGGACTTAAAGTTAACATTGATAAAACAAACATTATAATATTTAAACAAGGTAGCAAATTAAGAAAAGATAAGCGATGGTTATTTTAAGGTAATGAAATTCAAACTGTGAAGAATTTTATTTATTTCTGTATAAAACTTAATAGCACTGGAGGATGGGGGAAGCATAAAGAAATGACCTGGTCAAAAGGAAAATCAGCATAGAAAATGGTTAGCAAATCAGACATATAGTCTGATCTTTAAAAGAAGATATATGACAGCTGTCAGCTTCTCCATGTGGAGACCTACAGTGTTGTCACAAAACAGATAGCAAGTTATGCATACGCCCCTCTTTAACCCTCAATACCCCAAACATATAAACAAGTGTTTGGGTTTATCTCATAGCAGCGAAAACATGCAGGTATAATCTATATTAGCCTTCCTTCAGAACAAAAGTAACTTGTTCTCAATACGAAAATAGTAATGTGTTCTCAGTACGAACTGCATCTTTGCTTGTCACAGTTACGATTCTGAGTACCTAATTTACGGTTGAATCTCTCTCTCCCTCCCTCTCTCCCATCTCCTTCTCCCCCTCTCCCTTGCCCTCCCTCCATCTCCCTCCCTCTCCCTACATCTCCCTTTCACTTCCTCTGTCTCCCTCTCCCTCCCTTCATCTCCCTCTCCCTCCCTCCCTCTATCTCTATAATAATTGCACATCTTGTGGTACTTTCAAGCATACCTTCAATCCAACCCTTTGACATGGTATGGCCAACATTTACCCAAGTTTCATTCAACCAAACTATTTTCTTCAAGTTTGTGTTTTGCATTTATCTTAAAAACAAATCCCTTAGCGCTACAATATCTAACCTTTCTAATATCAGTTTTCTGGGTTCCTTTCTTTTATCTAAGTCTCAGATCATGGAGGATTTTGATCAAAGAGCTAAGGCTTCTCTAAAAAAGACTTGCTTCTTTAACAGAGGAAATAAGCTTATGTGTGGTAGGATGCTCCTTTCAGGTATAATAGCTACAGATGTGCCTTCTTATGGCATCTGACTGAAAAAAGTCTAGTTATCTAACTGGAGAGGCTTTGGTCTCTCTTATCCAGGAGTTGCACTTTGCGATGGACCTGGCTGTAGCTTATTTTCTTTAGAGATACTAGAAACAGTCACCTCACTTATTTTAAGAGCATGTGCAGCTCTTTTCCTTACTTGGCTGAAAGGAATAAGAGTTAATTGTAAAGGAACATATTGTCCTCTTCCTGTTCAAAGAATTCTGTAAGAGAACAGACAGATTCTCTAGCTTGGCTGTGCAATGCAACACTTCGACCAGAAGTTGATTTTCGTCTGGAACGAGTCTTAGGTCTAAATCTACCTCTACCAACTCTTCTTTCCATAACTAGTATTTTAATACCAGAGTTTTAACAAAGTAGATCAACAACATACAATGCAAGTGAATGCCCAACCAAGGTCGGTTTCTCACAAACAACTAGTGATAACTGACCTGAGGATTACAGGATTTATTTGTGTAAACAGTGCGGTAACCTTTGTTTACATTTCCATAGCAACGGCCCCCTTGCTTGACATCTGTCATGTATCTTCTTTTAAAAATCAGACATGATGAATATGACATGGTTGGAACAGATCTATAAAGCTTTAGTGGATTCAAGATGGCTGTATCTATAGAAATCTAGGGTGCAGGGGAAGGTTGGGAAAAGATGGATAGGTTACCGAAACTGTTTTGTAAAATGACTTTATAAGTTCAATGTAAGGAGCTATGTTAGAATTACACAAGGTGTGCGTACAAGGATTATTTATAGAAGGAGTGCTAAAATATTGGTTTAGAATTAATCACTTATCACAGGTGCACATTTTGAAAGATTGCTTATACTACAGAAGTGCATTCACCCAAAGAACTGGCTGGGTTAAATAAGGAATTAACTTATAATTGGTGATATATGAATAGGAAGAGAGTGTATGCTGACAGATACCAATTGGAAGATATAGACAGAAGCTATGGACAATGATGGAGAAATGAAGCTCACTAAAATTTTATAAGGAATTTGGAAGTAATGATGGGAAAAATATGTATATTGAGAGGTGTAATAAGGATTAAAGTGAAGGTATTGTATTGTTTAAACTGGAAGTTTGGAGAATAAAGTGTTACAGGGGAGGGACAGAAGAAGAAATTTGCCCTATATACAAAGAAAAAGAAGATGCAATCCACATTTTACTAGGATGCAGGGGTACCGATATTTAGACGAAAGAGTTTATACAAAGCAAATGGATGAACATGGTAAAAACAGTAGTAATAAAAAAAATTTTCTGTAATCCCAGATTAGTAACTTAGGAGAGCTTTTTATTTAGAGTTAAGAAGAAATGGATATGGTTGGTGAAGTAAATGGGAGTATGAAGTACAAAGAATTTGAGAATTATAATGTAGAATTATAAGTGGTAGAAATAATTAATGATTATTAATAATAGTTGTAGATAGTAGTGTTACTTACTACTTTGTATGGCCTGGAATAGAATCTGGGTTAATTTTGAGCCATATGAATTTTGTATGGCGTTTAGTATAAACAAAACCCTATGGTACCTATTGAATATTTTGTATTTCTAAGAAGTTATTATAAACTGCACGTAATTGGATATGACTGCCAAGGAGCCTGGGCTGAATGCCTAGTCATATCATAATTGTAATAACTTAGCACTAATAAATGAAGTTGGCTACCAGTTACTTATACAGTAGAGCTGCGGTTATCCGAGCCCCAATTAACCAAGTTCCAGCTTAACTAAGATCCTGTTTTATGAAATGTGCCCTGTAGTTATTAAACATCATGGAAAATTAAGAAACTTTGCCCATAAACAGAACTATGTATTGTGCAGTAAAATGATGTTTTCGGGCTTATTGGCCGTGGTCGAGTCGATGCGTGAACACCTGACGTTTCGCCCACCATTCCGATGAGCATCTTCAGAGGAAGGACTTTTTTTGGTGAAAGGGAGCTCGTCAGGAGCGTCCGTCTTATATATGATGGGACGAGACCGCCCCCTCTCCCTCATTGGCTGCACCCAGCCAATCGTGGCCTGCATCAAGTTTTATGTCTGGCTGGCTGTATGACTTTGTATGTGTGTCAGCCAGTACTGGTATCCATGCTTTGTGAATGCGTGCTGCTTCCTCTTTTCTATTGAAGTTACTAGTATGTTTAAAAATTTTTATGGCCCCACGGTACATTCTGGCATGGAAGTGTGCTGTGGTGTCGAGAGCTGTGGTTTCATTGAATCTAATGACATGGCCCTTTAATAAGGCATGTTCGGTTACTGCTGATTTTTCTGTGTGTCTCAAGTGGCAGTTACTCTTCTGTTCCTTTATTCTGGTGTTTATACTCCTCTTGGTGGTTCCAATGTATACTTGCTCACAACTGCATGGTATACGGTATGCTCCTTGTGACGACAGCGGATCCCGTTTGTACTTAGCTGAGTTAAGTTTTTGTTTTATTTTGATGGTCGGTATGAAAATAGTTTTGGTGTTGGCCTTTTCTAGTAGTTTACCAATGCGATCTGTGACCTTCTTTATATATGGTAGAAATGTTCTATGTTGTTCGGTCAGTCTGGGTGGCTCAGTTGGTTAGCTGGCCTACTGATCCCAAGGTCACAGGTTCAAATCCGGTCCAGACCGATGGTTTTTAAGTGTGCTTAAAAACGACAGTTCCATGTAAGTAGATTTACTGGCATGTAAAGTAACTCCTGTGGGACAAAATTCCGCCACACCAGTGACACTGATGTGATCCTGGCAATTGACAGCGTCATTAAACAACAAAATAATTTAATTTAAAATTGTTGTTCCGTACTCTCTTTGCGGTTGCATCGTCTCTTTGGATGTGATGCCCTGATTATTTCTTTCTGACTATATCCATTTTTCTGCAGGGTTCCATGTAGGTGTTTGAGTTCCTCTTTTAGCGAGGCCAGTTCACAGATCCGTCTGGCTCATTCCGTTATAGTCTTTATACTATTCTTTTGTCGAGACTTTAACAGAATGAGCAAGACAGTCTGTGAACTGGCCACGCTAAAACAAGAACTTAAACACCTACGCGGAACCCTACAGAAAAATGGATAGTCAAAAAGAAATAATCATGGCATCACATCCAAAGAGACAGTGCAACCGCAAAGAGAGTATGGAACAACAACTTAAGAGCATTTCTACGAGGGGCAATCAAATATAAACAGGCCATTATTTACTGTGCACACATAGAGTGCTGTATGGGTTTGAGGCTTAAACAGCACGTGCAGTGAGGTCTCTGGAAGGGCGCAGTGGCCTTGGGAACTCGTTTTGCTCTGTTGCTCAATTACTGCTGAGATGTCCGAGAGAGAGGTGCATCCAGCTGTTAGGCAGCGAGTAATAATCAAGTTTCTTGTCAATGAAAATGTCAGTGCAGCTGAAATTCGCCATCGGTTACTCCCACAGTTTGGGGAAAGAACCCTTTCATGGTCCAGAGTTAAACATTGGTGCCGCGAGTTTAATGAAGGACGCGAACATTGAAAACTTAGCCCACCCTCGCCGCCCACGCACCAGCATCAACTCAGAAAACATCCAAGCTGTTCAAGACATCATTGAAGGGGATCACCACATCACAGTGCTTGATATTTGTCGACAACTTATCATAAGCTATGGGAGTGTCCAATCAATCATTCGAAGGGAGCTGAAATTAAGAAAAGTGTCAGCTCGTTGGGTTCTGCTGTTTCTCACTGCAGAACAGAAAGCAGTGCAAGTTCAAATGTCTCGCACACTTCTCATGCACTACAAAGAGGAAGGTGATGCTCTTCTGGACAGAATCATCACTTGTGATGAGACATGGGTGCATCATTACACACCCAAATCAAAGAGGGCCAGTCTGGAGTGGAGAGCAACTGCCAGCGAAAGCCAAGTCACGACTGTCAGCAGGTAAAGTTTTGGCCAGTGTTCTGGGACTCGAAAGGTGTCCTCATTGATTTCCTTGAACAAAAAGGACAACAATGACGGACTGTTAATGCTGCCTACTACTGTGACCTTCTCAGTCAAGTTCGAGTTGATTTCCGGTCAAAACGTCGCAGTAGCCCAATCAGAAATGTGTTGATTCTGCAGGACAATGCCAGACCACACACTGCAGCAGCAACGCAGCAAAAATTGGCTGAAATGCAGTGGACTGCCCTTTCACATCCACCCTACAGCCTGGACCTCTCACCATGTGAGTTCAAGTTTGGTCCACTTAAAGAAACTCTTGGAGGACATCGTTTCACAACCAATGAGGTGGTTAAAGACTTTGTATGCAACTGGCTTCACACCCGTCCTCGTACTTTCTTTGAAACTGGCATTAAAAAACTGCCTGTCCGTTGGAACAAATGCATAGAAAAGATGGGCAAATATGTAGAAAAGTATGAAAAATTGTCATTTTAATTAATCTTCATGAATAAACTGTTTGGTACAAAAGGCCTGTTTATATTTTATTGCCCCTCGTACCATATATAAAGGTCACAGATCGCATTGGTAAACTATTATCGGTGCGAAACAAGAAAGGTATTGACAGTTGGCGATGACTGAGAGGCGACGTTGCCGCTTATCGCGCCACGTGGAGAGCGCATAGCATTATGTGTAAGAAGAAAGTTGGATTGCGTTTGTAAGCAGGTATAATTTATATTCGTGTTCGAAAACAATAGTAAAATAGTTCATCTGCATGCAAAGGATGGAATATGGAAGTATTATATCACTGTGAAGATTAATGTTAACAAAAGAAACGTACTTTTGAAATATTGTAATGGGAAATGCCGCTGATATCCAAATCGCTTGCATTATTGCTGTCGTTGCTGGAATTACCTGTGGAAATGACAAACTGTTCTACCCTTGCTTCTAAGACTCTATTTTCCCATGCTGCAGCTATTAGGCCCTTTGTATTGTTAACCACTTGTTCACAGTTTTCAGCTTTTTATTGATGTAGCTTTATTACAGACGACACAGTGAAATCTTTGTTTCACACAATGGAACCCTTTGGTTCGGCCCAAATTAATTAAATCGGAGTACACTAGGAAAGAGCGAAACCAAACAATTTTGCAACCATGTTCTTCAGCAATACCATCAACTGCATAATCCTTTAATTGGGATGTGTACCTTACCAAGCACAATTTCATTCGCTTCCCGAGTACGTAAAGCTTTTCGTTTGGCTACCCTGTCTTTGTCAATATTTTTGGACATAATTATTCATTAAAGGAGTGAGACAGTTGTAAATGCTCACAACATACGCACAAATACATAGATTTAGACGAAAGTAAATACAAAGCAAATAACCACAATAAATAGAATGATGCAAACGAACTTGTCAGGACACACGCAATCTCTGATACAAACGTTGCAAGCTGCAGCTGGAGGGAGACATGGTATATATTGTAGGGAAAACAAGATAAGATGCACAGTTTATGTTACTGCTAGATTACAGGTCAGGCACATGCTAATCACGTGTTAAATATGGACAACACTGGTTTAGCGTTTAGCGTTGCTATGGAAACCCCTTAGCTCTAATTGATTGCTCTTTTCGTTGCCCTGACGATCGCCATAACGCACCCATCCCCTCCTGTTCATTTAGACCCTTCCACCACGTGGGTAGCAACTGTCAATCCCCTTCTTATTTGGCGCCGAGTATACTAGAAAAGACCAACATCAAAACTATTTTCATACCGACCATCAAAATAAAAAAAAAAAAACTTAACTAGCTAAGGACAAACGGGACCCGCTATCGTCACAAGGAGTCTACCGTATACCATGTAATTATGGGCAAGTATACATTGGAACCACCATGAGAAGTATACACACCAGAATAAAGGAATACAAGAGTAACTGCCACTTGGGACACACAGAAAAATCAGCAGTACCCGAACACGCCTTATTAAAGGGCCATGACATTAGATTCAGTGAAACCACAGCACACTTCCATGCCAGAATGTACCGTGGAGCCATAGAAATTTTTAAACATACTAATAACTTCAATAGAAAAGGGGAAGCAGCACACATTCACAAAACATGGATACCAGTACTGGCCAACACACATACAAAGTCATACTGCCAGCCAGATATAAAACTTGATGCAGGCCACGATTGGCTGGGTGCAGCCAATGGGGGAGAGGGAGCCGTCTCGTCCAATCATATATAAGACGGACGCTCCTGACGAGCTCCCTTTCACAAAAACAAGTCCTTCCTCTGATGATGCTCGTCAGAATGGTGGGCGAAACGTCAGGTATTCATGCACCGACTCGACCACGGCCAATAAGTCCAAAAACATCATTTTACTGAATAGACGCCGGCCGTGAAAGCCTAAGCTGACATATGTATTGTTCGTTTAACAGAATTCAATATGTTTTGCCTTTTTGGGGGAGGAGGAGGGGGAGCTTGAGGTTTAATGCCCTTGAACCTGGTAGATCATATAGGACAATGAATGAAATAGGGAAATGATGCTGACATGAGAGCCTGGTGTCCACAGTGCTTAAAGTTATCCAACATTCCTCTTCTCAGGCTAAGGGAAAACCCTGGCAAAACATCCAGATAACAACCCTGAGATTAGAACTTGAGATCTTTTGAACGTGAGGCATACATGCTAATCCCACATCACAGGGGCAGACAATTTGGAAGAAAAATGAAGGCCATATTATTGACTGCGATTTGAGTTCTGCTTTCTTGTTATTCTTTGGGAGAATAATTTACTAGACAAACCATATAAAGATGTTCCTACGGTAAAGATGTTCCTACGGTTTTGTTTTAATTTATGAAGCACTGAAATTATTAGTCTTAAGCATATGCTGTTTTTCTTGCCTCTAAATAGACATCAATGAATGTTTTCCTGTTTTAATACCCTTGTTGTTTAATGTTTAAAAATAAACCATATTTAGTACTTATGAGCTAATGTTTTATAAAGAAAGCAATTCACAGTGCCACTGCATCTTAACAATTGAGGACTACTGCTTTTATATGAAAACTGCTTCATTAATAATAACATTTCTACATTTTTTACAGTAGTCTCATTTAAAACCTAATAAATCAAAATATTGTCTTCCATTTCAATCCAGTAAAGTAAAAATTTGTCTATAAAAATAACTCCCTTTCCTTGCAGTCATAAAATTGACACTTCTATGTTATATACAAACCCTTGAATGGTTGAAAAGTTGCATCATCTATAAATTCTGTCTGCTCGATCACTTGGAATAAAAAATCAATGCCATCTTCTGATGTTTTGGTTACTTCTCCCCAGTAAAGGAAATGGTCATTATTTACCACGCGACCACTGAAATCACTCTGTAAAAACAAAATTAGCATAAATATAATGCTTCACAAATATTGCTTTTACAATGCATAGTAGTGTGAGAGGACATAGCTCTTCATTTAAAGTCTCTTGATCTAAAAACAGCTTCATGCCAGCCCTTGAATTTACAAATGTAATAATTTCTTAGTAGTGAATTTATGAAAGTGTGCTATTTATGTACTGCACTACTCTTAAGCAGCATACAGCTCTTTTTAGTTTGAAGTAAAGTTTCTCTGAACCAAAGCTGAACAGATAAGTATATTGAAAAGCTTGAATTTTAAAATGCCACTGTTTAAATCAAACATTTTTTTTATTTAATGCAAACCACTTTTACAGTGGTTATTATTTGGTTCAAGCCAAAGCATATCCACTCATTTTATGAAAAAGAGCTCATAGTTGAGAAACACAGAGAGTATTTATTACCAATTAATTCTAAACCATACCATTACTTTTCATCAACTCATAAATATTATTCTCTTCCCTGGCACATACACTGAAATGAAGTTCAATAGGTATTCATTTATTTTCAGACTTCTATGGGCTTGAACGTAATAAAATAATTTCTCGAAAATCAATTTCACAGATCTTAGCATTACAGTACAACTGCTGAACCCAGGACCATGACGCACTTCACATAATCTGATGAAACTCAGTGTAATATGAAGCTAAGAATAACGTTATATGAATAATTCTGATATAATATATATATAATAATTAAAATAGTGTTCAGGAAACAAGGCTAGAATGATATATTCAATCTGGTTATAACAGCTGTAATTCGAAAACTATCATCCATTTTATTGCTTTGTTTAAATATAAACCTTTTTGTTTCCCATTAGATGTTTAAAAATAAAAGAATTTATAACATCAAAATTTAAATAGAGTAATATAATTCAACACTTAAACCTTTGCTACACGCTAGCTGTTTCAAATTTGTCACCTGAGAGTGAAACTTAACTCAACAATTTTTGATTCGTATTAATCTAACTCTCAATAGCACCATTCACCACCATTTATTAAGACTTGTACATTATATTACATCATATCACATGACTTCTTGTGATGAGTATCATTAATTCTAGGTAGATAGACCATGTCCACAATTATGCCCCCATTTGAGTTTCTGCACGAACAAATGTCTTAAATGTAAACTCCATGGCCTTGTCACTCAATTGCGGCCTTTGGACCTTGCTGTGTATAGTAAGAATGATAAAATCAGTCCCTTTATTAGAACGGTTTTTTTGTTATCACAAATGTATTATCAGAAAATGTCTGAGATTAAAATAAACATATATACAGTGGACTGGGACCAATCACTTGAACCTAAATTTAAAATGGTATAACCCCAATACTCCAAAGAATACTAGAGTTACAAATATAACTGTTAACTCTCTAATTGAGCCGGGCAGTGATTATATGCTAATAAAATTATGTTTTGACAAGCCATTCAACATAGAGATAGAATGGAGTTAGAATGCGATGCACTGTCCAATGGGAAGACATTGTGCTGTCATTACTCATTAGCCTTTTATTTAGAGTTCTGAAATAGTAGTAGTACAGCCCACACTCAGCATAAACACACAGACAACACTCTCAGTCCTTTGGTATATTGTAATTCAAAAGTGACCATTGCATCAGAATGGTCTGGACCTCAACACGGAGTTATTTGTTGAAAGTAAAGGAGCAGTAAATATTACTAGTATTACACATACTTTGTAATTGGTACACTAACTGCACATTACACACTTCTAAAAGAGGCCCAAAATGTATGCCTGCAAACTCTTTGACTTCCTTAAATACCTAACTCTGTCGCAAGCTCAAGAAGTTGCATTTTAATTAAGAACTTTAAATTTGCCTTAAAAACAATGAGAAAAAGATGAGATAAAAGGAATAAATACTTATCTTCACAGCTTACATACTCACTCTAAAGATTACGATGTGTGTCCAAAGGAGTGCCATGCTTTAAAATTTAACCCTCTGCAAATCTGTGGATATCTTATTCCACTGGTAAGATATCATAAGATTTATATATGGCAATTTTAAATTAATTAACCTATTTTATAAATGTTTATCCTACAGAAACTACTTATTACAAACAAACCTTAGGCATCAATGGATGAGAAAACCACAAGGTAACCAAGAGAGCACCTAACTTATTTCAATTTTCACCCCACTCGGACAAGGACTTTTAGTTACTATCTGAGCCAACATGAGGATGGTTAGTCTACTATCGGAACAGTTTAATGCCTTTAGAATGAACATCTCCCTTACCAATGGACTGGCCACGCTTCTGCCAATCACAGTGCACTTTGGCTATACACATCACCAGACTTGTTCTTAAAATGTGAAGGATTCTATGTGCAAATTAGACCACCAAAGTTGTTAGACATATAAGCATACAGTCATTGTCACAGGTATGTTTGTGGTTGCTCAATTATTTGTACAAATTTTGACTATTCCTTATATATGAGGTTCTCTAACTTTTTTGGTTCATAGCACACTTTCCAGCATGGAGAATATCTGTGCTCTTCCTAAAACTAGAGGCAAACTTGCTTACATTGGAGAAAGTTGCATAGCCAGAAGCAGTTCCGATAGGTAACAGACACTTGCAAAGAGAATAAACCATTGAAATGCTCAAGAAATATGTCTACCTCTTAAACTTTAGTGGACGATTTATAAACCAATTAACACTTGTTTACACTTTAGAGCTACATTAACCCATACAAATTTCATCGCTTTTTCTTAAGTTGCAATATATGATGTTTATAAAAAGTTATAGTGGAGTATGGAGAAGTTTAGTTAAATGACAATGATTAACAGAGATATTTTGGAGAATTATTTTGGAAAGGCCTTTAAAATAGAACTGTTCCAAATAATAACCAAAGGTCCATTTATACAGTTCCAAAGTAACATTCCTGCAACTTTGCACTAACATGATCACGTAATTTTTGTAGCCAGTTCAAAATATAATGCTCTGACTGCAGAGATTATGTTGTGTTACAATGCAACAGTTACAAGTGTGTATGTAATGCAAGACCATGGAACCTTCCCTGTTTCCCAAGCTCCAGTAGAAATCTTCCAGTTGATCATATTAAATCATGCTTATGAGCTCTTGCAATACACATGTGAAAGGCAATTATCCAAAATACTGTTTTGGAACATATTATCATCAGCATCATGTAAAGTGATACATGACAATTACTACTTTGTTGAATTCCTTTAATATGATTTAAGTGAGCACTATTCATAAGCTTAAAGACTTATTACTGTTAATGCAAATGTATATGCAAATGATGGAAGGGATAGAAGAAGGAATAAATTATAGTCTAACAAAACTAAACAGACATGCTTTTATAACAAACCGAACTAAAAAGTGGAAAATAATTTTAAGTATGAAGAGTTTGTTCTATATCGATATAAAGTCAACTAGTTCATTATATTTCAAAATGTTGTAACAAGTTTAAAATAAAAGCTAATTTATATTGACAAAATAATAAATTTTATTGTAAAAAAGTGTGGGGTGTCGGATATCCAATGCTATAAATAGTTACATTGGTAGCTATTTATAACAGCAAAGTTATGACAAAAGTAACGTGAAAAGCACCCCACACTTTTTACAATAAAATTTATTATTTTGTTAATGCACATTAGTTTTTATTTTAAACTTGTTACAACATTTTGAAATATAATGAACTAGTTTACTTTATATCGATATAGAACAAACTCTTCATACTTAAAATTTTTTTCCACTTTTTAGTTTGGTTTGTTATAAAAGCATGTCTGTTTAGTTTTTTAAACTATAATTTATTATCTTGATGATCCTTGGTGAGGATATTAGGACAAGGTTATAATATTATTGTATTGTCATTGGTCCTTGACATGTATGCACATTTTCATGTCAATCAGACAACGTAAGTTGGTGAAAATTATGTCGAAAGATTCCGTTACATTGATAAATTTAGCTAACTAATTTTGTTTATCCTGGTGATCCTGGTCAGAATCTTAGGATAAAATTATAATATTAGTGTATTATCATCGATGCTTGACATGTGTGCAAAATTTCAAGTCCATCAGACGACTCTAACTGGTCAAAATTACGTCGAAAAATTCTGTTCTATTGATACATTTAGCTAATAATTTTGTTTTATCCTGATGACCCTAGTAAACACCTTAGGATAAAGTTAGGATATCATTGTATTGTCATCCGTACTTGACACGTGTGCATAATCAGATGACTGTAAGTTGGTGAAAATTACGTCGAAAGATTCCATTACATTGATAAATTTAGCTAAATAATTTTGTTTATCCTGATGATCCTGGTTAGAATCTTAGGATAAAGTTATGATACTATTATATTGTCATCAGTGCTTGACATGTGTGCAAACTTTCAAGTCAATCAGACTTGGTGAAAAGAGTGGGTGAAAATTGCCTTGAAAGATTCCGTTACATACATATATACATACATACATACAGGTGAAGCTAATATAAAGCGTGTAAAAAGAGCAACATCTTATGATACAGTGCAAATAATCACAGCTTGATCCTAAAGAACTGATAAGGCAAGTTATATACAGCAGGCCAAGAGCAACTTGCTGTTGCACCTATGTGTAAATAGACTTATTTTGGTCAGAACTGACACTTACAATGTAATCATTTTACCCACTAATGATTAAGCAATTGTGAAGCACACCATAGCGACAACAAACAAGTAATTTGCTCAGATCAAATGTCATACCAAGGAGCTTTCCAAGAACAAGTAAACCTTCAGTGCTGTGAGCAAGTACCAAGATTCTTATTTAAGTATTTGACTGTATAATAAACAAGGAAATGATGAGTTTTCTGAGCATGTTCTATGAGATAAAGAGTTAATGTTTTCAACCACACTAAAAACACGTTGAAAACAAAATCTAGTAATTTAATAAACAAAGATAAAGAAGCTTTCCACCATTTCTTTTTAACTTACAGCAACTCAAGGTAATGAATAAAATAACTGCAGCAAAATAAAAGGTAATTAGCTATTAAGTAGCATAAATAATTGCTAGGTACATGCAGTCACATATAGCAGCAGATACTCTGATTTTACCTTGTTACAATATGAAATCTTTGTTAACGAAGAATATTAAAAGGGAGATGTCAAAAGCACCTTTGTTAAAGATATTTCTTGCTGTATAGCTCAATTAAAGATGAGACTTTCATGCAAATGCATGTTTTTATAGGAACATAGTACTTAAACATTTCATTATTTCCCGGTCCCAAATACGGGTACTTTTTTCATACATATTTGTATGTTTTGGCATTTTTGGGGATAAAAACATACATAATGCATATTTAACCCAACTTCTTTATTTTTGTGGCAATTATTTTACTCATGTTCCTCACTTTAAAAAATAGTTATCCTTGCATAATTTCCCATTCTCCAAATTTTATTTCCATTTCCTGGCTCTCTTGTGAATTCAATTGATATGAATTGAAATTGATACTTAGTTATCTAATTCAGAAATTAGTATTTCTATTATTAAATTCTTAAGTAAATGTTTTAGTTACCTAATTCAGAAATTAATATTTCTATTACCGAATTCTAAAGTAAACATTTGTTTTAGGTAGTACAATTTCACTCCAGATGATGCAGTGTGTATCAGAGATGCACAAGCAACATTTGAATCTAAAAATGTGCAGAAGGATTTGATTTACATTAACACCCACTTCTGTAATCTACCCTCTTTAATAGAAAAACTTAGAAGCCACATGCCTGCCACAGATTGACTCAATGTGATTCAATCAGATTCCTCAATTCTGCCCCTGGCAAAGTGGGTGTAGTGGAAGAAGAAGAAACTGGAGAGGGTCATAAATGCGAACCCCAACTATACATTCTCATGTTCAGTCAATAAGGTTCTTTGTGGTGAACACTTGAATGAACAATTCGACCTGACACTGTCACAAATGTGTTCCTTTAAGTTTGCACCCATAATGTCTTGCGATGTAGAAAGGTCATTCTCTGCCTTCAAAAACATATTGACAGAAACCTCACAAAAACAATGTAGAAATGTTGTAAGTTGCTAATTGTGCTAAAAAAAGTGAAGTGATGTAAGGAAATTGGTACAAGAATGATAGTGCATATTTTAGTGTATTTTTCCTTTGATCGTGCATGTTCCATAGTTTGATAGTGCATGAATGCATGCATTTTTCGGGATTTTATAGTGCATGAAAGTCTTGTCTTTATTCATAATATATGTCTCATAACATTCAGAAACAACAAGCAGAAAAATCACATGCTGGTAAAACTGTTTACTTGAACTTTAAAATTTCACAGAGATATTGGTGCAAAACATGCTAAATTATTCAGTTACACACAATTTTTATATGGAGGATCTCTTGAACAGATTCTATGAAGTACACAAGTGTCTCCGATGTAAACAAGATTTGACATCCACAATTGTATATTATTATTTAAGTTAGAAATATACAAATACTGAGGAAAAAACTGTATTTCAGTGTGGACTTATAGTGCACTGGCAATGAGCACCGAGTGACAGGTTTTACCTATTTCAAGATTAAAGCAAAATTTCCTCAACTGGATTCTTCCATTGCCTTTTTAAACCAGGAAGCTCTGTTGAAAAATCATTTCCTTCAATTTGGGTACCATAATGGACTCTCTCATTGCAATGGTTAACCACACAGCAACTTTTTATGGTACTGATGGAAATCATGTACATGCACGCACAATATGCTGTATAATACAATGGGAAGTTTTCTATTCTATTCATTATTTACTCATGACTAAGATGCACCCTGTTCTAAGTGGTGTTGAAAGTATTGTCCAAGTGCACTGAGGTGTTCCTGACATCTCAGATTGAAATTTTAATCATATGCATTCCTCTTTGCACAGTTTTCTTCATTTCTGATTTTGCCCTTAAAGGCCCTGTTAACTTGAAAAGACTCTCAGAATAAAGATTTTGGGTAATGTTGCCGAATCCGGGCTAAGGGACCATGCAACATAGGGCACCAACGTATGAGAAATTAAAGTAGCAAGTGGTAGTAGAACATTAGATGGCTATCTAAGCTGCAAGATTTTGAGCGGTGAGAGCAGAAGCGCTGCAGTACTTAAGGATGCAATGGTGGCACAATATTTTTCAATAGTGAACACCTGGAATAATGTGATGATTATGCCTTGAAATTCTTAAGTTTGTAATTGCTTGTCAATAAATTAAAGTGCAACCATTATGCAATGAAATACAATAATTGATAGTGATTCTAAATTACAAAATATTGGTTCATAATTTGTATGACTCCAGAAAAGCCAACATAACTTTACCTTGGAGGAGTTACTTTAATGAGTGAAATTAATTATAAAATTGATTTGCATTCTTGAAAGTTGTATTCCATGTATTATTTTTGATAATACTTCTGTTGTATAACAATTTTTGACAAATTTGAAATTGGTTTCCTTCCTTCCATTCCCTTCCCTGTCCTCCCTCCTCCCTGCTCTCTCCTTCCCTTCCCCTCCTTTCATCTATCCCTCCTTCTTGTCCTCCTTCCTTCCCTCCCTCCCTATCAAAAATACTAGGCAGTTTGAAGTGCATATATGCGAAGCTTTAAAGCACTGCAGTGCCTGTAAGTTGCCCTAGTTACATATTTAAAGGTCTGTATGGGCCCAAATGACCTAGTTGTCAATAATGGGCCTTAAACCTCACTCACTCACTCACTCACTCACACCTATAGCCATCTGGTCCTTATTTTATTTGGGTGTATCTCAGGGCATGTAGGGGCAGAGGAATTAATTGTTTAATCCATGAATATCACAATAATGTAGACACCACAATTTTACTTATGTGAAAATGAGGTATAAACCTTCCAACATTGTTTCAACAGGAACCTTTCACTGTCAAGGACAAACCTTGAGAATGACAGGAAAGGGTTCCTGTTGAAACATGTTGGAAGGTTTTCATCTCATTTTCACATAAGTGGAGTTGTAATGTCTACATTATTGTGATATTCATGGATTGTATTGCTTCACTGCAAATAGCTTCAGGTGTGCATGCCATAATTGTTTAATATTTAAATGACAAAACAATATGTCTGGTTTTACTGTAGAACAATGAATATCCAGGAATTTCTTTGTTGTACGTACAATCATTGAATCCAAGTCAAGAAGTATCATGTTTTCAACAATGTGCTTTACAATTTCACGAAATAAACATCTGTGGTAACATCGCATTAGGGTAATAAAACTCTCTATAATTAATACCTTTTTAGTCCTTGTTCTTCTAATAGCAAAAAATTGTAAACCATTCTATCCAGGAAAATCTCTACCTGTTATTAACTGCAACTAATCGTAGTAGTAAAAGCGGGCATTAAACACTACAAAAAAAAAACAAAAAAAATGCAACTACGGATCACAAAGTTACGTGACAAGCAATATGCACTTGCACATTGTTTTAGATCTGGAAGTTATATACATCCAATCTGATATAGTCATGTTATATATCCATGATATTTCAAATACTTACAACTTCAGAGAGAGAGAGACAGAGAGGGGGGGGGGGGGGGGGGGGTGTTTTACCTTACACAAATATAACTTCCTATAAGACTGAATTATAAATAGAACGATGTTATACAAATGAACACAATACAATAACAATTTGTAAGCAAAAATGCATGAAAGTTAATCAAATAAATTCAACAAATTAACAAATCAAACATGGTAAAATTATTACATTTTGGGGTATGACATTTAATTATTGCCAAAGTACTTTTACTCCTGTTAGATTCATGGGAGAGGGCAGAGGGTAGGTATGCAGCATATTCTGATACTCGACGTTGAGGTACTGTTCCTATTCCTAAAATCATCAATGTGTCATTGAAGATACATTGGTGCCATTAGCTTATCGAGATAGTGGCTAGCTCATCAATGAATTTGATTGGTTCAAACACCTTAAGTGCGGGGATTAACAGAGGTAAGCAAATGGTATGGTGAGGGGTTTGAACTATTTTACATGTGGTTAGCATGCGCCAAGTCAACAACCATCTTATTCTTCAGCTTTGTACAGTATGCGGAACACAGAAATTATACAGCAGGTTTTAACTAAGAGTGATTGCATTCGCAGAACAGAATGGTAATCAAGCTGCAGAAAGAGAGTTTTCAATGAATGAAAACATAGAAGAGATTGGCACCAAATGAAAATGCAACTTGGGTCTACAAGCTATTCAAGCTATTCTTTTCATGGTCCTAAAATGTGAAAGTTCCTTGAAATTGATACTGAATTGATTGAAGAGTTGCACAATAATGGATGTTTCATAGTTAGCAATCTGATAATATCAGCTATAGTTAAAATGTTTTTCAACAGTGTCATAAATGGTTTTGTAAATAAAAGATGATCTTTAGTTCAATAAATAAAAAGTCACCATTATTTATCTTTCATTGGAGTAGGTATTTGCATTGCAGTTTCAGCATCATATGAAACTTTTGTTTCCCCTTCTCCTCTGCTTTCTTTCCAATTTCGAACAGCGTAACGTGGCTGTGCTTTAATATGCTCAGACTTGCTTTTACTCCCATAACTGTACATTAGTTGCTGAAAGTAAACATGGCCAGTCTTAAATATCTTGCTGTATGCATAATGATCACGCTGTGTTTTTACTTTAAAAAAACATAAAAAATGTGACTATGCAATGAAATATGATTATGCGATGATATACGTCATTTTGTTAGGATAAATTCCATATTAATGGAGTATTCAATCCCAAGGTAATATCATAATGGGTATAACTCAAGAGTGCATAACATAAACAGTGAACACTTAACCAAGAGCTTATAGATTCTTCAGCAACATTGCTCAAAATGAATAATACTAGGTGACAAACCTATGAGGCGTGTTGGAAAGAATGTGAAACTGGAGTTATTTGCATGAACCTATTTCATTTACACGGCATGTCAGTGTATGTACACTCTGTCCAGATGCAATCATGTAGAACAGCAACATGTCATACATCTCCAGGTGCAAGAGATTGTCCATTTGTGTTGCATTACTAATTGTACACCAAGTTACAAGTATTTCGCTGTTCTAGTAAGCAGATAACAAATGAACATAGTGCTGACAAACAAGGTCAATATGCCTGGTCGCTTTGCCAGGTAGTACATTTCTAAACCATTTTGCAATGTCTTTTTTCCTTAAAGTCTTAGATTCTACATATTGAGGCCGTGCAATCCAAAGCAATGAAAATTGCAGATAACTTTATTATAACATTATCTAGATGATAAAGAGCACTGAATGTTTAGTTTAACAAGGACACTGCCAATGTAATAAAAATATAAATTTTTAGTTACTAGAGGTTATAAAAGTAACATCTAATTCTATGTTTATTTCAGCATATAGTTGTAGTCCCGCACTGCACTAAAGAAACCTTGAATCTTCCAATGTCATATTCAATGATGGCAATGATAATCTGTTAACATATTTTTATGATCATATTTACAGAAAAAGAAACAAATAAAACAAATAATTCACATATGCTTGAGTCACATTGTCATACCATCTAAGCTTCACTTGATACCAATTTGACAGAATGTATTTAAAGGGCCATTGTCCTCATCATAAGTTGTGTTCAACTCTTGGTGTTGGATCGACCCAGTTCCTCTCTGATGGCATCTGTTATCCCTCTAGTGATTTTCAGATAAATTTAAAATGTTTGTCACCAACTTGTGGGATGTCAAAAACCATTAGGAACAGCTCAAGCATTTTACTGCAATGTTCTCCCAAACACCATCTCTATGCAAGGTTTTGTCACAGAAATGGGCTGCAAACTGTAGATTTATCTACTTAATTATTTGACATTTCCCCAATGTTCTTTACATTAGTGCCCAAGTGCCTCCTTGCTTTCCCCCATAGAATTTACTGCAGTTTACACATTTTATTTTGTAGATTCCACAGTTCCAGCCCATTTCTAAAACAAAAATCATGAAATGGAGGGGGTTATTAAAACCACGTGAAGTTGAATGATTGGGAGAAGATTTACATACAAAAATTTAAACCTTTCCTAATAAACTCTAACCTCCTACAAGTCAATGGCAAAGTTTTTAAATTAATACGAACATTACCAGAGAGACAAGTGCTATTAAATAGGGAATGAACCAATCTGATAACAGCAGTCGATACACAGCTGAAAAGGACAAGATCCTTGAAACACTAGGGTTGATCAGCAAAGACTGAGATTGATTTTTCTTTACAGATGTTTAATACCTCATTTCAATGTTTACATGATCTTTTTTTAAAGTAATCCCCTCTTGCTTGAATGCACTTTTTATAGCACCTCTGCCAGTCCTCAACACATTGTGCGGGCCATTCTTTGTTAGGTCCTTGAGAATTGCCTCACTTTTCTTCAGCACTGCTTCTGAGTTCTCAAATTGAATACTCCAGAACTTTGCCTTTAATGATGGGAATAAAGAAAAATCACAGGGTGCAAGATCGGAGCTATAAGATGGATGTGGTACACAGGTAATGTTGAATTTAGCCAAAAACTGCAATACTCGATTTGCAACATGAGGCCGCAAATCGTCACCACCCAGTCTGATGAAGTTTTGGTCTTTCCCTGCAATGCGCTTCCTCAGTTTAGCCAATACTGATGTACAGTATGGTGCTGTAACAGTAATTTGAGGTGATCTGCATGCTGGCAAATTATTCCATTACTGACAAAAAACATGAGCACCACCACCTTCCCTGCAGATGGAACATGTTTTGCCTTTTTTGGTGTTGGAGAACTTGGTGATTTCTACATGGTACTAGCTTGTTTTCCTTCAGGGTTATAATGATGCAGCCATTACTCATTACTGGTGATAATCAATTCCCGAAATGCAACCCATCCATTAGTGCAAAGATGCAGCACCTCACAGCTTGTCTTCATTTGCACACCCTTTTGTTTGGGAGTGTTATGTACACAATGTACATAAACACGTCATATGGAGATGATTGTGCAAAATTGTAAAGACACAGGCACATGAAATTCTCAACATTTCTCTGATTTATGTAATGTCATCTGCCGATCCTCACAGACAGTCACAGCAACTGTGTTGGTGTTGACTTCAGTCACAGCAGAAGCTGAAACATTAGGCTCACCTTGCAAAACACAGAGAACTCTGACTTCTTTGAAATTCTTGAACCACCTGAAGATTGTTGCATTATGCAGTGCACCTTCACCATATGCTTGCTTCAGCTTTTATTAAGCTTCAGAGGCTGTATAGCTTAGACAAAAACAAAAGTTTATTGCATTGTACAGCTCCTCTCGTGTCACCTCCATTTTGTGGTTTACAAAATGCAAGCAGGGTCTACAAATAGAGCATTACTAAGAATATGAGAGTGCTGCCACTTACGGACATTATACATAAAACCCTGTTCTCTTCAAATATTCATGATACAATAGGAAAATATCAAAGAAGCTACAAGAAAACAGCAGTTTCAGTCTATGATGATCGGTTTTGTATGCTCTATGTTTTTGTGTTATGTGAAGCCTAGATAATAAGTGTGAATGTTTGACTCAAGTTTAAATGAATTCTTGATTCAAGTAATTCACAATGTTGATTACTTGATAAATACAATTTTGTATATTAAATATATTTTACAAGAAATGTCTGAGTTCAATCCAAACTTGCTATCTCCTTCACTTACAACTTTTCTCCAAACACATTTCATGGGCTACTGCCCACCTCTTCATTTGCCTGTAGATTGTACATGATACATATCTTTAAAAAGTTGCAAGTGAAGCAAGAATGTTGCTTACATTGAACTCAACTATTTCTAGTAAGTTTTATTCAAACTGCTTCACTGCACTGAATTCATTTATAAGCAATAACTTAAAGATATAAAGCTCGATAGGAAATACCTGGAAAAAGTTAACTGAGTACCTGACTGAGTACGGAGATGTGATCCACACTATAGTCATCTGCTAAGGCTGCCATGAAACGATTGCAGAGGCAAGATTTGCCAACTCCCACTTGTCCTTTTTCCTTCTCTGTGCCAGAGAGTCCCACCACCGACACATTGAATGAACGCATTTTTCCACTTTTTCGAGCCATGGTTCATCCCGTTTCATGTCATTCTAATGCCAATACATTTCTGCTATCATTCAGCACTGCCTCACCACACCTTGAAAACAAAAGTTGTTATAAAAATCCATCCGAAGCTCTTAAATAGTTATTATTTTTCTCTAATACACATTATACTATATATTATGGTCACAGGAATTTCAACCATAAAGACTAGCATTTATTAGGAAGGTAGAATCAGACTGACAAATTCAAACCCCACCTATGGCATTGAACCTTTCAGTCTGATTCTAGCTTCCCGATCTTGTCCAACACATAATTTATGTGAAAGAACAGTTAATTACCAAACATTCATTAGTTTTAAAAGTTTATTTTACTTCCTTGAAAATTGAGTAAGATTATAACATCAACATTTGTATTACGCCCAGTATGCAAAACACACAAAATTCAATTTGCTGTTTAGCAAAATGAACATACAAAGAAAAGAAACTGTGTGTTGCTGCTGTTCAAATAAAATTTAGCTCTAATATAAACTATTTACTGGTACTTTTCCATAGGAGTGGTTTCTTTGTAATACATCCACCAACATTATCTTGAAATCATGTTACATATCTTGGAATTCATACTTTCTAAGATTCTGCTAGTATTTGGTACAAGTTCTTTACAAAATTTCTTTAGCTTCCATTCAACACTATGTGGACATGACACAATGCCCAAAAAGTCTTTGGTCAAGTTCTTTAAATTGCATCACAAGCATAACATTCTAATGTCTGTTTAATTATGATTTCTTAATTCTAAGTTGAATGTCCACCTATTTCCAATGAAGTACAAGAAATCATTCCCCAGATTTAGCAGAGGACTACTTTTTTACTTCCCTGGGGATTTCATTGATTATAATAAGATAATGTTGGATAACGATCAAGGCAGTGAGTTGGAAAAACTGGGAAATTAATAGTACACTGTCGATTGCAGGGGACAAAATGCTGACTTTGGATTTCATATAAGTAGAGATATTGAAATATTTTAGATTATTACCCCACACATTACTTCAGAGAAGATTCATTTTAAAAATAAAAGGTAATTAATGCCTTTCCAGGGCCTACGAGAGCTAAGATAATCATGTATAAGTTACAGTTTCGTTTATTTTAACTTGATACAAGCATTGATGTCTGGTAGAAGCAGTACATTAACATTGTCACAAATTACAAACTAAGGTCACAAAATTTAACATTAAAATATTCATGAATGGAATAAAAAGGGTGTTTAACTAACCAAATATTTACCCTAGACTTAAAATTCTTCATATTTACACATTTAACATTATCAGGCAAGTAATTATACAACTTAATACTTAAGTACATATAACTATTCTGAGAGTTTGTTAATCTATAATAAGGATTATTTACATTGGATCTAAATCTGGTATTATGACTATGAATAGCCATCCTCCAAACATGGCTATTACGAGAGGCATGTATTAATACTAAATTCTCTAAAATATAAAGATTATATATGGTTAAGATGGCTAGTTCAATAAAAAGGGGTCCACATGGGGTTGGATAGGTACTTTTTTAATTATCCTAATAATTTTCTTTTGAACAAAAATTTTGTTAACTTTATTAGTACCACCCCAAAGAATTAGGCTGTATCCTATAACAGATTCAAAAAATGCAAAATAAATACTTCTCACAATTTCAATTGGGATACACTCTCTCAAATTACAGATTAAATATATAATACCAGACAGTCTCCACTTTAAATATTCAATATGGGTGGTCCACGTTAATTGGTTATCAGTATACAAACCTAAAAATTTTGTACTTTTCTGATACTTCAATGCTTAGTTGTCTGATATCCTTTTCAGAGTGAATAAAACAGAAATAGTCTTAGATTTATTTAAAAATAAACTATTAGCTTCAAACCATGCCAAAGCTTTAGCCATTACAGCTTCATATTGATTATGTAATACATTCAAGTCATTTCCACTTGATACAAAAGTAGTATCATCTGCAAACATCAGTAGGTATATTACTTGGTAAGTCATCAACTGCAATTACAAACAACAAAGAGCCCAAAACAGAACCCCAGGGAACATTACTAACTATATAGGACATAGTTGAATATTCACCATTCACACATACCATTGTCTTCTGCCCAATAAATAGCATTTTATAAGATTTAGCTGAGTGTTTTGAATACCATAATAGGATAGCTTTTCCAATAAAATATTATGATCGACAGAATCAAAAGCCTTACTCAAGTCACAAAAATTAGCTAATATACATCCACCATTTTCAAATGAGGAAAGTATTATATCAACCAAACTTTGTATTGTTGCTGTAATACTTCTACCTTTAGAGAAGCCATATTGATTTTTGTTAAACAGATCAAAATTATTGAAAAAGGTATTTTTTTGCTCAAGCATTGTGTTCAAAAACTTTTCCAATAACAGGAATAACAAATATTGGTGTATAGTTAGCAGCTTCATATGCACTTCCCTTAGCAGTTTTCAAGCAATCAGGAAAAATTCCTTCTTGCAAACAAAGATGAAAACAATATGTAAGTGGGTATAGAATTACATCAATAATCCTCTTTAGGAAATTATGTGACATGTCATAGATTTCAATACTCCTAGAACTTTTTAAATTAGAAACAATTTGTAACGTTTGATTAGCAGTAATGGCTTTCCAGAAGAAAACAGCATTTGTGGTTGCACAATTTGTTAGAAGTACATAATGTGACATCTTGAAAATATTAATTTTTGATTTAGCACTTTCCACAGAAGTTATAAAGTATTGGTTAAATGTCTCATCAAATACTGGAATATTAGGTCTACTGTAAACACAATTTCTTGTTTTATTAATTAGGTTCCAAGAAATTTTACTTTTATTACTAGAAGAATATCTTTTACAACTTAACATTTGTCTATTACTCCTCAATATCTTATTGGAATCACTTTTCAAACTATAAAAACCATAAAGCTAAGTCGCCAGAAAAATAGAAATTCTGAAGTTCAACTGTACAATCAAGTGCAGAGAAGTTACTTACTACATTGACCAAGCAAGCTTTGTCTCTTGTAGGTTTGTCATTATGATAATTTAGCCCAAACTGGCACAACAGATTCTTAAAGTTAACTACAGAATTTTTATCGACCGTAATATCAAAATCATATTAAGTATGGATAAGATGACAAAACTGTATTGACTATGTAAGTACAAAAGTTTTTGGCATTCATTGAACCACTATTACACTTGCTTTTTTGCAAGGGCAAATATACAATTTTTATTTATGTCATATATAACCTTCAATAGCATATACCCTAGATATTACCAAACTTCTCCATAGGTTAAACACCAACATTGCTTTCATATTCTATAAACCAGGAGAAAAAAATCTGTTTTATTGCTGTAGTAAATTAATACAACTCTGACTATCTCCAACCAAAGCACTTGCTTTCTTTAATTCTCACCCCACTGTCCATTAGCCCAGTGCTGCTGCCAGTTAATGTCTACAAGAGGTTTTGCTAATGCATTGAAAATCAAAAATATTCTACTGCAGCACAGAGTAGCATGTGAACCACTAATCATGTGATAAAAGGTTCTGCCACTTAATGGTTGCTCTACAATGAGTGTTTTCCTCAAGCAGTTTTAAATGGAAATGGACACACTCTATAAAAACCCTCTCTCATTATTTTTCTTTGATAAGAGAGATAATAACTATATGTTTACAAAACCTTTTGGTCTACAAAATGCCAAGCTTATAATATTTTGAACAAGTAGTTTTCCTAATACAGCAAAACCAGTCTTCAGTGGAATCAAACTAGACTCTCAAACATTTCCGTTAAAGACAGATTTCCATTTAACAAAGGTAGGTCTAGGTTATTCACAAAAACCATGAACATACATAAATGTACAAAATGAGATGTACATATCTTATTCTATTGTGTGTATTTAGATATTTGTGGTGCAATACAAGTATGTAATACAGACCAATGTCACTCGATTCACCACCATGTTCTGATGTCTTTTATGGAAACTTTTCAACCATACATTAGATGCTTTGATTTCAGTTTTGCCCAGTTTTTCAGCTACCTTTTTAGCATATTCCTGTAACATAGGCCTCGATATGCTGCGAGTTTTTGCTCTAACACTAACAAACCACTCCCACACTATTTCATTAATATCCTGGTTTTTAGTTTTCTTAAGTTCTTTCTTTATTTTTCCATTAGCATAATTTTCCCACCGCTTCAGAATTTCTGTTTCCTTCTTTATAATCTTGCAAACTTGAGTTCTGCATACGTTGAACACCTTCATGATCTCCTTTACACTCAATGTATCACGTTCACTAGGATAAATCACTTTCACTCTCATGTTACGATCTAGCACAATTCTTGTTTTCGAAGCCATGGTGACTACAGCTGAACTAAATCATCACCTTTATTTAAGTTTAGAGGTGTACTGTTAAGAACTATGCTGTCTAAAAAGTCATTAGAGCAGAAACTGGACAGGAAAGAGAGAACAATAAATGACAATCAGACATACTTATTGTTAACTATGCAATGAAGGATGATTGTGACAGGTTTCTCAGTATTTGGACCGTCATCAGCGCACCCCACTCCCAAGACTGGTCAGGTAGCAACAATATGGTTATGCTTCAACTTAAACATCATGTACTTAGAGCAGACAATGCAGACTTTTCACCAGGTGCCTAAACATTTTTTAAATTCTGCATCCGGAACTGGAAATTTCCATTCAAAGGCATACTTTGATTTCTGTTGGGCGCATAGGACAGTTTCCATTTAATAAAGGGAATTTAGCATGTTTTCCACTCCCAAATTCAGGGGAACATGAAATATTTCCATTTTAAGACGGATTTCTGCTTGAAAGGTTTTACTGTATATAACTTTCTTTTTCAATTATGGACATTGATCAATGAGTGAATCAGTGAAATAAACATGGAAATGAGCCCCAGGATCTAAAGCACTGAATCAACCTCGTATTCTTTCTAATGATTGAGGAAAGCTGAAGAAAGAGAAGGGGCAGGGGAGAAAAACTGGTGAATAAAAAAAATTGAACTGAAGGTAATTATGTAGGATTTCTCTACCTTAATTTTTTTTTTCTTTCTTTCTTTCTTGTTTACTTATTTTACAGATGGCCATTCAACCATATGTGAATTTTAAATTATGCAGCAAAGCTAACATTCCAACTGCTTTGTGGAGACTTGTTAAATGCAGACATCCAATCTTGGCTGCACTTCCAGAGAAATTGCTAGACATTCCTGCTACTTTTGTGCAGTTTGAGATTGATTTCAGCTGTTGGCTAATATACATATTCATCCAAAAAGAGGCTAATATTTTACAAGTCAAAAATAGTGCTACAAATGTATCACACTTTAAATCTTCAGAATATTCCATCAGATGAACGTTAAGAATTTGATAGAAAACTGTCTTAGATACTCCACAATGTCACTATTTCTGCACTGGGCTGAGAAAGCACAGTCTGTTCAGCAATCTAGAAGCAAACTGTTAGCCAGGAAAGTCTCTTGTGGGCAACACTTGTTATAATAATTTCCTACCTTTCTCATTAAGATAGTGATACATAGGGCTTGGATTTTTAGATGCTAAAACTTGGCAAATATTTATTTTTTATGTGATGAAAATATCAAAAATATGTGCTAAACAAATAAAATATATTTTTAAGATCTGAATGGCTGAGCTCACATAAATGTATGTGGTACTCACCAGACATTATTCTTGGAAGGGATCACCAAGTACTGTAAATTTACAGTATACGACCACATGCTTTCTCAAATTCTCCATCCCAAAAGATTGACAACTGTCACAAAGAAGTGTCCTGAATTTTAAAAATGATCACTCCACGTCACAAGAAGTAAGTCTAACATAATTATAACATGGAATGTCACTCACACTCACATCAGTAATTTCTTCATGTTGCTCATCCAAAACATTTGAAATTTCACTAGAGATCCCAGGCATCCTGCTAAAGCGGCACAGTGTCAGTTTTGAAACCCATGCCCCATGTCCCGTCTATATATCTCACAGGACCTACATTTGTACTACTTTTTAATGTTACTTTTCTATTAAATTCTTGTTTTGCTTTATGCCTTCATTAGCTGAGTGTAGTTTCCTCTGTTGGGAATTTGAGAAATTGGTATCTTGAACTGTGACCAGGTCAGTAAAAATGTAGGACATAAAAATAATCACCACCACAGGAATATTATAGTTGTCGCATTTTCATTTTATACAACCGGCATATGAAAGCATTCTTTATCACCTGCCCGACTGTGCAGAATGTCTTGGAAATTAAATCTTCCCGCAATTATTAATGCCACTCGATTTAACTGAAGTCAGAAAGTCGCTACTAAGTCAATAATAAACTAATTAAATGATAACATTAAAAGAAAGCTGTTTTTTTAAACATTATCTTGTTGTCTCTTTTCAAACAAAAATGCAATAACAATATTTTTCCTAGTTAGCACATGCAAGAGATTGCGGCAATTTTCTCTGTTGTCAACTGTAATCCATTACACCAGACCAACAATACTATACTATGAGCACTTGAGCAGTATATGATTGAAGGAAGAGAAGTCAACATGTGTTGTGAGTCTCCCTGTGAGTGTCGGGACCAGGCTCATTGTTTTGTGACAGTGAGATGCTACCAAAGCAAAAATGCGTGTTCGGACGTTTTAAAATGCAAATTTCCTTCTGTTACTAGCATTGAAAATGACATGGATAAAGTGTTTTGTGTTATTTGCAAGTCTACCTTTTCAATCAATCATGGCAGTAGAAATGATAAGTGTGAGGATATTTTTTATTTCCTTTTAAAAAGTCACAACATTTTGACCCTGATTCATGGATCTGCAAAATAAAATTCACAAAACCCAGCAGAGGTGGCAACATTATCTTCTAGCAGTGGGGCAACCAAAAATACCATATAGGCTTCCTAAAGGTGAATACAAATTATATCTTTATTGCTGAAGTGTCCTGCTTTTTTTATTTTAAAATCTGGGATCCCTAAATTTTACAAATTATGTTAAATCCATTATTATTTTCAAACACTTCCTTGCATTTTCTTTTTAAGCTTTGTGCCACAGGACCAGAAAAGAACATTCAGTTTCTTTTCCACGTCCTGAACTACTTAGCTGCTTCTCTCAAAAGGTATTCCTACACATTCCAGTTTCTTCATGGAATCACAGAGGAAACACAGATTTGCGGAAATATATGCTAAGTCATTCCTTGGCCACACTGTAGCCGAGTGGTTAGACCATTTGCTTCTCACCAAAGCGGCCCAGGTTTGATCCCAGGCAACCATATGTGGAATTCGTCGTGGACAAAACGGTGCTGGGTTGGGTTTCCTCAGGGTTCTCTGGTTTCCCCTGCCATCTCATTCCACTGGCGATCCATCTTCATTCCATGTATCATCAGTGTCACCGCCTACGGTGCCGTAGTAGTAAAAGTGGGTGTTAAACACTACAACAACAACAACAAAAAGTCATTTCTTAAGACAGTCGCTTAAAAGTTCTTGAATTTTAACTGAACTTGCATCTTCACAATTTAATTCAATTATGACAGCAGCAAAACCATCTATGTAGTATTGAACTGCAGACAACCATGTTCCCCAGTGAGTCACCACAGGCACAGGAGGCAGCAGTGTGTTTGGATTTTTGTTCTGAGAAATTTCAATACTTTTGGATGACGAATACTTTTTTCCCCATTAGAAATCAATTTGTCAATGTCAGGAAACATGTCTCTAATTTCCTCACATATTCTATGCAATCCATGTGCAACACAGGAATGTTTTAAACTGAGACTGGTTCACTTTTCAAAATGGGTATGTCCATTGAAACTAATGCTCTGCACAAATCCTCACAATACACTGAAAATTTGGAAGGTTCTGCTGAAGTACTTGGATCATTAACAAACGATTGTCTATTTGTAAAGCATGAAATAGCTACCTTATGTTTGTTATCACTTAAATGTTATGTTGCAGTGGAACTGTGTTACAGTGAAAATTTGAACGTTTATAATTAAAAATTGTCATTAATTCGAAGATTTTTCTTGGTCCCTTTAATTTTGTATTAAAGCAACATAAAAAACTCACATGTAATTCAAATTTCATTTTCTTTAATTTGAAGTTTTTGTTCAGAAATGTCAGTCGAAAATTAATCTAAATGCAGAAATGTTATACAGCTTCGTCCATTGGTTTCTGTAAAAGAGGTCATTTCTTCGGGGCTGTTTGTTTTGTGGAATGCAGTTGGAATACTGTTTGGGGGGGTGGAATAGCTTTCCTAGCTGCCAGCCCGCTCCCACATCCCCTTGTTTAAAACATGTGCACCTTTAGTTGTCGCTTGAGCTTCCTGCTGTTTAGTGTGTTGCAAGTTAATGCCAGTATGTCTCTTAGTAAACTGCATGTCCAGTACAAGACTAAGTTTTGTGGAAATGCCACCATCATTCAAGAAGCTGAAAAGGATTATAAGAAAAAATCTGAAAACCGTGAAAGAATATGGGATACCACTGAACACTTTGTCAACTTATCTGAAGAATCAGGAGAAAATGTTAAGCAGTACCTTGAGTGAAAATGGAAAGAGTCAAAAAAGAGTGAGACAACTGGAAAATCCTGATGTATGTATTATGCTAAAATGTCAATTTTAGATGTAACCTGATGACCTAGAAGTTGAGCGCCCTTAAACCAAATCCAATCCAATTAGATGTAACTTTAGTAATTTGAACCTTTGGATATTTCAAATCTTTTTCTTGCCCCTCCAGCTTCGAATTATACATGTTCCAGTGTACTTGCTAACGTTGGTCTATCGTTACAACTTTACCATACAGCTAACAATACAGGATTTTACTATCACAAATGAAAATACCCCTGAATTCTGCAGCATATTGTTGCATGTGGTAACTTGCACTACTTTTCACTCTGGGCACGTTTAATCCACTGTGAACCCAAAACTGTCAATATGTTACCTCCTAACACCAACACAACTAGAAGGTTGTATAAACTTTGTGGATTCAAAACTGATTGACCATACAGTTTAGTGGCCACCTACAAGTATCAATGTATAGTCTAGCAGACTGTGAAGCAATAACACATGCTTAAAAAGCACATGGCAATGGAGGAATTTCCCATTCTTATCTTGTGGGCTCATGTAGCTTGAGAAAGCACAATGTTCGTATTTTCTTCCAACTGAAGGGATTTCAGGATTTAAGGATCGAACATATCAGTTTTTCCAATAATGAATAACAAATTGCGACATCTAGCCTATGAAATTGAACATTAAAGAAGTTACATGGTGATTTGTTAAAAACAATTCTGCTGCTGCTTTTATACAACTTTATGTAAATACATCAATATAATTTTAAAAAGAGGTTTCCTTTATTTAATTTTTGTATAATTTGTGTGAATATCTGAAAATATTTATTTTCAAAAAAACAATGTGCAGTAAAACTTAAAATATTTGCTCGGGTGTGAATATCCAGAGCATTCAAGTTTGTATTACGATGCAAACCTGAAAATACAAGCCTTAGTAATAATATTTAGTACCTGGTACATTTCTGACATCTATTAGTAAAATTTCTATTCTTCTTGTGATATTGTTGCAGTTTTTCTTGTTGTGTTCAGATCTTCTAATGTGTATGAGTTATTCTTTATATACTATTTTTCAAGTTCATGAATTAGCAGTTAGTCAGCTCTCGCTAGCTGTTACAGTGCAGGAACCATAGCTTAGAGGAGATGGTTATGGACACTTGCTGTCATAATACCAGGGAGCTGGCACACATTAGCAGCAAAGCACAAAAATAATAGTACTATAGTATTCTTTGGAGTAAAAAACTGATTTAAGTAGATTAGATTGGATTGCGTTCAGCAAGTTCACAAGTAGCCATGGAGGCCGGTGAGCATTGAACATGTCAATAAATATACAGAATAGCATTTAAAAGCGACCGCCTCCGTAGCGCAGTTGGTAGTGTGCTTGTCTCTGGCATGGAGGACCACCGTTCAATCCCTGGTACCAGCATGGGGATTTTATCCCCTCTGGGATGTCTGCAACGGGTGCATTCAGCCTAGTTAGGTCCTGGGTGTACCAATTGAGGAGCTACTTGACTGCACCTCACCAATGATGCCTGTAGTGTGCAGAGGTGGGGGACGCCATGACTGGGCAGTAGGCCTTGGCCCTTCATGGGCTGTTGCACCGGGGTTTAGTTTTTAGCATATAAAAACACATTTACAGGCATAAAAAGCAAAACACATGTATTGTTAAGAAATTAACCAAGAACAAATTAAAGATGTAGACTGGTGTTATTACTGAAACAGTTGAAAGTTTAAATCCACTACTACGTTTGCTAGATATGAGTTCATCAACTCATTTTAAGATCAATGCTGTTCAAGTGGTTTATGTGAACACGAGTTTCACCTCAGAACTTATAATTAAGAGAGTTTATTCTGGTTTATTCTGCAGGAATGAGATGATTACATAAAAAAGGAGTATAAAAAACACAGCTTAGGCATTAGAGTATCAATTTAACACAACAAAAATCACAGCTATCCATCAGAGCTTTCATTCGGTTTATCAGTAGTCAAGTGATGGGATACTATAGTGCTATTATTCTTGCGCTTTGCAGCTGATGTGTGCCAGCTCCCTGGTATTATGACAGTAAGTGTCCATATCCATCTCCTCTAGCCGACAGTTCCTGGGTAACAGTCACACTGTAACAGCTAGCCAGATCTTACTAACCATTAATTCATGAACTTGAAGAATAGTATATAAAGAATAACTCACACACATTAGAAGAACTGGCCACAACAAGAAAAAGTGCAGCAATGTCACATGAAGAAGACAAGCCTCATTAATAGATGTCAGAAATATATGAGGTACAAGATATTATCATCACCATCTTCATGAGAGAGGTAGGAAATTAACAGGGTTTTCCATTTAAAATCTAATGGAGCACATAGCGTTTCGCTTCTCCTGTGACTGCTGGATTTCCCTACTACCGCTGCTCTTATGCATGCGGCTAATCGGTACTGGGCCTCTGAAAATCCATATTGCATTCAAGAAATCTCTCACTATGATCAGAGAGCTGGAGTTTGGTGTGCTGTTAGCGTGACACATAATTAGTCCAATATTCTATGAGCAGACTGTAAATGCAGAGAGGAACCAAAATGACATTTTGATCCCATTTTATCAAGAACTGACAGAAGAAGAGAAATCATATACGTGGTTTCAACAAGATTCCACTACTGCCCATACAGCACAGGAGTCCATGAATAAAATTAGGGAAGTGTTTGCAGATAGAGTGATTAGTGCTGGTGTATGGCCCTCGCACTAGCCCGATCTAACAGTGTGATTTGAGTGAGTGAGTGGCGTTTAAGGGCCTGTCGACAGCTGGGTCATTTGGGCCTGAGTGTGATTTGTACTTGTGGGATAACCTGAAAGGCGAAGTTTACGAGACAAGTCCACATTCACTGGAAGGACTAAAACAAAATATTAGAAATGAAATCAGAAACATTACAGTGTCCCAACTTAAACGTGTGAATCAGAATGTGTTGTCCCGATATAATGCTTGTTTAGCCAAGGGTGGGTGATATTTCCAGCATCTTCTATAAGGTAAGAGTGTTATGCATGCTTTACACGAGGAATTTATGTAGGAGCAAAGCCGGCTGTGGCCGAAATGCTGTGTGCGAGTTAGGTTTTAAATGAAGAATCCTGTATTATAACAAATCATGCCCACAAGTGACTTGCCAAGCTAACAGCTTGCTTCTAGATTGCTGAAAAGGCTGTGCTTTCTCAGCAGTGCACAAATAATGACATTGTGGAATATCTATAATAGTGTTCTTTCAAATTCTTAATATTAATCAGAAGGAATATTCTGAAGTTTTAAAGTGTGATACACATGTAGCAAACAACAGTTTTGACCTATCAAATGTTAGCCTCTTTCTGGGTTAGTATAGTAGCCCAATATCTGAAATACACAAGGTTATCAGATAAAGCAGCCACACTCTTTTCAGCACCTGTTCCCAGGCATTCACCACTTGACTGCTGAGACTGCAATTCCTACAATTGCATCATATCTGGGTAACTTTCTGACACATACCACAAATGACAAAGGCAGTAGGAATGTTCTTTGGTGATGTTTAGTTGCATGTTAATCCAGTTATGGTCCAATTTACTACAGAGCAAAGGGTCTTCATTTGTTACAACTTCATAAAATACGAATCTCCATCTCTATATCATAGAACATACCGGGAATGCTTTCCTGGTGTTGATCTGCCTAACAGAGGTACGGTTCATAAAATACTCAAGAAATTCAGAAGTACAGGGTCAGTACTAGACCAGAAAAAAATTTAAAATTGCGGATGTCTTAGGTCAGTGGTGTCAATCGTGGCCCTGGGTGGCAATGCCACAGAGAGAGCCAGTCGCTGTGCCCTGGGCATAGCAGGCCAGTCCGTTAGAAACCAGTTCAGTGCAGTTTTCCGTGTGATAAAGGCAGGGCAATGGCTGCGTCTGAGAGCACAGACGTGAGTCATTTGGATTCGCATGTTTCGAATGGGAAAACAATTTCTCTGCAAAGTTGTGGTAGTAGTATTCAGTACCTAATATGCAACCAGTATCTTGCATTAAAAAATACAACACACAAGGTCATTATGAACATAGATAAAGTAAATAATACAGCAGTTCAGCTGGAGCTGATAGAAGTACAGTGTGAGTCGCCTTCATGAGAAATTTGACAATTCATGCTCAGACGCACTGATCGAATTCTACCGGAAACTTCACAATAGGCGTTTCCCAAATTTGATTCCCAACGCAGCAAAAAGTATGGCAATGTCTGGCAGTACCTACCTTTGTGAACAGGGTTTCTCTATAATGCAGCTCCTGAAAACTCGCCACAGAAACAGACTCTCAGATAGCAATTTGGCATCCAGTCTTAGAATCTATCTTTGTAAGCCAAATTTTGAAAAGTGTGTGAATTGAAAAATATGCCAAGTGACTGATCCTACAAATGTGTAACATGTGGTATTTTACTTAGGTTTTCAGTAAGATTGTCTTAAATTCATTATGCAAACGCTTAACACATTTTCAAACAACTTGCATGTAGTCCTTTCCTTTAATTTTGGAGGAAATCACCAACCCCTGTTAGTACTAATAATGTTTCGTGTTATTTCACTTATTTGAAGATAATACAAGTAAATATTCTGTTATGTTTCATCAATATTCATTTAAGGTATAACAGGATTTGAAAGCTGCTATTTACTTTTTATATAAATATAGATTATATCTAATACAAGTTTGTATTAAAAGCACTATTATTAATAGCATGTCATTATTCTCTTATTTATTTATTCATTCATTCAAAATAGATAGACATTTTTACATCTGGGATTGAAAAGTAATAAAAACATCTATCTTTAAGAGGTGTGTAAGTGGTGTACTTTCCAGTTTGAGAATGCTAACCCAAGGACTAGGGTAGGTTTAATAGTACCTATAATTCAGCCTAATCATCAGAAGGTTGCAACTATTTTAATCAACTTTAATAACTACGTCAAGTAGTTTTCTATTTACGCGTGAGATGTTCTGTTCCCCTTCGCAGATCCAACTTGTATCTGTGCTATGTATCCTTGTAGGCAATTCTGAAGGAAAAAAATTCATAAGGTGTACGCGCACCAAGAAAGGTTTTAATCATGGTCGCGACCAACTTGCAAGTACACAGATGTCAATTGATAAAGCTTCTAGTGTTGATATGTATTACGTCATGATTGGCCCGCTGCCTATAGCTGTTGCACAGTTGAGCCCCGAAGTACCTGTGACCTTGACTGAGTGATCAGTGTAAAGATTTGGCCTGTTCGATCCCCAGACCTCATGCCTTATGATTTTTACTTTTGGGAGAATTTGAAAGACAGAATGTATAAATCTAATCCCTGAACATTAAAAGAACTACAAAATATTATACAGGAAGAAATAACCAATATATTCCTAGAAGAACTACATGTTCTTCATAATATGTTAAGACATTGCAATGCCTGTCTTCGAGCACAAGGAGAACATTTCCAACATTTTCTTTGAAAAGGTAAGAAATGAAAGTGGCATTCAATGTTTTAATTTCTGAAAAAATAATTGCTCTAGTTGACCTTGTTCATTCATATTTGTTTTGATGGATGCATGGGGAAAAAAGTGTTGAGTGGTACGTGGCACGCAACCACGACCCAGATGCTGTTGAAAGTATGGCCACTCAATCTGACATCACCATATCTCAAACTGCACAAAAGTAGCAGAAATGTCTAGTAATTTCTCTGAAAGCTTAGCCAAGGTTGGGTGTCTGCTTTTAACAGGGCTCAAGAAAGCAGTTGGAATATTAACATCTTTTCTGCTTAATTTAAAAATCATTTCTTTTACTTCAACTGCTGAATTCATCTAGATAAGGTTTAAATTCCATACAGTATATATTTGAACCTACATTTGTTTCACTTAATAGTATTTCCAAATTTAGTGACTTGTAAAAAGCTGTTTTTAAAATTGGTACTATATCATATTAAAACACAAAAGTAATAGTCCACCACAGTATAGACTGTAAGCCAGGGGTGGCCACAGCATACAGTTTGCCCAGAACGTGGTGACACTCAACATGCGCGAGAGAGGAGAAATTACAGAGAAGTGACTGGAGTGATGGGGAACAAGCAAGTGATGCCAGACTCAGGCAGTCACATAGACAAGCGATACACTAATCCACACCTCTCCTATAATGCAAGTAGGCGCACCTCTTCTATTGCGCATTTATGCTTCAGGAGTGGGGGAGTGTCACAAGGAACTGGACAAGCTGTACCTTATTAGCCACATGCGACTCTTCTGCAATTCTTGTGCAACTCCTCAAAAACCCTTATACTGAAACGGTGAATTCATGCAAGCTTCTTGTTATCGGAAATTAATTGCTCTTCCACACTAGCTGCAAGTAGGATGTATGGAAGAACAATTAATTTCAATTCATTGACCTTATAGTTGGCTAAGCTATGAAGTCCAGGACCTAAGTACGGCATACACCATAGTAAGTCACCATTAAGGTATGTTATCTCACATGAATTTGAGATCTCCTTGTGGTTTACCGGGAGAAATACGAGTTGGACAATTTAATGTCGTGTAGGCACGTTGGCCATAGCAGCTCATTAGTTAGAGCAGCCGGATGGAGAGCAGAATATCTGTGGTTCAAATCCCAGCTAAGGCACTGAATTTTTCAGTCTCATATTGCTTCAAAAATGACAATCATGTAACGTGCTGGCAAAGATATTAAATATGAACATGTTATAGAAATAGCTCTGATAATTGTTAAACACACCTATTCCAATGTGAAAACACATCAGCAATTCAACTTTTCATAGATGTATATATGTATGTAGATAATGCTCTGCAGCCAACAATGAAGTCGTTCTCCTTCTTGCTTCCCAGTACTTAGATATATCTTGAAAAGTTTGTAAAGCTGCACAGTTTTGTAGATGTTCTCTATCAATTTCTATATCTTGAGAGCACAATACACAATTCGGAGAAGTTAGTATAGAAATTCTATGGAGACGTTTTCCCGGGCAATCATGTCCAGTAGTAAGTCTCATTATGGCAACAGAAGATTTACGTGGCAATTCTGTAATTACAGAGGGATTTTCTTGAAGTATTTTCATATTTCGGTTACCAATTTTTTCAGTTAGTCCAGATTTGTAATTATCATTTTTTCCTATATAATCCGTTTAATTGATTTGTATGAAAAGGTTTTCTAATATACCAGCCTTTTCATTCCCCTGAATTCCACAATTTCATAGAAAAAATTGGCAATAATGATGAGGGCCTGATAATGTATTGTGGTACTGCTTAGTAAGTTTGCTGTCTGTAAGCAAACTTCTCAATAAGTTTTTACCATTACTAAAACCTATCAAAACATTCCTTATAGAAAGTGACAAATCTTTCCCTCAACTTGGATAATTCTCAATGCTTGTTAGATATGACATTCTTGAGACACTGTTGAAATTTGCAATCACTACACCTTTCTTTGCATGGTTAAAATAAGCTTATTTCAGATCTAGCACAGGCTGTGTTCAACTTTCAGAGTAAAATAAGGATTTTTCAAGAAGATCTTGTGACTAAACTGTGTACTTTTCACTTCTCTGGGAAGGAAAAGGAAATCTTGGGAAAACTTTTTGAAATTGAAGTAGAAACACAATCTTAGATATGTAAATTGAATGGTTTGGTAGAAGAAATGAGCACAGACTTTATGGTCATAAGAGAATTTAAAACTTTGTTTACTTTTTTGGAAAATTCCTTTTTTGTTGACATAATGAAAAATGGTTGCCCTGTTCCAAGACTAATTGTGATTGATTCTGAAGCTTGAGAGTTGCAGCTACTGAAGATTGAAGAAAATGAAGGATTTAAACCAGGCCTTTCCAACTTGAGCACTTAGCACTGGGGCAGCCCGGTGCCTTCCTCACATAGCAGCCACTGCGACTACATGTGTACCACAGACAGTAAGAATAAGATTGTCTCTCTCTCATCTCAATGCAGAGGTGATCTTAAATAGATGTAGCACAGTAGTTATTATAGCTTCTCCTTTGTTACAAAATATTGTTTAATTCTTCATGGGAAGATTTATATTTTTTTGGCAATAGAAAGCCCAAAGTTTAATCTGTCAAAGACATTAATGATATGGCACCTAAACTTGAAATTTTTATGACTCAATTTTCAGCACGTCCTGAAAAAGCACCATGAAACTTACACACAGAGCTGATAAAACTAAAGAGCAACACAATCCTAAAAGACAGGTACTACCACTACAGCGGTGATTTAATTAAATTTTACAAAGGCGTTGATCAACAGAAATTTCCCAAAAGCCATGTACATGCCCTAAAATTTGTAGCAATGTTCTGTGCAACACGTGTATACGAATAGATGTTTTCAATTATGAATTTAAATAAAAGTCAAATCTATTGTACCAAACACTGGTAAATTAGTTGTGGAAAAACGATGACAAAAATTGACCTAAATGGTAAAGGCACACAAGGGTAACCAAAATACATGTAGAGAATAACTCATGTAATATATGTTCACAAAGTTTTCAATAATAATTGTTTTGGTATGCTGACTTTACGGTCTGTCCCATTCAACAGCCAATGCAACACTTGCCCCATGGCAGGTACTGCTACCATAATACCATCTTGGTACTGCCTCTGCCAATTCAAAACCTCTCCGGTGTCCAGCTCAGCACTGGTGCTACTGCCAGTGCTAGCCAGGGCCCTGACAGCAACTCAGTAGGAGATGCCTGATTTAAACAGTTAAAACTAAGTGCCGAAATGGTGTACTGTTATTTGCATTACATGAAAATATTCAATGACATACCTATTCTATAAATCATGATTTACAACCTACGTGTTTGGTAATTAGGGGTACTACTTGTGTCTACTGTGGGTTTAATTTTAATTTACAACACACAAAATTAACTGTAACTCTCTTCAAAGTTTGTCCCTTCGATTGTGGCTCCCAAAGGCTGTGCATGACCACAGTACGAGGCATGCTGGTAATTTGCATAGTCCAGCAAATAGCTTAAAACTGCTCCAAAAAGGATGTTACTATTCTGCAATAAAAATGCACAATAGCGTTCCATGTTACCTAAAAGTATTAGATGATCCTCATCAATACAAAACCTTAAATATTTAGAGTCATTCCTATATACTTACTTGCCATATACTAATGGAGGAATTCTTTAATATCTTGTTAACAGATGAATATTCACCACATAGGGCAGACTGCATGTGATGGTGATATACACTTATTTGTTATTGCTGAACTACTGTAATGCATGTTATGAAGTTTGCTCTTGAAATGAAAATGGCCCACAAATTTTCATTTTTTCTTATATAATGAAAGATGGAAGGAAAAATGTTTTATTGATGGTGGGTATATTATTAGTCATAGTACAATTTTCCATAATTGTATGGTGTGTTCAATGCCCCTGAGCTCTGCTCATGATGAGAACGAACAAACAAATGTCTGGTAGTTGGCCACCCTTGCTATAAACTATGGTATTCAAATAAATAAGCAGTTTTCATTTACATTATCCTTATTATCCATAATTGAACTTAAATCGTATGATCTGCTGTATATTCATTATTTTCTAAGCGTATACACAAAAATAATATTCTCCATCTAATGATCCAAATCTTAGAGTTACTTGACTTTCTTCATTAAAAGCAGCACATCTTCATGAGGATACCCTCAAAATAGATGTTGGGGAATTAGATGATGTTAAAGATAGTGTAATGAAGACTAGAATTTCCTAATGATGTGTTAAGGAAATATCAAATCCTAAAGAATAAGAAGGCATAAAATGCAAAGGATTATGCAAATAGTATTTCCATTCCACACCTTGTTGCACTTTTCTCCATAAACAGATCTTGTCTTTTTATGACAAAATATAACTCATTAGCTTGCCTGGCCAATACTTTCGACAGATGAAAGTATGTAACATGACATACACTCCATGCTGTGATCGAAGGGGTTGTGCATACATAAAAATTAAGCTAATTAGTAATGCAGAAAAATACAGGGTAATACTAGTGGTATCACAGCCTTTTCTGACCCTTCACTAAGGAAAATAGGAACTACATAGTCTCACTCGCAGAAGAATATTTACAATATATGTCATACAGGTAAGAAATCTAGCTTAAGGAAATTTCAAGCAATACAAACGTGTATCATAGCTTTCGGGGTTAACTGGTACGTAAGTACAATACATTATTACAATAATGAGGATTCCTGTCAAATACACATACACATATTAATGATAACCAAGGGTTAAATTTAAACCACACAATCAAGCAATATTAATGCTGTTCACTAGGCTATGAAGACCTACTAACCCCCTAGTTCCTTTAAGGCCAAAACATGCACTTAAATATATATTGAAAGGAGAGGAAAGTAGAAATGAAATAGGATTTAATACAGGTGATGGTTATGCATATATTATGTTTTCTATGCATTTGTTGGCATTGGTAAGTGTACACACTATACAATGTGTTCATTGCTCCTGAGCTTTGCTCACTATGTGTCCTTCCTAACAAAAGCAAACAAACCATAAGAGAGGTACAGGCAACGTACTTGCTCCTTCTGCTTCAGTTCAGAGAATACATAAATCTGTGCACTACAATGGTGAAGTACTTTGCACCGGACATACATATTGGTTATTAGACCAATTAGAGAAATTCATGCTATCTTAAAGACAATATAGGCATCATAATGTTAGGTACACGTAATTATGCATACATCTGGTGATACAAGTAGTTGGTGTGTTTAAAAATCAAGTTATTAAAGATGTTCTATTACAGTTCTACTACTACATGCCTCATTTACTTAACATCTGGGCTTCACTCATACAGGTTAAGTGGCAAATGTCTAGGTAATTTATATTGCACTATATTTAGTTCACTCACTAAAAATATTTTGATTTTTTGTTACCAGCTAAGAAACCAGTGTACACGGGGCAAATAATATCTACGTGTTTTGGTAAGCACAACTCAGATTTAATGTGACAAAGTTTAACTATCAACTTACCTCAATTTGTTTGTCATTATATAATGCCTTCACCACGCACATTCTGCAAATCCCACTTCAAACAGGATCTATTAATCTTGGCGAAAACTTGAAGTCTACATTATACCTAGTGCAATTCGCAAAACAATATGAGCACCTCTAATAACACATCATACTCGTCAATTAAAGGCCAAGATTACTTGCACAACTTAGACGCATGGTGACATTACAGTAGGTATATATTTCGCTTTATAAACCTATTTCCCACCCGACCCAGGGGTATTTTTCTGTAACCTTACACAGTATGAATCGCACAAGAAACAAATGCATTAGATTTTTTAAATTGCATTCGGAGAATCACGTATTCAGACTGGCTATGTCATTTCCGAACGCCAAGGAGAAGAAAAAAGGAAGGATAAAAGGGAAACATTTTAAATTTGCATAATTTATTTCCAATATTGATTGCAAAAATATCTATATAATCTTTTAACCGCACTTATTTTTAAGAGGTTTTTCTTTTCCACAGATTGCATTTAGGCATAACCTAGAAATATGTGTCCTAACCTCTCGTTAATGTAATCCACCGATTCGAAATTATAATATTTCTGTTGTTAAAAAAATAACACATTTGTGATTTATAAGTGATTAAAAAAACGCTTTACCTATGAAATCAATACACCATTTTGAAATAAATGTCAATAAAAATATTAATGTACTTTTACCACAAAACGTATTATCCGCTATGCGCCATATTGAAACTTGGAAGGGTCCATTTGTAAATTACTTTCGCATGTAGGGAGTTTTTGAAATAAAAAATAACTAGTTCTTACATCAACATGAAAGTCTCCACATCGGCGCTGTCTAACACAGCGCCCGCGGGCACCAAGGCGCCCGTGATGTATTTCTCAGGTGCCCGTCATAAGCAAATTTTTACTCCGACGATTTCCAATATTAACTTAAATTTCAATGCAAAACACTTACCTTTCGAATATCTTCCCAGTACACACCCATGAAGCAGCTCTTTAGTTCCCTAACCAGTGATTACACATTTTCCTCACAAAAGAAGGGTATTTGCCCTAACGGTGGTTGTGATGGCGCCCGCGCCTCCTTAGGCATGAATTAATTATTTTATTTAACGACCCTGTCAATTGCCAGGATCACATCAGCGTCCCGGGTGTGCCGGAATTTTCTCCCACAGGAGTTCTTTCACATGCTAGTATATCTACTGGCATGAAGCTGTCGTTTTTAAGCACACTTAAAAGCCATCGGTCTGGGTTGGATTAGAACTCGCGACTTTGGGATCAGTAGGCCAGCGTCTAACCAATTCTACCCAGACCGACCCCCTTTTTAGGCATGAGTTAAATGTGCCCAAGCACATAAGAAAGTTGGGCAGACTGCTCCATGTTGTAATAATATTTTAAAAAAAAAAAAAACTTCGGAGAAATTTGGCATGCTTATTACTTCAGTGAAATTTACTTTCTCTACATAAAATTACCAATATATTGTTTCTCGATTGTAAATTCCATGTCATAAAATACCATTCCGAAATATAATTAAAAATGGGGGGGGGGGGGGGGGCCGCAATGTAGACTACCTGGTACTTTTCTCGCTAAACGCCCTGGTTTGCGGCAAATAATAGACAGGCGAAAACATTACTCGCAATTATATTTTTACCCTCTTTCCCGTGTCGCTTTTGCCTACCATTCGTCGATTTTCATTTTTGTTTTTACGTGCTGCTAAGTGGTGCCATGTATTTTGCATATTTCAGTGATTCAAAGAACAAAGGTATTTTCCGTCACCTCTGTCATTTAGTATCCAATTCGGAGATGTGTGGGGGGGGGGGGGGGGATCACACAACATTTCTGTTCAGTTACACGGCTTTTAGTTTTTTATTTACTTACTCACTCACTAACTCACTCACTCACACACACTAACTCATTCATTCATCCATTCATTTACGTACTCGCTTACGTGTTTATATGGCTTTTCTTCGTGAATTCGTATGAGTAGAGGGTAGGAGTTCCTTCACCCCCTCTCAGCATAAATTAGCATAAAAATGGGAGAGTATAGTTCCTTCTAGACTAATTTACATGACAAAGGAAGGGTAATTAATCACCCCACCCCTCCCCCGGCCCCTGTCGCCATATTTCAGTGTGGGCGGTCTTTGCACCCCTCCGAGTGAGGATGAAAAGATGGTTATCTTAATGCATCCTTTGTGAAACTAACATATTTATGACGGTTTGAACAAATTATGTGACGGTTGGAATGTCACCCCTGTGAAAATATGTAATCCCTTTGAAATACTCCCTAACGTAAGGAATCCAATTCTACACCTGCTTTCCCAACCCCAAGTCTCCCTCTTCTTGACTTCAGTCCCCCCTCACCATTCCTGCCTGAACCTGTTTCATGCCTAAGTTCCTCCCTCCAACTCCGTTTAGGCGCATACGTATTCCCACCCTTCTGCGAGCTACTCCCACCCCATCACATCGCAAATAGTATATAAGCATAGGCGTTTAGACTGGAAAATAGGGCATTCCCCTCTGGGTTGGATGTCGTATTTCCCCAGGATTGGTGGGTTGCATTAAAATCTCCTGCTGCTAATGATTATATCATTACCTATCCCGATGAGCCCACATACATACCCCAGCGAGCACATCACACACCGCACACATTAGACATAGCCCTACTAAAGAACACCACATTTCGACACTCCATCGGGGTTATCCCCGCTCTAGCATCAGACCATATCGCGGTACAAATCGATATAGACGCCACCCCTAAATGCCAACCACAACCGCCGCGCAGGGACTATAACGCAACCCAATGGCACATATTCACACATGCCCTTGACGAAGAACTCCAGCCCACCATGCCCCTGCAAAATCAGCAGGAAGTGGACTAAATGGCGACCCAACTAGAAAGAGCAATTCAAACCGCTCTTGAAGCTGTAGTTCCAAGCAAGCAACCGCCTAAATACGAACCAATCTTCCCCCCGGATGTTCTTCAACTCATCCGTGAACGCGACCACGAAAGACGCAAATGGCAGCGCACGAGAAATATCGCACACCGGGTTAACATGGCAACACTAAATAGTGACATAACAATACGTATAGGCCAACTGGCACGGCGTCAATGGGAAGATAAAGTATCTCAGTTACACACAGGTGGCCAAACAGTATGGCAGCTAACCCGCAACTTGCTCAAGGAACCACAGAATATTCCACCTCTGCGCAAGCCAAATAACACGCACGCAGAAAGCGAGGAAGACAAAGCTAATACACTAGCCGAAGCTCTAGAGCAGATATGCACTCCTAATAACGGCCCAACTGACCAAACGTTATACCTCGAGATGGAAAGAGAAATTGGCGAAATCCTGGAAGGCCCAACGCACAACAAGAGCAAGCAAACCAACCCAGGAGAACTGCGCTGGATAATTAGGCATCTACCATAGCGGAAAGCACCAGGACCAGATGAAATACCAAATTTGGTACTCAAGCACCTTACGGATAAAGCCCTATGCTGCTTTACCGAAATCTGCAACTACTGCTTGCAGCATGGCTACTTCCCTAACTGCTGGAAGAGCGCCAATGTGCACTCCTAATAACGGCCCAACTGACCAAACGTTATGCCTCGAGATGGAAACAGAAATTAGCGAAATCCTGGAAGGCCCAACGCACAATAAGAGCAAGCAAACCAACCCAGGAGAACTGCGCTGGATAATTAGGCATCTACCATAGCGGAAAGCACCAGGACCAGATGAAATACCAAATTTGGTACTCAAGCACCTTACGGATAAAGCCCTATGCTGCCTTACCGAAATCTGCAACTACTGCTTGCAGCATGGCTACTTCCCTAACTGCTGGAAGAGCGCCAATGTGCTCATGTTTCCAAAACCCGGGAAAGAGTGGTCAGACCCCAACAATAACAGGCCTATTAGCCTCTTAAAAACAATCAGCAAGGTCGCAGAGAAAGTAATCCTGAAGCGCATAACTACCCACATAGTAAGAAACAACCTACTCATTGACGAGCAACTCGGCTTCAGAGCTCAACATTCGAGTACCCTTTAGGTGACGCGGACCGTAGAGTACATAGCACAGGGCTTCAACCAAAATCGATCAATCGGCGTCATCTTTCTTGATGTCCAGCGGGCCTTTGATACAGTCTACCACCCCGCACTCATCAGAAAACTTAAGGAAATGAGGTTCAATGACTCATTAGTCCGGCTAGTGGCTAGTGGGCCCGGTACTCTTTCACTTATACATCAACGATATTCCCAAATGTGATAACACACACTTGTCAATCTATGCCGCCGATACGGCCATAGCAGCACAATCGTGGAAGCCCGAGGTAATAGCGCAGAGACTATAGACAGCCCTATCAACCTTAGAGCCGTGGCTAACAAAATGGCGCATAAAAGTCAATCCACTGAAATCCAAAGCAGTACTCTTCACCAGGCGACCAAAGCATACCAATCGGGCCGTTCCTCTCAAACTATACGGTACAGACATAACCTGGTCCGATAGCGCCAAGTACCTCGGGGTGACACTGAACACCAAGCTTACCTTGAGCATGTAGCCACAGTAAGGCAAAGAGCAAATGCCCAATTGGGCCGCCTTTACCCTTTGTTAAATCGAAGATCGGCCCTTAGCATGCCGATGGGCTTAACCCTATACAAATCACAAATCCGACCCATATTCACATATGCCGCCCAAGCATGGGGGCACTGCGGAAAAACGCACCTTCAAAAACTACAGCTGCTCCAGAACAAGGTGCTCAGAATTATCACAAAGTCTCCCGGAACAGTCCCATTGGACTTGTTGCATAAAGACCGGCGCATGGACACAGTCCACGAGTTTATTAAACGATTAGCCTTCAATATGTACAAAGCAACTGAAAACCACCACGACCCTCTCATACAACAACTTGGAAACTACGAAACCAACAACGATAAGAACAAGCGCCCTCTCTCTCTATTCGACCGCTCCATGCCAGTCAACAAACACGACACAGTCACCAACAATGAAATACAACAATATCTGCAAAGCCTAGTCCCACTATAGAAAACACCTCCAACACAGGCAACAGGCTCGGGGACCCCCCCCCCCCCCCAAGATACAAATATGACGAAACAGCCATCCTTAGGACACGCTATATACATATATGCAGCTCCCATCTCCAACTGACAGAGTACCTTACTACTGTACACACATCACTGTAAATAAGATAATCAACCCTCTTCTTTATGATTTTAGGACCAGCAGCACTGCTGCGGATAATCCACTCAGCGCCCTCTCCAGCTGAAGCCACTGGACACGGTATAGTATCACCTTTATGTATTTTAGCATGTACCTCATCCCGAATCCTGCTTTATGCATGTATACCTCTACTGACACTTAGGTACTGGTCTGGGCGCCCTGCGTCAAGATCACTACCTAACCCCACTCTCTGTCTGTCTACTCCCTTGTAGGCAGGCGCTCTTTTTAGTAAACACCCACTAACATCAGGTTTGCTTCGGCGGTACCTGACTCCACTTACCCACTCCTCCCATCCATCTCGTAGCGTAGCTAGTGCATGGTAGGGGAGGCGATGTATATCCCTTTCGGATGATCGTCACCAGGTGTGGTGGACGCGGAGCCATATCTAAAAAGAAATTTTTTTAAAAAACTGGAAAATTATTAGTTGGAATACAAATTTTATAAGCGTTTCTTGTCTATAAGTATATTGCTATGTCGGGAATAGATGACTTTTGGAGTGAGTGCGGAGAGGAAGCGCATGACTACTCCTATTACCACAAGGAGTCATGCAATGGACTGGTGCATTCAGTTGTATGTAACATGCGTTCACATCATGATCAGTTGTCTTCTCGAGATGTATGCATAGAAAACTGCCACGTAAACACAAGAAGATACTTGTAACTAGATAGTTTTTAATTCCCTACTATTCTATTAGAAATACTATTCTATACCAGGTATTTAAGGAAATGATTAACACGAATCATGGTATTTTTCAGAGAAGCAGATGACGACGATCAAGAACATACTGGTGTGGATGAGGTAGACGTATTTGAAGACACGCTGCTGAGTGCCGTTCTGAGTTTTATAACGGCTACACTCATGCAACTCTATGCAACAAGCCAGAGGTGCATGACCAAATGACCTCTTACTTTCTGTGGAAGGAAAACTGCAGTGTATATGAACTCAGGAAGAGAAACGTAAAGTAAGTAGTATTACAGCGAATAGGTGAATGAACTTAGCAGCGCAAATAATTGAATATGTAATAGAGAAAACAATAATCTTGTTGCAGAATACGCATGATATCACCAATTCCTAAAGAGGACGTATACGCAGAAAGCGGAGGGGTGGATGACGTAGATGCACGCATCGCAGAGTGACACCCTCCCAATAGATGATCTGTTGCAGGTGACTCCCGAGCATTCACCCAGTAAACAAGCAGAAACCAGCCAAAAATTGATGTAAGTTTCAAGCATATCATGAAAGAACCTTTATGGCATAAAAATATGTAAGTACTTTAACCCTATCTCACGTATTTCTTTCAGATCACCTTTTGTCTGTACAAAGAACTAAACTTTCTAACAAAGTCAATGTGGAAATATTTCAGATCCAGCAAAATATTGAAGAAGAAGAAGAAGAAGAAGAAGAAGAAGAAGAAGAAGAAGAAGAAGAAGAAGAAGACTTTTACTGAAGTCCATAGAAGGCTCACATTCTTGGATGATCGAATGATACGACTTGACAACCCCCAGAAAGATGGATGCAGTATGACTCGTGCTCCAAGACGCCTCCATCATAAGAAGCCACAGTGTTAATCTAGGTTTATTTCATGATGTTCCAGTGATCTTAATAAAAAAAGCTGACAATAACGAGTTTGTGTAAGTGTCATTGCTAGACTGGGAGATTATTCAACAAAATCTCCAACTATTCGAAACTTTCCTGAAAGTGACAAAGTGCCCGCACAGTGCTTACAGTAAAAATATAATATTCCCATGTAATATCATTGCCTTCATTAAAAATGACAGAATAAGACTTTTGAATACAATTTTAAATAATGGTGAAATACTTTTAAACTGTAACGGAACAGCAGAAGTGAAAAGACTTGAACCCTATATTGATAGACATTTGCGGAACCCCTCCACTCCAAATAATGACATATATGTGGGGACAAGCAGTTTGAGCAGGGAGGTGCTGGAAGTGTATGAAAAAGAGAATAAATAAATGATTATCTGCTTATAACATGTTTTTATTCATTAAGAAACACCTTACACTCCTTATATTCCTCATGAAAATCCTATCTTACATTGGAACATTTTCAAAATAGAGACTGCATCACACGAGTCAGGGGCTTGTATGTAAATACTTTGTCGTGTATCATCAGGCAATATAATGCGGTCTATGCAGGAATATTTGCACTTGTTTGAATTTCAAGTCTAGTATTGAGAGCTCCATTTACAATCTCCTCAGGCAGATGTGAGCAGTCAATGATAAATATCAGTGCATGTTTAAGAAAATCCTTTCTCTCCAATAAGAGGTAATTGTCTTTAGCATAATAAGAGTTTTGTAACTTGGAATATATTTCATATAATGATTCAAATCTTGTGCTTCCAAAGCCCAAGTTCATGTCGTGGCAGGGATAACATTCACTATTGAGGTAAAGTCTTAAATTTGTTATGCAATGATCAAACATGGAGGAGTCCTTAGTTGCATTATTCAGTCTTGAAGTCTGTGCTCCGATAATAACAAATCTTGGTTTCTCACGTTTCGATGTTGTTGCAACGTTCCATGTAAAGGATCTAGTTTGCGGTACAGCAGGGGTGAGTATGAAGATCCATAGTTCAAAAGGCAATATGTAGCGGTCTGTCCGACTTGACAATCTTGAGGACCACCTTTTCAGCATCTGAAAGGCGTATTAAAGGCATCCTCCACTCATTACGAATAAGATTAACAGACACATCCACTTCTCCGGCAGATGCCACAATGCAGTTCTTAGAGTCCTTAAAATGAATAGGCACCACTTCAAACTTGCTATTGAGAATGAGGTCCTTGTGGACATCTGCAAACCCCAGAAGCATTGACAGCGGTACTATACCGTTGAACGCTCCACTCGCAGAATGCACAATATCCACATCTTCGCCAGCGTAGAACCATTCACCATTTCCAGGGGGTTGAGGGCAGCATAGTTACGTATACTTGATGTAATCCCTCGATTTCTTGTTCTATCTATTGTCGTTCCATTCATGTCCAGTCGAATCTCATCAAACATAAATGCCATAGTATTATTAGAGAGCTTTGCTGTAGTAGTTGATGCATTAGGTTTAGTAATAGATCTCTCAATGTAGAGCTAACTCCGGTTAGGTAGAGAATACAAATCTTCAGCTTGACAGGGTATTCTAATCTCATCCTTAGCGCCCAGAGCCGGTGTATTATAGGGTAGAAACACATGCTCCTCTTCTTTAACAGTCTTGTCCTCAAATGTAGGCGTCTCGGTCACATTGAAGATATCCATTACAAAATTGTGAAGCCTAACGCTTCGAAGAACTTGCGATTGCTTGATTTTAACGCTTTGATGGTCAAATGCAGAGTATGATGAACATGACGAATCGTAGACTTCTTATATCCTGGGCAACCTCTTCTACGTCTGCTAAAATCGATACCCATCCGGCAAATGTGCAGCCTTATGCTTATATCTTCGTTTCCAAAGTTTATTGTATGATCGTTCTAGTCGACTATTCGAAGAGTGATTTGATCAATAATGTTGGTGTCTATGATAGGCAGATAAGTGAAATTTGAGGCTCTAGCGAAGTGTGATATCCAGGCGGGACATAAGGTAAAAACTCGTAGATAGAGTGCCCAATTTTACCGTCAATGAAAGAGCCTGTTGCAATACTGAACTCGATTCGTATGATGCTCACCTTCAATATGTTTACTAGAAAGTCAGATTCAGCCAGCTGATTAGCAGGGACAACTCTGTTTTCATCGAACCCTAAAAGAGATCCGATAGTGCGCTCCTTAGAAAATCTACAGGGAATGGGCATTTAATTTCAGCCTTCATGGTATCATTGTTTGGTCGAATAAAGAAGTCATTCTCATCCAATTCAAGCTTGACTTCCATATAATTGTTAATGTCTGCAATTTCATATGTTCCATGCGGTATATGAATGACATTAAACTCTTCATTGTAAATGTAATGAAATTGATTATTAATTTGATCAATGTTGGGGATTGAATATAAGTAGCGCAATCTCATGATAATATTTAGGATCAAGTCTGAATGGCGGATTTAGATATGTGGTAAGAACAGTTTCATTACCGCTAAAAGCAATAGTGTAGCTCATTTTGCTAGAAATTGCAAGCTCAAGTGCCCGCAGATGACTGAGCTAAAACTGAAGTCTCCGCGTATTATACAACAACTTAACGCCTTTAAGGTACCTTTCTATCTCTTTCGGAGGCTACAAGTTTCCAAAGCTATCGAAATAAAATGTAGTGTTTCCATCCTTCTTTACAGCCACCCAATGAGTGCCTTCATTCTGTGATGAATCGAGATTGGCGATATTTATCTCACGAAAATTAGGTTTTGAAGGCAGCTTATCAATCATATATACGCCTCTGAAATAACGAATGTTAAAACGTCGCGCATATAGCTTGAGGGCGATGTGACTTAGGGCTTTTTCCGGGATAAGCATAGTCCTCCACCCGAGGGTTTTGATATATTATTCTTGTTCTGTCGATTCTTCTTCTTCAGTCCATTCCCTTTAGCATTGTTGTTTCCTTTTACACTTGCAGCAATTTTGGAGGCAAGTGCTAAAGATGCAGCCAGCGGTGGCATTGGTAGAAAACATTCACTTCTGTTTTTTATTCCTCTTCCACTTTGCCTGCCGAAGGCCTTTTCCTTTTGTCTCCATCTCTCTGTTATGTCGCATCATTTCTGCAAGCTTTTTTCTTATTCACTACGGTGGCAATTTGTGTTGCACCTCCAGCTGCAATAATGGGTATGATCGGCTGAAATCCATCACGTTTCTTCTTCCTCGAGCCAATCAATGCGTTACACTTTCCCTGAAAGAGCATAAAAGGTAATCTGAGGTTACAGAACATTTAGTATATAAGCATGCATTTAAAATTTAGTCCTTAAGATGGAGCTTGTTAAGCAAGATTGCTCTCTGCCTATTCAGGTGTTAGACTTTGAAACTGATTTTAAACGTGATAGACGCGGAAGGCTATTTCCTAGTAATGTCAGAGCTCTAATCCTAGTGAGCTCCAGCTCAGGGAAAACAAATGCATAACTGAATATGCCGCTTCATGAGAATGGCTTACGTTTTGAAAACTTGTATATTTATTCAAACTACTTATATCAACCAAAGTATCAATCTCTAATCAGCCTACCTAACAGCTTTGAGAGAATAGAAGTGAACACATATGAAGATGGCGAAAATGTATTGCACCCTTCAGAAGCTAAAGAAACTCCATATTTATATTTGATGACATCATATCTGAAAATCAGGGTAAGATAGCCTCCTTTTACAGCATCAGAAAACATCGCAATGTGGACTCTATATATTTAGCCCAGTCTTATGCAAAAGTACCAAAACATCTCATCCGAGATAATACGAAAATGATTATCCGTTTCAGAATTTATACCTGAAGCATATATATATGAGGATTATGTAAACACTGGCATGTCTTACACTGCATTCAAAGAATTGTGCAAAAATGTGTGGGAGAGTACCTCAGAAGGAAGACGGTTTGTAATGATAGTTCCGAATGCTCCATGAATGAGGGTCGATATAGGAGCGGATTTGACGTATATATTAGAGTGCAAAAGAAAGAAAATGGTCATTTGTAGTTCGAGATGAGTATTGACAGGTTCGGATCACACAGGACTGCGCCACTTAAAAGATAACTTCATCAATTCATTATAACCAGAGATGGAAAAGGAAACTATCAATTCAGGAACAAGCGATTTTGCATGGCTCAGGACCCTGAGCAAGATGATGATGTGCCCACTAAACGTTATATTGATTTGCTTACGGCTTCTACTGAAAATCAAATGCAAGAATTCACCAAAAAGGTGTCATATCAACGCCTGGAAGAACTTCAAACTGTGCTTAGGACCCACATCCAGAAATCACTAGACAAACAACACGATGCTCTTATGAGTTACCTTGACAAAAGTACACCTAAGCGAGATAATGGAAAGAATATCATACTGGATACAACGAGAATGTAGTCATTAATAGCACCGCAAGAGTATCACGATGTGCCGAAAAAGAAGTATGTAATAGACTATATAAACTCAAGAATGCCAGTGATTGATTCAAATGGCAACGTTTCATTTCAAAAAAGAAGAATAAGAGAGATAGCAGATCCTGTCAATGACAGTGATGCAGCAATCAAAAAGTTTGTTAAGCACATTGTTGGAAAGAAACAAAATGAAACTTAGGAAGAGTTCCACCGAAAACTACAGTCTGTTGGAAATTATATTTTTTGAAATAGTTGGAAAACATATGAAAAGTGTGGCAAACCGCCAGAGTTCCATGGATAAACACGTGACCGCAATCATGAATAATGTTAATACCCTTAAAGCACAGGTTAATGTCATAAATGCTATACTGGGGCAAATGAAAGGTTAGCTCATTATTACACTACAGACGAAACCTTACAGAGGTCCTTCGTTAAGATATATGTTAACATCCGGACTCGAATACTACAAATGGATTAGTCGGTCTGGGTGGCTCAGTTGGTTAGACGCTGGCTTACTGATCCCAAGGTCGCGGGTTCAAACCCGGCCCAGGCCGATGGTTTTTAAGTGTGCTTAAAAATGACAGCTCCATGTCAGTAGATTTACTGGCATGTAAAAGAACTCCTGTGGGACAAAATTCCGGCACACCGGCGACGCTGAAGTGATCCTGGCAATTGACAGCGTCGTTAAACAACAAAATAATTTAATTTATACAAATCGTTACAAACGGAGATGTGATTTCTTGCTCTATGATATCATCACCGCAACCGAATACAAGATTAGGTACAATGTTTGCAATAAACGATCGATTAGTTGAAAGTTACGCTGCGTCCGTTCACATAGGTGATATACTATCCTTCACTGCTCCAGCCAATCGAGCGAAAGATGGCCATATTCTAAATATTGGGTTGAAAATCTCATAAACTGATGTCATCAGATTAAAAACGATATATATTGACTTTAAAACATGCTTTAGTGTAATTTAAAGATGGGCAGAAAGAGCATAAGACTTAAAGAATCCGTAGCCAAACATGCTAGGGCTATAAGAGAAAAGCTACATACACTAAAAGTCCAACAGTTTGAGATCCAGAGAGTAATGAGTGAAGCTCTTCGACCAGTAACAGAGCCACTACAACATATACTGGAAATACAACAACCAAAATACTGCCACTACTACTTCAGCCCAAGAGGAAATCCAGAAAAAGAATTAATCACCGAAAGATGAGAAGACTTTGTGCTACCTACAGAAAGTTTGAAAGAATGTCAGGAGCGAAATAGATACAGTATCTGGTCTAAGGTACGAAGATGGAAGTTATATGCTAGGAAACAAGATCATTGACTTTATTAACGATAAAGTTCGAGTAGGCGATAAAATATATGATCTTACACCTGGCTCGAGTGAGCTCATCTTCAAAAAGATACCTGAAATGCATGCCTATTCAGAAGACTATCTTGATACATATAGCAAAATACTGAAAGCGTCACATGTTCATCGTCCAAACTACAGCAGGCATGGATAACTGAGATCAGGTAATTCCTACAAGTATAAAAATGTTATACGTCTATTAATGAAGAATCATAAGGGCTTAGGCTTGCAGTGGAAAAAACATCAACCTGATGCGAAGTAAGACTACATCTACTGGAACGCTCCCAATGATCTAGTGAATCGTCAGAGATTTCTCGTTGCATCCAGAGATGCTGGCAATAACAACCACGCACAAGAAATTGAAGAGATTATTCAAGAGTTGAAATCAACCCGAATCATAGCATGACAACAGTGAAGTAAAACATAGCGAGAGAGCTACATGCCTCTGCCCCAAGCAACTTCTTCTTACTTCGAAAGATAATCAGCAAAGGACTCGATGACTTGGTACAGATAAACTTGGTTGAGATGATACCTCATGCAAGAATCAACAAGAATTTCAAATGCATCCTTATTACTAGGGCTAGGAAGTTCATGAATTTGCTTTTTTTTCATAGGGTTTAAAAATGTATGCTTTTACATTATGTGCACAAATTATGCAGTTTTTAGTTATTTGGACATGATTTTATGGCGCATATAACTGCATATTTTCTTGATTTTGATAACTGCATAATATTCCAATATTATAGCCCCTATATTGCATATTTTAATTATTTTTATGGTTTTTTATTACTTTTTCATCTGTATACTATTTTTCATATTGGTAGCATTGCACATGTTGATGCAACTCGTGAGGTGGCGAGAACTAATGCTGAGTCATGTTGTCATGCAGTGAATCCCCTGTTTCCATCCTTTCATTATATGTATGTGCGTAGAGAATAATCAGTGCGTTATCTGAGAGGTTTATATTAACAAAGACAAAGCACAGGTCAACGTTTTGAGCAGCACGATTATACCAACGCTTGCCTGCCCACCAGTAGTTGTGTCGTGGTCTTCAAACGTAATGGTGCTGTGAACTGGTTCCCACCAAATTAAATTTGGCGTATAAAATGTTAAAAAGCTCTTCAAATGCCGAAAATATAACCAACCTCGAGTGCTAGATTAATTAACTTCCAGAAAGAGTTTTCGGGTACTGATAATAGGGTACTTCTTTGTGGAGCGTGTGAGAAAAATGTAGGGAGTGAGAAAATATTTCAAATAGTTCAGCACATAAACACAGCAAAACATAAGAAGAATTTAATCAGAAAGCTCGCAAACAAAGAACCTGTAGAGTGTTTAGGAAGTAGGGTTACTGCAGTTTCCTATGACTTGTGCCAAGCATTTTAGCTGCTGATATTCCCTTGTTCAAAATTAATAATCCGACATTTAAAAACTTTCTTGCCAAGTACACTCGACAACATGTGTCTGAAGAAAGTACACTGTGTAAGACTTATGTAGGACATTGCTACAATAACGTATTGTCAAATATACAAAATGAATTAGCGGATCAGTTTGTGTGGTTGTCTGTTGATGAAACCCCCGATTCTGAGCACCGTTCTATTGCTAATATAATCGTGCGTGCTTTAAATAATGAACAAAAGACTACACATCTTCTTGATGTGTGCGAATTGTCGGCCACTGACGATGTAACTGTAACCCAGTCTGTGATGGACTCTTTGAAATTGCTATGGCCATGTGGAATCAAATACGACCGGTTACTTTTATTTGTTACTGATGCAGGTCCTTATATGGTAAATTCAGGACAAACTCTGAAAGGCATTTTTCCTAACTTAATTCATATAACTTGTTTGGCACACGCTCTTCATTGCATTTCTAGGACAATGCGTGATTCTTTCCCAATGATAAATAGATTTGTGCCCAGTAAAAAGAGAATTTTTGTTAAATCTCCTAAAAGAGTTAAGTTGTTTAGATCAACAGCACCTAATATCCGACTTTCTCCTGCACCAGTGTTAACTCGATGGGAACATGGGTCGATGCAGTTTCATATTATGCTAAGAACATAGAAATAGTCGAAGAAGTTGTTAATCATTGGACTCCAAACATGCTTCGTCAATAGACACTGTGCAAATTATTCTGTCAGGCACTGGGTTAAAAGAGGATCTTGGTTTCATGTCTGCCCGGTTTTCTTTCTTACCAACAGCCATAACGGCATTGTAAGCTGTAGGATGTCCTTTGCATGAATCACTTACTATCTTTGAAAAAACAATATGTGATCTAAGTTCGGTTCCTGGTAGCATAGGACAAAAGGCGAAAGACAAGGTGAATTATGTCAATTTAAAAAATTCTGGTTATAAACAGATGTGCGATATTCGAGACATCCTCGAAAGAAAACCATCTGTCACACCAAGAGACTTGACTCTCTGTGAAGCAGTTAACGTCATTTAAATATGCCCCGATCACATCTTGTGATGTGGAGAGAAGTTTTTCACGTCGCAAAAGTGTTTTGTGAGACAACAGACGAAGTACAAAGTGTTGGTTGTGAACTGCAATTTAGCAGTTAATATTATAAGCCGTACGGAATAAGAAGGCACATGAGGCGGAGCTAGAAGAAGGTGTGTGAGAGCAAGTAGCCAATCCTAGAGAGGCGACGTTGCCCAGCTCGGTAACGCGCTGTCTAGCGCAATATTTGCTTTTCACTTCTCTCTTTGCGCTCATCAAATCCAGCAACGGCTCATTATTACAAACAATTCCATTGCAAAGAGCTAGAAATGTAGAAGCTGACTGTCCCAAACGCAAAATTTTAGCTGGCCTGTAGCCCAAGATATGAGTGATTAAACAGACGCTGCGCTCAGCGATAGCAAACGACACTTGCTTTGCACCATGATTGCTTATTTATCGTCTCAACTATCTTTCTTCTCAAGGAGTGAGATGTCTGCAGGAAAGGAAAAGGAATCTAGTTTATTCTTATGCGTGTTCCATGTCTGACATAGTGTCACAGTGTTACCTGTGTCTTATAATTACTATAACTCGTTTTGTTGCTAAGAAACATGGCATTAACAAAATCTGTTACAAGCAGCTTATAGACGAGTAAATCGAAAGGAAAAGTATTCATTCAGTGCTTACACTTTTCTTAAAAGAATTGTCCTCAGTAGAAGTGCGTGCGAACATTGTATTTAAACAGAGCCGGGCGCTAACAGCTAAAGCATGCAATGTAAGTGAACATTCATTGTCGCGCGTAGTGCAACAAGGTAAAATACCCGCTTCTGAATCCGGGCGGCTCTTGTTTATATCCCCCGGAAAACACCGTAAGACAGGAAAACAGATTTCGAATCTGGACGACTTTCAGAACATGTACTGCTGAATCTGTATAAAGAAGTGGGCTTCAAAGCTTGGTGCATATACCGTATTTCATCGCGTAATTCCCCCCCCCCCACTTTTTTTCTCGAATAATGTGCTTGAAAACACTGGGGAGGGAATTATGCGAGTGGTGCTTCTACGAATTCAGAAAGGAAGGGAAACCATGTAGTATTATGTAAAAGTTATATAGGTATACAGTAATTTGTGAGTGAACTGGATGCATACCACGGTTTCATTGGGCCTACAATGTATTGTTTCATTGTTTCTTTTCTCTAACTATTCTGCGGTCTCACTTCCGTCACTATCATCACTTTTTTCATTTATATCTGGCTCAGATAACACATCTTCATTTTCACTATTCCACAACATGTCGCCAGAACCATTAATGGCACCAGAAATACCAGAAACTGTTTTTAACAATATGACGACTTGTAACAAATTGACTTAGAAACAAACACGTGTGTAACTTCACATTTCAATTTTAAGATACGTTATGACAAGGGCTATACGAGTATTTTTGTGGCAAGCGCTGCGTCGATTGTTGTCCATTATCAAGTCATTTGAAGGTCGCTCCAATAAGAATGAACCAGGAGAGGGAATTATGCGATGTTTAATAGGCAAATATTTTTTAGTGATGAAAAATCATAGGGGAGGGAAATATGCGATGGGGGGGGGGGGGGGCTGATGCGATAAAATACGGTATGTTAGGTCATTCCTGGATTACGTGTTTTAAACCAAAAATGTAAGCCATTTTATGGCAAATTCTCTTTGCGATACAATATTCACAATTTTTAATCAACACTGCATATTGATTCTAAAGTAAGAACAAATTAGAAACTAAAAACTTCACTTATCTTAGTATTATTTGCTGCTGACCCTGGGTTTCAAGCTGTGTCCAGCTCATTCTCAAAGCCATATAAACAAACTCGTTGCCAAGCTACAATCTTTTATTTTTTCTGAAAAACAATTACTCTTATTCAAATTTTATTTACCAATCTCTGAAAACAAAAATTTATAAATACAATCTATAGATGGTAATTCGAAGTTCATGACACGGTTCCTGTTTTTTAAAATAATTTTTTTTCCCAAACCATTAAATCTATAGGATTACTTAATTGTTTTAATAATTTAACCTCTGAATTAATTTCATGATTAAATGACCAAAAATGATCTGCCACAGCTGATTTATCAGTTTGTTTATATTTAATATTTCTAAAATGTTCTTTCATTCTGGTTTCTAGATGACGTTTAGTTTTACCAATATAAACTTTATCACAATCTAAACAGCTAAATTGATAAATGCCAGATTTTTTTATAATTTGGTATTTTATCTTTTTTTGAAAAATTAAGTAAATTTTGTATATTAAATTTATTTTGAGGGACCAAATTTATTCCATATTCTTTAAAAATCCTTGTAAATTGTTTATTAGCCCATTATAAATTTATAGGTTAGTAAATATACCCCTTAATAAGGATGAATTTGACATAGAATATAAACACATTATTAACACTGCAGTAGTTAATGGTTTTAATACAGATTTTATACATAAAAGGATAGAGGAATTTAAGTATCAAAAAGCTGTCAAAGAGGTTTCAACCCTTAAAAAAATAAAAGATAATTGTATTTTTAAAAAGTTTACTTACCATCCATGGGCTAATAAAAAATTTACAGGATTTTTAAAGAATATCGAATAAATTTGGTCCCTCAAAATAAATTTAATATACAAAATTTACTTAATTTTTCAAAAAAAGATAAAATACCAAATTATAAAAAATCTGGCATTTATCAATTTAGCTATTTAGATTGTGCTAAAGTTTATATTGGTAAAACTAAACGTCATCTAGAAACCAGAATGAAAGAACATTTTAGAAATATTAAATATAAACAAACTGACAAATCAGCTGTGGCAGATCATTTTTGGTCATTTAATCATGAAATTAATTCAGAGGTTAAATTATTAAAACAATTAAGTAATCCTATAGATTTAATGGTTTGGGAAAAAAAATTATTTTAAAAAACAGGAACCGTGTCATGAACTTCGAATTACAACCGAGAAGGCCACATTGGAATATTACTCGTAAAATGTGGCTTGAAATTGTGCTTAGGCATTTGTTGCTTAATTATGTAGATTTTCACTTAGAATACCTAATATAGCAACTGATTAACATATGTGCAGAAACTCTGTATAGACACTTAGAAAAATTGAGAAATACCTATCAGAAAATGCCTCAAATTGCTCAACTACGACATCCGTTTAGATTTATTTAAATCGTCACGTAACTCTCTCATTTTCACTCCGATAACAAAAATATTTACACGAAAACGTTCCTAGAGAATCGGATATAATAAAAAATTTAAAAACTCAACATTGTAATGTTTTATCACCTATTTATTGAAAGATATGAACTCCGTTGAAACTTTAGATTCAAATAAAAATTATCTGCTTAGATGAGGAATTTATATTTGAAGCAAATTACACGATTAGAGCCTATTGTCTCATTTTAAAGAGATTGAAATTGTTATGGCAGGTTTTAAATGTGCACCTTGTAATCCTTCACCGTCCTCGCTGCTGTCTACCGGTAACGCTCACGTGCATATCTCCCCTCTCTTTCTTTCGCATAGCGATATGATCCGGCAACAGCGCTCCATAGCTGAGTAGGGATTGGAGCTACTCATGTGCCTTCTTATTTCGTGCTCCCTATAGTAGCGGGACCACGTCTATTTCAACCTCTAAGGAGTAAGGTAACTTTATTTATTACGTATACTAACTCGTCCTGTCTGCTGCCACGGGACATGGTTTTAATTAAATAGTGCATATTTCGTGGTATATTTTCAAGTTTTAAGAGCATATTTGCATGCATAATCAGCGTTTTTAGGGCATGAACTTCCGAGCCCTACTTATTACAATTAACTTCTATTCAAAAGTGGCATATGCACGACTATTAAAGCACAAGATAGGTCCACAAGTTCCAAAGGCTATGGAAGGTATTAAAATAATAATAATAATAATAATAATAATAATAATAATAATAATAATAATAATAATAATAATAATAATAATAATAATAATAATAATAATAATAATAATAATAATAATAATAATAATAATAATAATAATAATAATAATAATAATAATAATAATAATAATTAATAATAATAATAATTAATAATAATAATAATAATAATAATAATAATAATAATAATAATAATAATAATAATAATAATAATAATAATAATAATAATAATAATAATAATAATAATAATAATAATAATAATAATAATAATAATAATAATAATAATAATAATAATAATAATAATAATAATAATAATAATAATAATAATAATAATAATAATAATAATAATAATAATAATAATAATAATAATAATAATAATAATAATAATAATAATAATAATAATAATAATAATAATAATAATAATAATAATAATAATAATAAGAATAAGAATAAGAATAAGAATAAGAATAAGAATAAGAATAAGAATAACAACAATAATAGCAATAACAATAACAATAATTAATAATAATAATAATAATAATAATAATAATAATAATAATAATAATAATAATAATAATAATAATAATAATAATAATAATAATAATAATAATAATAATAATAATAATAATAATAATAATAATAATAATAATAATAATAATAATAATAATAATAATAATAATAATAATAATAATAATAATAATAATAATAATAATAATAATAATAATAATAATAATAATAATAATAATAATAATAATAATAATAATAATAATAATAATAATAATAATAATAATAATAATAATAACAATAATAATAATAATAAAAGGCCGCGGTCTTGCTCATCAGCAAGACCTCGGCCTCCTGTATCTTTTTACCTGAGTCCTTTTTTATATCTGAGGCTCTCACATTCGTTCTTTATTCCTTTTCGTAAATTATTTTGTCACATATTGTTTTTATAGGAGTGACTAACCTAAATTACATTATTCACTTCTACAATGCCCTTACAGTTGAAAGTGTTTCTCTTATTCTATATGTAGAATATTTATCTTATTTCTATTTTGTTTTAGAAGTGATTCATATTGCTAAACTAATTACTATATCTAGGTTAAACAAATGAAGGTCCTCTATCAGTGAGATCTCATAGTTGGGATGTCACTGTCGGGTAGTCAAGTCTTCTAGGTCAGTCAGCTTCTTTTATTCCTTCTTTATTAATTTCTCATGTTTCTAATGTTTTGTTACATAATACAAGTAACTTAATCTTGTTAACATTATTCAATTTTACAGTGCTCTGACAGCCTAGGTTTTCTTTCACAGGTTTTCAACCAGTGTTGGACGTCCAAATCGATAACTGAAGTCATCTAATCTTCTTCTAGGTTTGGCATCTGTCCACACTGCGTCTTCTTTAGGCCGAAGAGGCTCTTAGGGATACCATATTCGTAAGCCTGTCTAGGCAAGTCCATATGCGTCCGTTGCGCAGGACTTCTCCAATCTGTCTGCCTGCAAGACATGATGTTGCCGTGGTTCTTGTATTAGCAATGAAGGGGCATTCCAAAACTGCGTGTTTAGGCGTTTCCTTTACTCCGCAAGGACAATCATCAGTGTCTTTTAGTCCGAAGCGAAAAGGGTAGCTCACGTATGGGCCGTGGCCAGTCATGCAATCAATAAGTCCCTTTGATGGCTTTAGGAATCTAAGGTGTTCAACTCGTTCCTCTATGCTGGGCAGAATGTCATATGTCCTTCTGCCTGTATGACTGGCGTCCCTTGCCATTCCACTCTCAGGGTCTCTAATATGTCTTGTTCTCCCCCAACTGGTGCACCGGGAATTTGGGCTGCTCTTAAAGGATTTGATTTACACAGTCCATAAACAGCAGCTCTTCTTCTTATTTCTAAATATAGTGTGACAAGCAAGGCATCTGTGGGAGTTGTTGAGTAGGCTCCGGACAGATAGATAAGTGTTTTCCGTTGCGTCCGTCTCATGAGTTTCAGGGCAGAGGAGAGGAAAAGTCTATGCGCCCAAGCGCTAGCTGCGAAGACTGCAATTGGGGCTAAAGGGAGGACGAAATAAGACGGCCCATGAGTATCTCCAATCCCTAATCAGCTATAGTGCGCTGTTGCCGGATCATATCGCTGTGTGAAAGAGAGGGAAAACATGCACTTGAGACAGTAGCGAAGGAGGTGAAGGCTTGCAAGGTGCCGAATTAAAACCAGGCATAACAATTTCTGTCCCTTTAAAACGAGACGATAGCTCCGTACTCGTATAATTTGCTTCAAATATAAATTCCTCGTCTAAGTAGGCAATTTTCATTCGCCATCTATTGTTTCAAGGGAGTTTATATCCTTCATGATGAAAGTTGGGCTTAAGTGATTAAACTTACGATTCTGGCTTTTTAATTTTTTCTTATACCCGATTTTCTAGGAACGTCTTCGTGTAAACATTTTTGTTATCGAAGTGAATATGAAAGAGTTACGCGGCGATTTAAATATTTTTCTAACATTGTGATGCAAAATTTCTGCTTATATATTAATCAGTTTCTAAATTGTGAATTCTAAGTAAAAATGTACGTACATTATTTCTTAGTAAATGCCCAAGCACAATTTCAGACCAGTTTTTACGATTATTTTTCCACTGTGACTTTCTCGGTTATGTATTTTAAACATTTTTTAGCATTTAAAATGTTCCTTACGATGCAATTTGTAAGTTATCAGACTGAAACTAAAGAAATAGCTTCCCCAATAAGTGCTAACCAAAAGTTGTTATGCAGTTATTAATGTAAGGCAAGCGTGTTACATCATGCTCATCAGAGTTTGGCATATTCCTATAAATTCTTTTTTTTTTTTTCAAGGGAAACGCACCAAATAGAAACCCACAATTGAACAAATTAGTTTTTTTAAAACCCAATTTTATTAAAATTCTATTTCTTGGCAAACTCAAGCAGGAACATAAACATTAAGTATTGTTTAAAAACTGTGAACATTACATCGTGAGGAGAATTGTTTATAAAATAACTTACATTTGTGGTTTAAAACACGTAATCCATGAATGACTTAACATACATGCATCAAACTTTGCAGCCACGCTTCTTTATAACAGATAGAACACGCGTTATAAATTTACAACAGCCAGAAAAGCACTTGGGATTTTCAAAAAGTTCACCCAGCGTTCCCCTTAAAATACAATACCTAAAGAACATATAGGTACTTGATACCATGAAGTTCACTGAATGTACATTTACATTGCATGCATTAGCTATTGGCACCCGACTCTTTTTAAATGCAGTGCTCGTGCGCATTCCTTCTAAGGTCAAATCCTTTAGAAAAGTGTAAACGCTGAAAATAAATGCCCCCACATCAGAATGCAACACGTACCCTTTCGATCTACAAGTCTGTAAGCCACTAGGTTTCGATAATGCCATGTTTCTTAACAGCAAAACGAGTTACAGTAAGTGTAAGAGACACAACTAAACTCCTTTTCGTTTTGTGCAGACATGTTCTCCGTTGTGAAGAAATTTATTTGAGACGATAAATAGCAAGCATGATTCAAGGCAAGTGTCGTTTGCCATCGCTGGTTGCAGTGTTTATTCAATTACTGATATCTTGGGCTACATACCACCTAAAATATTGTTTCTTGGAAAGTCAGGTTCAAAACTTTTCAGCTCTTTTTAATGGAATAACCCATAGCAATGGTCCGTTGCTGGATTTGTTGAGCGCAAAGAGAAAAGTGAAAAGCAAATATTGGGCTAGAGAGCGCGTTACCAAACTGGGCAACGTCGCCTCTCTAGGATAGGCTACTTGCTCCCGCCAACCCTCGTATAGCTCCGCCTCGTGTGCCTTTTTATTCGGTACGCCCTTTAGCAGTATGGCACAGTTCCATGGTTTCGTGCCACTCTTGCTATTTTATGCATTATGGTGGATGCTTTATTGGTACAGTCTTGTACCTGTTCTTTAAACAGGAGACCCTCATCTAAGGTGACCCCTAGGTGCCTTATTTTTCTAGTCCGCCCGATTCAATGGATTGCCTTATGCATGGTGGGATTTCCAGTAAGCTTTCCGCTTAGGACTACAAATCTCCAGTTTGCTCTGTTGCATTAGTTCATGGACTTCATTCAGTACCCGGCTGCTTTTAGCTTCAAGCTCTCTTCTAGACTGGCCAACATTCACCAACAGTAAATCATCCGCACAATCTGTGTGTCACAATAGGTTTTGGTTGGTAGCGATCCTTTTTAGCAGAGGGTCTGTTAGTACGTTCCAGAAGATGGAGACGCACATGTAACCAAGTGGGCAGCCCTTGGTTGCAGTTCTGGTGATTCGCCGGCCGTTGACTAGGAGAGACACCTGCCTTTCCTCACAATAGCTCCTGAGTGTTCTATACAGGTCTGCAGGACAATTTAATTATCTTAACTGCTGGAAAAGAGACGGCCACCACAGGTTGTTGAAAGCCCCTTTTATATCTAGAAAGATTCCTACATATAACATATTTACAGGGGGCATTGGTGATCTTATCTATGGATACGTTAATTGCATCTTCCAGCAATCGCCGCTTTCTGAAGGCGTACTGTGTATCGGCTAGGTCGGTTCTTATCCTAACTTCCTCCAATCTGTTGCACAACAGTCTCTCTTGAAGATTTCCATGTGTGTTGAGTAGTGCAAATGGCCGGTATGAGTTTGGCTCAGTCGCCACTTTGTCTGGACCTTTCTTGATCATGATGAGATTGACTTTCTTCCACGCAGAGGGTATCATCGATTGTCTGAGGGATTCATTAAAGAGGCGAGCGCGAACCGGTGAGTGGTTGTTCTAGGGCCCGGATGACTTCATTTGGAATCCTATCCGGTCCAGTTGACTTCATTTTCCTAAGTCTATTTATTGTGGGTGTGACTTCGTCGGTCGTGAAGGGACGTGTTATCGCCTCTGTGCGGTATTGCTCTGTAAGCTTGTTGCGTAGGTCCTGGTGAAATGGTGTGTCATCCTCATTGGTATCTGCCGGAACGAAGTAATCTAGCAGACATTGCGTGGTGTCAAATACATTCGTTGTATGACTACCATCCGGTCTAGTCAGAGTCACCTCTGCTTGTTGCTCAAGTTTATTTCGTACCAGTTGGTAGAGGAAGCCCCAATGGTCTTTTTCCAGGGAGTTTCTGGTGAAGGTTTCCCAGCTGTCTTTTCTGGTATTACGTAGAAGCTTTTCATTGGCTTCTTTTCTTCTACGGTAGATCAGTAGCCTGGTTTCCCTTTCCTCTATTGTCAGTGAGTTCTGGTAGGCACTCCTAGCTTTCCTGAGATTCCTGCAAAAACTCTGGAGTCTGTCATTCCCTGGGCAGCTTTTGGGGTTGGGTTTGTGGTCTGTTTTGGGGTTAGCTATGGTCATGCTATGTATTATAGCTCGGGTTAGCTCAGTTGTTTCATGCTTTGTTCCCATTTTCTTGCATTGGTGCTGGTGGGTTAAAGGACTCTCGAAGGAGGGTCCAGATGGCGTATTTCCAGATGGCGTATTTGAGATTGATCTTCCAGTTCAACTCTTCTCCTTCTCGCTTTTTGAGGCCTGTCTCAAAGTAGATATTGTTGTGGTAACTCGTGGTTTCTTCTTGAACCACTGTCCAGTTGTGGCTTATATTAGCCGCAGCAGCGTTGGCCATTGAAAGATATACTGCAAGATATGGAAACGATTCCCAAGAGTATAGTGATGATGGAAAGGAATTTTATAACAAGCACTTTAAACCTTTAATGGCCAAGTATAATATCAATCACTACAGCCCTTATTGCAACGTAAAGGCTGCTGCTGTTTAAAGTTCAATAAGAATCTTAAAGAATATGAGGTATCCAGAGTTTCTAATGCAAGGATCATACAGATGCCGGGATCTTTTACCCAGAATCATCGCAAAGTACAATGATACCACTCAACAGGGTTACCAACTCGTACGATAATTATGGGGACATACGATAATTTTAATGTTTGTACAATGCTTGCCAACGCGTACGATAATTATGGGTGTGTACAATAATTTGAATGTATGACAGTTCGAATTCGGCGAAATATCATTTTCACTGGTTTTCACACCAGCGAAATGAAACTAATTACAAATAGCGACACCACTTTTGCCCTCATGACCTGTCTCCACCCCTCTAAGGCAACCATTTTCAACCCTGCTACGCCTGCTACCCTTTATCCTCTTATTGCCAGTGTGCCCAGGTCTGATAATCCCAATGAAGAAGGCACTGCTCAGAAAATTGATGATCATTGGAGAAAACTCGGAATAGGTGATATTCTGTGTGAAATAAAGATCATGCCTGAACCTGGCAGTTCCTGGAGTGCTATTAAACACATGTGTCACCATGGTGGAAATACTGATTTCAAAGAACTAGCGGCATTTGCATTATCAGTGATTTCATTGTCCCACAGAAGCGCTTCTTGTGAAAGAGTTTTTTCCCCCCAAACTAGGGTTAATAAAAACCAAAGTTAGAAACAGATTGGCACTAGATACGGTAAATGAACTTATTTTGTCGTCTCAGCTTATGAAACAATGTGGTAGATTCTAAAATCTGAAATTCGCCGGAAGATGTTAATGTTTATCTCAAGAGCAAATTTGTATAATGCTGCAACAGATGAGGAAGAAGAACTTTCAGATAAATAGTGCGAGAAGCATAAATGCTAAAGTTGTAATATTGGTTGAGGTCATCAATTTTGTAAGTGGATACAATAAACATTATTACTCTTACATTTTCATAAGTGTTGTACTTATATTTTAATTTTTGTAGCATTTGGTTTATGATGTACGATAATTTTGAATCCAAATCTATAATCTTGAGTGGCTGGTACAATAATTTTACTTTTAAATATTAGCAACCCTGCCACTCAACCATAGGATGAAGCCTAGTGAAGTCAGGAACAATGATCCTCCTGACTGTTTACGACTACAAGCATCCTCGGAAAGAGAAGATGAGTGCAAGGAATTTTAGTGCCGCTGATTATGTGAGGATATCTAAGAATAGGGGTCATTTTGAGAAAGGGTTTCAAGCTAACTGAAGTGTTGAAATCTTCCAAGTTGCTCAAATGAAACGAACCAATCCTACTACATACATACTAAAGGATAAGGATGGTGAGGAGATAAAGGGAACATTATATGGACATGAACTGCATTCTACACTGTATCCTAACACTTATTTGCTGGAGAAGATTCTGAGGCGTCAAGCAAAAGGGATTCTTGTTAAATGGTATGGATTGCCTAAGAGTCAGTGGATTGAGAATAAGGATTTGTTGTAACAAAGATAATAGTACTGAAATAAAGAGTCTTTTCCTCTCCAATACATTGTGTGTTTTTATTAAAGAAAAACCTTTTCCCCATTAACTCATACAATATGTACAAGATATATACAAATATTTATATAATAAATAAAATATATACCAAATTTACGTCTCCGATGGAGATGAGGCAGCCAGGGAAGACGAAATTGATTGTTATGACCTAAGTGAATAATGACTCCATGCGAGAGTTGCACGAGAGCCATCAATCATCTTACGATTTTTATCTCCTCCGCGTAATGTAATTTTGTTAATTTCTACAGTCGAAACTTTATATTTGGTGCTTCTGAACCAAATTTGTTTAGCCAATTTTTTTTCTCAAATAGAATTCAAAGGTGATTGTTCGCATTCCACCTTTGGTAATCCCCTACCTCTTCATGACAGTATGATTGCCTTATTTATAGCTGTAAAGCTTTGCTTTAGGCCAACATACTCAGTCATCACCCTTCCGCCCAACTCATCCATAAACAACGAACCTTTTTCTAGTTGGTCGGCTTTATACCATATACATTACCATTGTCATAATTTGAAGTATCGAATTATTGGGGATGCGTTTTCCTGAACTCATATTGATATACCAGGTGAGTCAGCTGCCCCTTATTCTCGAGTTTTATGCAATCCGCATTTTATAGTCCAACATGAAAACATCGACCCCATTACCAGGTTCTACCCGCGTATTTAACATGGCTGTTAAACACTCGATGAAATTAGTACTAATATAGATGTTATCACATTGCTTTTTAATATATTCGTAATTAAAGAGCTGACGTTTGCACCTCTGCAAATGTTCACTGGAACCAGCGAGTATTACATCTTAAACGGAATGTTTAGCTCACACGTTACTAGGTAGCTCAGTTGGAGCGGGCGCCAGACTCCGAAGTAATCTGTCTTCTGTGAAGGTGGTACGAATCACCTGCATGTACTAATTTTTATTTTATTTTATTTTACCGTGCAATCGTCACAATTTACAAACTATTGTTCTGAAAACTGTTATATTCATTTTTATTGTTTTATTTATGTTTTATGACATTGTTTGATGTTTCTTTATTGGTGAACTACAATTATGTAGTTGTTTAAACACACCTATAGGTAGGTGCAATTGAAATAAGGTTCATTCATACACATTTGAACACAGAAAGCAAGGGAATTACATTGTCAGAGTTTAACATGGAAGTTGAACTCAATTTTGCACACAATGAATTATTGTGCTATTAAAAATGCAGACAACCAAAAACGATTTAAATTATAATGTCCTAAACCCTCAGGGACTTCATAATTAGATTATTGTGAATTCGGTTTCCAAGTTTTGATGAACATAAAAAAAAATACTTACAGTGGTGAGACTCGAACCTGTGTCACTGGGGGTTAAGCGCACAATCCTATTCAGCTATTTTGAGCCTTCCTGAAAGCACGTACCACGTCCAATACTAGGACTTGTATGCCTGGCGCTATGCCATTGCCACCTCGCAAGTTTGCGTGCTTGATTTAGCCTTTTAAGACAGTTTTAATCATTTACTGGGCGTTTTAATATTATTACTTAAATGGCAAAAGCTGTTATGTATATTAATTGAGATGCATGAGGCGTAGTTCACGCAAAAATGCAAATAAACTGTTATTTAATAACATGTCCGTTTTGACTGTACGCGTCCATGATGGATGAGGCGTGTCTAAATTTTTCCTAATTTGTGGCAGCCAATCCCTGCTCTAAGTACAAGAATTCACCATTTTCTGTTTAGCTGACGTTGTTAGTGTGCTCATATGATAGGTCCATTTTTTCCGAGGCGTTTATTGAATTACGTTGCTATGTATACTCTAATAACAAGTTTCTAAAATCGGTTGGAAACCGGAATTCGCTCTCAGTAAACGAGTCGTATGTTTTTGAGGTGTACTTTAGCGAGGAGTACGTTCTGTTCCTTAAAGCACTGTTGCTCTCAATTTTGCGCATTCCTCTCTTTAAGAACGTCAAGCAATACATTTTAGTAAGCGCAAAACTGGACTAAGGGGCACATGCCGTTAGATGGGTGGCCTACCTTCCAAAAAAATAAGGCGCGGCTGACTCACCTGGTATATATATATCTCAGAACAAGTTTCAAAAATGAATGAATCTGTATTCATATAATTCAGGACAAGATCATTCAGCTTCATTACTTTATCAAAAAATCGTGTATAATAAATTTTGGAAGGTCTAGAATCGCTTGCGCTACATAGATTGGTTTGTTCATGAGGATCTCATGATGCGTACTATGTTGGACGAGCCGTCAATTTCCGTGCTTGTTTCCAGGTAGATACAATACGGAAATCAGTGTGTTTTCTCAAATTTTCAATGAACTTGTACAGAGGGTTGTTCATCTTCTTCCAGAGGTTTTGACCAAACTTAGAAGTTTCCCTGGCCCTCTTTTCGGCTTTAAGGTTAGTGTAAACCTTAAGCACTTCAGATTGGTCATACGATACCACTCGATGAATAGCCCCAAACAGCACTGTTGCAAGACATATTTGCTTTTATTCTCAAGACTTGAAATCAGTTCCTTGTATTTGTTTCCGAGTGGTATCTCACTCTGGGGACAGAGAGGAAGATCATTATGAACACCGTGGAGATGGTCAGGATACTCTAGATCCACCTCTAGCACGTATCCTGTATTGGAGTCCTCGGGGTTCGCAGCGAAGTCAATGGTGTCAATTTCGTCCCTTTCAAGCCATCTGGGATTACCAGGCGGAAACCCTTCAATCATTGCTTTACTGTATAAATTGTTGATGCCAACGAATGATATAAAGTTCGTTTTTTGGCCAGGATTATAGTCTGACATGTATTGGTGTTTGGCTTTGCAGTATCGCTTTGGTGCTGTGCAAAGCCCTCCACGAATACCTTTCTCGAAAAATTCTATCATTCCGACATCATTTGTCAGTTCTAGCTTGACTTAAGTGATTTTGAGCATGGCATCGAAGGCTAGCGATGGTAGGGTAAAGTACCAGGCAGGGTCTATGTGTTACATCTCCAGCGACAAGTCCCTAAACTTCTCGAATACATCTGCTAAAAGCAGTGTAATAGTTTTTAGATAAAGTTGACTATATTCTCCGAGATTCTTAATGCCAAAGGTTCTCCATACCTTAAGTGCATGAGCATGCTCCTTTTTCGAAATGCCATCGAAAAGCTCGGTAGGTGGGAGGTCCTCTTCTTGGAGCTTTTCGACACTATCCAGGTAAGTATAGGGGAATATACCCTAGCACGTCATGAGCTCCAGGTGTTCGGGATTCGAATACTCGGCATTAGTGACCTTGAAGTAATCATCGCTTAACATACCTGTCAAGCTGGATAATTTGTCTTCAAGAAACTTGTAGCTGTCGAGGAACCTGAATTAAATACCCTTGTACCATTTGCTGAATGCCAGATAGCGCCCAGAAGATTGTGATATACGTCAGATATCCCCATTGTCATAAGCCATGTTCCTAATCAAGCAAGTGGCCATCATAATTGCTTAGGTTATGAAAACAAATTGCAATAAAATTCGGCAATGTTCTTTTCAAATTGCAAACATTTCGGGAACAACCTAAGTAACAGCCAGAAATGTGGCAATGGTCCCTCGTTCTAAGGTCGTCCTTTCAGTCATATGTGACAGTAATCAGTATTCTCGAAAAACAGCTTGTCCTCGGGTGACATGCATTGTTTCTATGTGGCCATATACTGCAATGACTTCATTAGCGATCCGTCTAAGTTAGCTAAAGAAGTCATTGAGAGCATTGTCACCTCCGAAGAGCTTGAACCTCGACTAGGTCTGATTGTGCCTGCATATGACTTTCACCGGTATCGATATCGCTTCATGTTCCTGAATGTTTCGGGTCCAACTCGATGCGTCAGAAGGCTCGCACGAGTGAACCTTCCTCAAAACAGGCTCAATATCTGCATATATCACAAACGGTGCAGGGGCAGACTGAAAGTGAATTAAATTGGAGAACCTCTCCCTGCATAGGCATTTTGAGGTTCTGGAATCTATTGCACTTCAGTTTATGCAATCTCAAGGGTTTTCGAAAAAATCTGTGAATGTCGTATTACTGCCGGTTCTGCCGCTACATGGAAGTCCCGGACAGTGAGTTGTATTTTTGAAAATAGAGAAGCACTTATTGAATGTTCTCTTGAACCTGAGGCTGCATTTTCAAAAGACACGGGAAGAGATGCAAGAGGGCTAAGGCACAACTTCCAAGACAGCGAATTTGTGTTCTGTTTAGATCTTTCAACGTTTAACGTCTCATGTTAATATCCTCCCAACCAACTGCAGATGGGGAAAACTGATAGCGTTAAAGTTAGCCATTCGGTGAAAAACTTTGTGCAGATGATCGATGGACTACGCAAGAACTTGGATACTGCCCCTATGAAGATTAACATGGGTATAAAGCGGAAGCGATGGGACTGCAACAAAATGGCCGATGTTAAGGAGGTGTGCGATGGCATCACAATAGAGACGAAATGCTGGTTTGAGTCAATATCTCATTTTGATATTTGTAAGTTCTTTGTCACAGAAAATTTCGAAAAATATTCGAGATCATTTCCATAGCACACTCTAGACTTGGCTGTAATGACATATCCCGTGCTAAACAGGAACAAACTAAAATGGGGGTGGGGCATTACAACTACTTATGATGCTCTATTCAAACAATCTGGTTGAAGCTTTTGATGAAATAACAACTCTCCTGAGGACTATCTTCGCGAGTCCTATGACTAACGGCATAACACTTGCTTCTCTTGACTAAAGCGGATCAAGTGCTTCCTAAGGAACACAATGATGCAGGACCGAGACTCGGCACTCGCCATGCCCTCTGTAGAAAATAATCTAGTTTCGAGTATCAAAGACTTCAACACCAAGGCTATCAACATATTAGCTGGTATGGAAAATACCATAATAGAAACATTTACATTACCACTGTATGAGCATGCAACACCCTATCCATTAAATCCACGAGCCGCCACTAGCTATAGGCATAATAACTACCGCTTCATAGCAACGTATGTATCTGTTTCTATTTTAAGTATAAAGCGGCATAATTGGTGGAAGGAGCCACTACCACAAAGTGAAGTGTTGGATCCTATCCTTACGGAAGATTTACAAAGCTGAGCAATACTAATTCATAATATTACGGAGCTCATACTACCACATATGAGCATAATAGTGAAGTGAATTTTGGCAATATAATTATTGTAAATTGCGCTATTTTTAATTATAAATACAAAATTAAGCTTCTGTGCAATAAAATATTTGCATTTTACTTGATCTAACGGCCAGTGAGTATCTCTATTTGTTATTGCTCTACTCACTATCTTCTCAATATTCTTAAATAATTTAAAATATTTATAGCAACTCTGCAAATGACATTCTAGTAAACTTAAATTTAATTTAAATCAAAGTATCATGACTATTCACTAAACAGGATATTAATAAAGGAAGAACAAGTAGATGTTATAGTGGTGTTTATTTAGTATACGCTAAGGAAGCACCGCTTCCCTATAAAATTACGGAAAACCAATTGCGCCACGCCTTTTAAAATTATTCACACCGTCTACGATTTCATATTTTATTTTTGTCTCAACTGCATCTGTGCCCGCTATTATATCCTTGTTGGCATTATCCCTTTGCTTGCACCATCGCCACTGTGCTTCGCGAGTGCTCTGTGTCCCGAAAGTGTCTGAAGCCTGGTTATGGAAGCGAGCTTCCATGGAAGGGAATGAATGAGCATGCGAGTTTAGTTGATTATGTGCGTGTGGAGGTCTTGTGTATTAATAATTTGTTTAGCATTTCTTTGAGTGTAAATGTATGGTTTTTTTTTTTTTTCATGAAGAAAAGTAGTTCAGCTATTTGCTTACAGGCGTTCATCACATTATTTAGTCTTTACGCAGATTTTTAATAGAGAAAACCAAGTTAATGTGGTGTAAGTCAAACCTATGCAGCATACTTCAGAGAAGCTGTCGGAAAACAGAGTGTAGCTCCTCGCACATTGTCTGGCTGGTTTTCCTCTGCTCTTATTAGCCTTTGGCGTTGGGCTTCGCGCGTGTCCTGTGCTCCGTATCCGAAGCCTGTGAAACGGGCTTCATGAAGCTTGCCACAGGCTAAAAGGATTCGCATTGATAAAGTCCGTGATTTGGAAACAAGTTACCGCAAAATGTATTGTGAAGTAGCTGACAACATTCTTAAGCAGTTAATTTCAAGATTCAATAACTTTGAGTTTTAAATTTTCAGAGCTCTCAGGTTTCCAAATGCATTACAGTGCTGCATTCCCACAAAGCATTTTCGATTCACTTATTGCTAACTATGGATCTTTCTTTGATACAGTAGTTCTGCATTCACAATTGTCTGTGGTGCTGAGTACAATGAAAAGCACTATCAGCGTTAGCGGAGTAGGTGAGTTATTGAAATGCATAAAGGAAAATGAGCTGGAGGCGACCTACTCTGAGGTTGTAAAATTATGTGAAGTAATATTAACGATACCCGTAACGCAGTGGCGTATATTGTGGACTATCAAAGCTATCACCGAAGCCCTTATCTAAAGTACACTAGAATTTAATAAGTAATGTTAATAATAATTACAATACTAGTCAGTTTCCCTCACAAAGAATTACCAAGTCGGATGGAATATGTCTCGTTCTCTACCATTGAACAGAGCGGAGAATAGGGTTTCCGAAGCTTGCTGCCGCAGCCTCTAGTACGATACTGGCAAGGAGGGGTAAGGGGAGGGAATGCAGGAATAAGCATACCAAGGCTTCGGAATCGCGTCTCCGAAATGCGCCGTGTGAACCCGACTGACTTGGAGTTAGCAAGAACGCTCTGGTTTTAATAGTGTGCGATTGTTACAGTCCTCAACAGCTGCATTGGTGTTAGTATCATTTATTTCATAGTGTACAGTGAACCAAGACAGTTGCTAGAAATAGTTCTTGGAAATGGATGAACAATGTGTAATAAAACAATTACTAAAATGACCTACTCGCAGTTGAAATACAAGGATAAGTTAGTATTGTAAAACAGGGAAGGCTTACTGCAGCTCTTTCACACTTGCAGTGTGAGCAGAAGGGGAAAAAATAAGAATCATTAGAAAACGTATTTTAATATAAACAATTGTGATAAGTATGTGTGGCTGACTGGTTCATGTGAATTAAATAAACTTTATTGCTGGCCATGCTTGTTTGACAAAGCACGGTGAAATACGATGGGTTTTGCAATTTCAGCGCATTTAATCACAGCTTTGGATAACATAAGAGATCAACAATAAGAAACATAGGATATGAAGAAATATGGCCAGAAACTATGAGCATTGTTAATAAAGAAGGCCTAGAAAGAGAAGTTGTCATGAAGATGAAACCCATTCTTCGTACTTAAGGATTTTCTGTAAAGTCCTGGACACATTAATAACTCAAATTACATTAAGATTTGAATCGCAGAAAGAGTTGAAATTTCAGGTTTTGTTGGATTCTAAACATTTTGCGAGTTACGATAAATGTTTTCAAACAAATCAATTATGTGAACCGAAAGATCCGCATATTTACTATTTCGATATACTGTCTTTGAAAAACGAACTGGAAGTATGGAACGTCTTTTTTATATACAGGAGCAGGAGGTTCCACAATATCCACGATTCTTTAAATATTAATTGTCCATTGGCCCTGCGTAAGCGCCATTTTGTGTCGATGAAACTCAAAATAGTTAGGAACTTTCTCGATGTATCTCAGGGAGCGGTACCGATCAACACTTTACAAGAATGATTAATTTCCATTTCCTCGTTAAAAACTTGTTTATTGCTCCCTTATATAACAAATAGGTTACACAGATCTTCTGAATTGGCGTCCTTTCTATAATGCGTTACGGAGTTCACACTACCCTAACACGGACTATGTATATTTGTGAGTTCGTAATCTTCTTCTATTTTTACCCCGCTTAATAATCTATATGTTTGTTCTCTGCGTTGTTAATCATATTATCTTTTACAGCAAATGTTCTTCCAATAAAACACTATACGCAGATAAATTTCCAAATTATGAGCGGACTTCTCAATTTCCATATGACGCCAACCCAAGCTACTCAAGAAGAAGAAAATTGAATACACATTTTTGCCGACTATAATCACTATTTATAATTTTAGGGGCCCTTTCCGCTGCCTCTATAATTTTGCATTAAATCATTCCAGAGGGCTTACGCATAAAATATCGCCTCAAGTGTCATATTCACCTCATGTTTCTATTTTTATTATGTTTTTAATTGTTCAATTTATATTCCGCCTGAGGACTCTGGGTAGGATAAGGAATAATCTGGAGAAAAATTCCTACAGAGCTCTGCCGGGAATTGAAGTTGTGACCCCTTGAACAGTGGCAGGTGCGCTACCAACTGACCTACGGGGCCAGCCTGAAAAATGTCCTAACAAGTCCGTTCAAACAATTGCAAATTATATGAAATCAAATGGGTTTGTTACTGTGCACAGTGAGGTTTATAAACTATGTGAACTGATTTTAACATTTTCTTCCACTACTGCAAGCGCAGAGAGGAGTTTTCAGACTTCAAACGAATAAAATCTTATTTACGGGACAAATTGGTCTGAGCAACTTGGCTCTTCTATCGGTAGGAAAAGACAAACTTAATTCACTGAGAATACGCCACGAGAAATTGTTTTCTGATACTGTGGCAACGCAGCTTACCCTAAAGAAAGACAGCTGGAATGCATGTGTATATAAACAGGTATGGTAAAATTGTTCATTTTACTTTTATAATTGTTGTTTAGCTTGCTTCAAGAAATATTTATTTAAATGCACTGTTCATGAAGTTAAAATTTAATCAACAACCCCTTATTGTCCAGTCTGATAGATCTAGGTTTTTTTGTAGCCCGCTTTTACTACATATGGCACCGCAGGCGGTGACACTGAATGAAGTCGGAGCACTGGTGGAATGAGATGGCGGGGGAAACATGAGAACCTGGAGGAAACTCGCCCCTGTCCATCACGAATCCCACATTCGGTCGCCTGAGATCGAACCAGTGCCATTTTGGTGAGAGGCGAGTGGTCTAACCACTGACCATGGCGCGGCCATGGTAGGCCTAGTGATAGTCCAAGTCACAATCCCAGCGAATGCCACTGCCGCAACCACTTCTTCTGTGGAGAAAAGTTCTTCCGCTCCTAAGAGAACAAAACATTTGTGAGAAACTCTACCGGTCAAGATAAGTTGTGTCATTTGGCAGTTTTGTCAATTGAAAAATATTTGATAAAGAACTGTCTAAACGATCTCAGTTTTACGACGTCATTGAGGATTTCGCCAAGCAAAACAGGAGAGTCGTCTGCATTTTAAATGACACGCGAGTTTGTTATTCTCTAAAGATCCACCGGAAATGTTTCATTATTGCCAATCATGTCAATCACGCCGGCCATGAAAGCTTCAACATTTTTATTTCGTTATTGCTTCCCTATATCGAAGTTTCAGGGCACGCCCATGAGATATTACAATGGAAAAGACATCTGTTCTAACCAAATTTAGCAATAAATGCCATTTCTGTTTGAGAATAGTTACTTCTCCTCTGAAACAAATATTGTATGTTTGGTTAGAGAACCAAAAGCTGTTATTTTAAAGGAGAAGAGCGTTTGATGAAATGGAATGCTTTACGAAGTTTGAATTACACCAGCTAGTGAGTGTACCTAACCACCACTTTCACCAATTTTTATTTTATAAAAATACAACTGCACCGTGGGGGTGGTGCAATTGTCGAAAGGACAAAGGACGAGGACGCTAATACTGGGGGAATCGGCAGGACCAATTCTGAGAGGATTGCCCTTCCCCCTTTTCTCTAAGTATAAAACAAGACGTCTAGATAACTGAGTTTAAATAATTAATTGTTACAAAGTTACCACCCTCTGGAAGGCAGTAATAAATAACCTTAAATAATTTAATTAGGATTTTCTTGGTTACAAAATAGACATATAAGTTTCAATCAAATACATACCTCGCCCCTTTAGGCACCACGAATAACACAAGTTACACAATTGAATAATTTTGTGTCACCAAAATAGACATATACATTTCCATAGATTCAATAATTTTCCTGTCGTTCCCAAGCTTGCAGTCAGATTTAGCGTTTCCCAATCAGAACAAGTATCAAAGTATGACGACGTAAAATGTCTTTAATCTGTTTAAATAAGATACTAGCACACATTAATTTAACTGCAAATGCGCCCCTTTTGTTATTAAACCCCGGGCCAGGGGCATCTACGTGAACAAATACATAGCACAAACAATTTGAAATTACGTGCCCATTCGCCATTAATGTAATATGTAATATTTGACATATCTTTACCCCATTTGAACCAAAGCAAGATTTTGAATTTGATCACTTAACTAAGCCTATTTGAAAGCCTCTAAATCACGTACCTAATTCATTAAGTCCACGGAAACTACTCCCCAAATCAATTAATCAATCTTCCGTACTGGAAGTACAGCCCAGGCGCGTTACGATCAGAAGGGCCCTATAAAAAAGCATAACCTCGAACTTATAGCCAGTCAGTCACTCACACAATTTCCCGTGTCCGCCTCGTGCCAACGAAGAACCCTTTCTCTCTCTACTGCCAGCAGAATAGACTTTCATCGCCAGCGGCGAAACTGACGGAAGCACGCCCTAGCGGCAGAATCGGGAGACAGCGAAACAACTGAACGGTGGTAAACTCGACAGTTGAAGTGCGGTCAGCATACAACAGTGGGAATTTTGAAACACAGGCATTGGTCAACGATGAACTCGCCCTCGCGCAGGTTTACTCCAGTGTTAATATAAAGGTTTGAAATTAACGTACATCTCATTTAAAAACACACTTTGTAATACAAACGTGTGAATTTAAATTACATTAAATCTTCACTTTACGCTTATGGAAGTGGTCACTGACACTAACGAGAAATTTTTGTATATTCCGAAAACTACAGCAGCGCTCTGCAGCCTGAGGTAAATGTGATTAAACTTAGAGCAGTTAGAGAGGCATCCCGACACTCTAGTAGTGATGAAGATCTGGGTGGTAATTCACGTTATAGTACTTCGACATCATTTTCAGAATTAAAGTCCTCCTCACTAAAAGAAACTGCTGTTGGCCATAAAATTTCTCTCAGTGAAAAGAAATTAGTATCTGCAATGGGGAATTACAGCAAAACGTCTTTTTCTTCTTCTTCTTCTTCTTCTTCTTCTTCTTCTTCTTCTTCTTCTTCTTCTTCTTTTCTTCTTCTTCTTCTCCTTCTTTTCTTCTTCTTCATTTCTTCTTCTTCTCCTCCTTCTTTTCTTCTTCTTTTCTTCTTCTCCTCCTTCTTTTCTTCTTCTTTTTCTTCTTCTTCTTCTTCTTCTTCTGCTTCTCCTTCGTGTTCGTGTTCGTGTTCTTGTTCTTCTTCTCCTGGTTCGTGTTCGTCTTCTTGTCCTTGTTCTGTCGGTCTGAGTGACTCAGTTGGTTAGACGCTGGTCTACTGATCCCAAGTTCGCGGGTTCAAATCCGGCCCAGACCGATGGTTTTTAAGTGTGCTTAAAGACGACAGCTCCATGTCAGTAGATTTACGGGCATGTAAAGGAACTCCTGCAGGACGAAATTCCGGCACACCGGCGACGCTGACGTGATCCTGGCAATTGACAGCGCCGTTAAACAACAAACATTTTAATTTGTCCTTGTTCTTCTTGTTCTTGTTCTTCCATACAAGTATTAGGCCAGTTGGCCTGTTACGATCTCAAGGAGGAGTTTTCAATTCAACGCTTGTTTGGACGTCCTAGTGATCTTTTGCCTTGAGGGTGGTACTAAGGAATTCTCTAGATGGCATTCGTTTAAGATGGGCCAGCCAGTTCTTCTGGTGAAAGTAAGTGAGCCCCGGCACCACAGCCCATGAAGAGCCAAGCCTTACCGCTCAGCGCTGCGTCCCCCACCTCGGCCCACTACAGGCGTATTGGAGGATGGTACGTGGTCAGCGTCCCGATCCCTCCCGGCCAGTTATGCGATCTTCATAACCTATCAAGTAGCTCCTCAATTGGTCCCCCCGGGACCTAACGAGACTGGGTGTACCCCGTGCCAGACCTCCCAGATGGGATAAAATCCCCATGCTGGAACCGGGGATCGAACCCGGGTCCTCCGCGCCAGAGGCAAGCGCGCTACCAACTGCGCTACGGAGGCAGTCAGTTCTTCTGGTAATTTTGTACATTATATAGAATAGGTTCCATATCAAGTTCTTCCACGACTTCTTCATTTCTCCACAAATAACACAAATATGTAGAGACTGAAACTTCACTTTAATAAACTTGAGTTAAACTTGTGTTAATAGCTTCAGGTGTGTATAATTTCTCATTTCCTTTATGGTCCCACTTTGTATAGCCTGCTGTACGGTGCATAGGTAAATCTCATCTCAGTTGCTAGTTGGCATTCGTCTCCTTTTCGTAGTGTCCATGCTTCACTACCGTAACTTAAAACTGGTCTTGCAGGTGCCTTATAGAGCCGTACTCTTGTATCCCTTTGCACTAAAGATGGTTTCATGATGTCATTAATTACTCTCATTATTTATGTAAATTTTTTTTGCTACTTCATTATCAAATAATAAGATTATAGGCCAAATAATTAAATTAGTTTATTCGTTCTAAAATTTCATTGCCCAAAACAATTTTGCTGGGTACAAGGTACTTTCCACAAAAGGCCATCAGTTTAGTTTTATTTTTATTGATTTCCATATTGTATCTTTTCTCGACACCGTAACCCTATTTCTGTAAATACTATTAACACTAAATCATCTGCAAAAAGCAGGGAGTCTATTTTTTGGAGTCTACTAATATGAATAACACCATGTCTCATTTGTCGCCATTCTTGAATAATTCTATTCATACATATTATAAACAGCAAGGGCGAGAGGCCACATCCTTATCTTACACTAGTATTAATTTCGATCCATTCAGCATATGTATTGTTGATACGAATTGAAATTAAATTGGTTTTGTAGATATTGTAAGCATTCAAAATATATTGTTGTGGTATACTGCAGTCAGTTAAAATTATTTATTCCTATTAATTTTATCAAAGGCTTTCTGGAAGTCTATAAAAGCAAAGCGTGTTCCTATATTAAACTCTCTATGTATTTCTATTAAAACTTTCATTGAAAAATAGCCACCACAACAGGATCGACCTTTACGAAAGCCATTCTGTTCTTCTTCTACAAAGTTTTTAAAATATTTGTACAGTTAGCTTTTAATTACATTGGCATACATTTTGTATGCAGGATTGAGTAAGCTGATTCCTCTGCAATTCTCGCAGTTTTCTTGTCTCCTTTTTTAAATATTGGTATTACAATAGATTTTGTCCAGCTTACGGGGAGTCTCTTCCTTCTCATAATTGGTTTAAAAAGTTTAGAAATCTTTCTAAAAAGAGAGGGTGCGCATATTTAAATAGTTCAGCATTAATTCCATTCTCTCCGGGAGCTTTGTTAGTTAGCATTTTCGATAATACGTCTGAAAGTTCGTCGTCTGTAATCAATTTAGTTGAAGTGTTGTTGGATGAAGGCAATGAGAGTATTCGTAGTTTGGTAGTTTGGGTCCAAAGATTTTGAAAATAATCGGATCACTGTTGGGAAAAATAACATTGAGATTAAGATTATCTTTAGTTTCTAGATTAAAATTCTTTATATTTTTGTATGTTTGTGATGCGGGTCCAGCAATGTCGTCTGCCAAGCAATGTACATATTCTTCCCAACTCTTTCTATGTCGCCTCCTGATTTCTCTTTTTGCAATTTCTCTTGCTCTATAGAAATAAATTTTATCATCTTCTGATTTGCTTGACAAATAATTACGGTATGCCTGTTTTCTGGTTTGGATAATTTCAGGTTTTTCTTCATCCCAATGTCTTACACCTTTTTTTATACTATCTTCTTTCTGTGCCTAGACTTTCTTTGGCCGATTGTTTTAAGATATTTGCAAATATATTCCATTCCGCTTCAATATTTTCAGAAACAGAATAATCCTTCATACTGTTTCGCATGCTTTTATAAAACTAAGCTGTGCTGGGATTTCTAAGAGAGCTTTCTCGAAACATCAAATTAAAATGATGTACAATGTTTTATTTTAATCTAAGTTTCATACGCACCGTGGATACAAGAAGATACTGATCAGATAAAATTTCTTGACCCCGGAACACTCTTGTATCCAGTACCATATTTAATAACTTCTGATGGCATAGAATACAATCTATAATGGATCGTGAGTTTCTGGCTTCCCAGGTATGTTTATGACTATCTTTACGTTAATTCATGGAATTCATAATTTTTACTTGATTATAAACTGCAAAATCGATAAGTCCTTGTCCATTTCTATTTAATGTATCTTCTCCATTTCCTCCTACATAATTGTTCATTTTTATCTTCCCTATCCTAGCATTGAAATCTGCCACAATTAAAGGCATACCTGATGTATTTATTTGATCAACAATTTCTTGCAATTTAGAATAGAATAATTTGTCGCTTTCTTCCCCTTCACCTTCTATTGGAGCATAAAGTCCTATTGTTGTTATATATCCTCTCGAGAATTTCGTTCTGACTTATAATTCTTTCGTTATAAGATGTGTAAGTTTTCCTTACAATATTGTCATAAGTGGTACAAACAGTCCCAAGGAAATCTTCGGTGGGTTTTATATATGCTGACCTAAATTTTTATGTATCATTAACATTACTCCAGCTTGTAGGTACGCCTATGTTATGACTTACTCCACTATAAAACTATAAATCATTTTGAGTTTATTTTGATCCTTTTAACGTCTTTTTTCTTTCAGAAATTGCTGCACATGCAATTCCTTTCTCTACCAAAATGTCATTTAATTAGTCTTCTTTGTGGGCAATTGACTGTACATTCCAAGTTGCTAAATGTAAGATATTTTCTTTCTTCTATGTCGTAACCTAAATCATGCGAAGGTCGTCAACAGGTTGATCTGTCCGGTTCATCCGAAGCTTAATGAGACCTGAAAGCAATTTAAGTTTCGCCCAATGAGTTGCTGGATCAGAGGGGTACAATTGTGGGGTTCCTACCAATGTAGCATTTCCTCTACATTAAGATAATATGGTTATACCGCAAAACGTGAAAACGAAATGTTATATGATATTGGTGAAATGACTACTCCCTTCCATTTTTCTTACGCTAAATTCTAATCTTAAAAAGTACTTAACTATAAACATTGATAACTGAGTATCCTCAACGATAGCATTATGTCCTGCAAAATTATGAATATGCATCTTACAAATTAATGAAAGGCAAATTGGCAATGAATGACAATGTACCGCTAACAAGGCATCTTGTTATTGCAGTTTCCTCACAATATCTACGATATGTACGGCAGTTGCAAAGTGCTCATCGTCTGTCAGTAATAATAATAACAACAACAACAATAATTATGATGATGATAATAATATTATTTAATAATAATAATAATAATAATAATAATAATAATAATAATAATAATAATAATAATAATAATAATAATAATAATAATAATAATAATAATAATAATAATAATAATAATAACAATAATAACAATAATAATAATAATAATAATAATAATAATAATAATAATAATAATAATAATAATAATAATAATAATAATAATAATAATAATAATAATAATAATAATAATAATAATAATAATAATAATAATAATAATAATAAGAAGAAGAAGAAGAAGAAGAAGAAGAAGAAGAATGTATAGTTGACGCCAGTACATATGTGAATACAATTTTGCCCCCCCCCCCCTCCTTTTTAGAGAACTAACCAAGGGGCGTGATTTTGCCTTTTTTCAACAAGACTCTGCAACAGCTCATACAGACAATCTTTCGATGAGAACAATTGAAAGTGTGTTTCAGGACAGAATTAGTAGTAGAGATTTGTGGCCTCCTCGGTCCCCCGAGCTAACCCCTCGCGATTTCTATCTCTGGGGTAACTTAAAGCATAAAGTGTGCAAGACAAACCCACACACCCTGGAAGAATTAAAACAAAATATCCGTCAGGAAATTGCCAGTATTTCTCAAGGTGAATTACGGCGAGTGATGAATAATTTCCTAAAGATGTGCCAAAAATGTATGGACAACGACGGTGGCCAGTTTCAGCACCTGCTTTAATTATATTGGCAAGTAAAGCCTTTAAAAGTAATTTTAAAAATGTTATAGGGTTTCATCCGCACTGTTCTATGACAGCGGCAGTCGGCGACGAGCGCAGAGAACCAGTACAGACAAAACACAGCGCAGCCGGTTCACAGTCTTTTGGATCATCTGTTATATCACAAAAATGTAAACCTGCTGTAAACACACAATATCTTTTTTGTGACATCATCCATTTTCGAGATATCCGTAGTTATTGGTTTGAAATTTTCAATACGTTTCACTTTTGGAAGTACTCTCAACCTTCAGTTGTTTCTCGCGATGTCAAGGGAAGGGATATGGCAACCAATTTTTAAACATTTGACGATCGCTCTTCCCTTTGTAAGTACCACTAAAGGAAACAAAATCATACCTAATAGATAATGTATTCTACTCAACTGAGGAATTTAAAAGTGCATGTAATCAAAATATATGTAAGAGGTAGCGTTACAATTAGGAGTTTTAACTGCGAATTTATGTAGTTTATTTCATGACAGATCCTTGTAAAATTGTTGCAATTGCTGAATAAATATTCCTGAATGCATTTGCATTCATAGAGCTCAACTCAACTCAACCTATAACGAAATGTGAACGGTACTATGTATGCAGATGTTTAACCCAATTAACTGGAAGAAGATAGGCTTTTGCAAGACTAGTTTTTAGAATACGTATAAAAATCAACAATAGTGGGAAGAGAAAACCGTGTGAATTGAATACATCATAATTTTAAAAATACCATAGCTGGGATTTGAACCACGGATCTTCCGCATCGAGCGGTTGCTCTAACCATTAAGCTACCATGGCCAACTTGCCAGTACGACATTAAATTTCCCAGCTGATTCGTACTACAAGGGAATCTCACATCAGAGATAAATACCCCAAGGGCGACTTATGTACAATTGCAAGTACTTTATGTCCCGGGTTTAAGCAGCTTACTGCTTGTTGACATAAATAAATAATAATTACCATCTAAAGGTTACTTAAACCCGAGACATAAAGTACTTACAATTGTAAGTCGCCCTTGGAGTATTTATCTCTGATGTGAGATTCCCTTGTGGTTAACCGGGAAAAAGTACGAATCAGTTGGGGAATTTAATGTCGTACTGGCAAGTTAGCCATGGTAGCTTAATGGTTAGAGCAGCCGCTCGATGCGGAAGATCCGTGGTTCAAATCCCGGCTATGGCATTGAAATTTTCAGTTTCTGATTCAACCTCTTGAACATTGCCCACACACGACTTGTGTATTTAAAAACACCAGTACTAAGCTTGTTAGCATAAATAAATAATAACTTTTAAGACAGTTTATCTTATACTAAAAAGACGTTTTTTGTCCCGCACATATTATATATATAGTTACATTCACAAGACATTCTCTACCCACTATCGTTTATGCGTTATATGTAGTTCCTGTAACTATCCTTACGAAAGCGTATTTCTCTGTTAGTTCAGGGGTGTACTGTCAATGGATGCGAGAGATGTATTGCATACCCTGTTATTTTCCTCAAACTGATTGCCAAATTGATGTGTTCATTACAATTTTGTGGTACATAATCGTTTTAATGCCATTAAAAAGTAAGTTTTCGTAAATATTATGATCTGAATTCGCGCCACTCCGCAGCAGTATGTTTCGAAACCAAGTTCGAGTCAACGGCATCCGTCGTCAACTGCAGGAAACTGGTGTTGTGCGCCTCTCCCAAGGTATGCAAAGACCTAGACCAGCGGCCACCATCTTAATGCACAATGCGTACAGCAGGTCGTGCAAGTTTACCCGCTGCACGCCGGAATAGTTTACCGCTACCGTGCACTCCGTAGCCTTCAGAGCAGTGGCGGAATGCCCATCTTGCAATTTAAATGCACAATTGACTGTGCAACAATAATAATCGAATTGTAATATGAAGGATATAATTGTTATATAAATTGTTTTAACATAACGTTTCTTTCATTATCATTCAACTTTTCTTTTAATGAAATAAACAAATGAACAATTAATTGATAGTTTAAACAAAATGAAAATAATCTACAATCTACTTACAATACAGCAGTATTAAATAACAGCTTGAAGATAAGCAATAAACACAACATATTACTCAGAAGTGGAACCTAGTTTTCTAGACTTTTGTGGTCTCTTTTGACAAAATAGTATTTCAAAATTAGGTATCAATGTTTGTACAGCAGCTAGTCTAAGTTGACATTTTAAGTTCTGATCCGACAGTTGACTTCTGCAGCGGTTTTTGTTTAATTTCATTAGCGAAAAAAATTGTTCGCATATATATGTGGATCGAACATACATAGAATACGAGCGGTATTTCTATGTAGTCGAGGAAATGTATTTCTTGGAAAATGTGAATAGAAATCACTCAAACTAATTCTATTTTGGAATTTATTTTTCAGTTGACGATTGCATTGCAAATCGATAAGTTCAAGTTGCAATTCAGATGGAACATTATCAACATCTGTAGAGTAAAGCTCAGCAAATATTTGGAAAATTGGCTCCAATTGCACCACGTCTTGAAACCTTTCCTGAAATTCTTGGTTCAACTCTGTTAATATTTGAACATATACTTGCAAGTCTATGACATGAACAAACTGTTGAACTGTTGAGAGCTTTGGGAAATGTATCAAGTTCTTTGAAGTTAACAGCCTTTCCCATAAGGATAGTTTCATTTTTAATGCTCTGATACTATCACACAGCTCTGTGATGAGTTGATGCTTTCCTTGCAGGGATTTATTCAGTATATTGATATGTTCTGTCACATCTACCAGGAACGCTAAGTTGGAAACCCATTTCTCGTCAGTTAATTCTTATACAGGTGTTCCTTTTTGCTCCATAAAATACGATATTTCACTGCGCAGTTCGAAGAATCGATCAGTAACTTTCCACGTCTTAGCCATCGAACTTCACAATAGTATGGTAGAGTACCATACTCGCTATTGCACTCTTCTAGGAAGCTTTGAAACTGACGATGACTGAGCCCTTTTGACCTAATTGCATTAGTTGTTTTGGTCATAACATTCGTCACATTGCTCATTTTAATGCTTTTGGTGCAGAGACTCTTGATGTACAATACAATGTACAGGTATAACCTCATTATGTTCAGACTCTTTGTATTTTCTTTCAAAAGTTCAACCACACCAACTCGACTCCCAACCGTACAAGAAGCACCGTCAGTAGACAGAAATACCAATTTATCCCTAGGCAGACCAAAATTTTCAATAACCTCTTCAAGACACAAATAATATCTGATCCTTTTGTAGTATCCTTCATTGCAACAAGATCTAACAGTTCTTGTTTAATCTGAAGCTCTGAATCTACACCCCTTATAAATATTGCAAGTTGAGCTGTATCAGATATATCACCACTCTCATCAATAGACAAGGAATAATGCGTAAATGATTTACGTAAGTCCGTAAGTTGCAATTGAGCATCGTCTCCTAAATCCTGCACCCGACGGGCCACGGTCGAAGGAAACAAACTTATGGCCACGAATTCCTGGACTTATTACGGACACAGTTCAAGGCCATCTCTAAGTAGGAGGCCTGGATATGCGATTCGTGACGTCACCACGCGAGGCCGACGTTCCAAGCAATTCATACGGAATAAACACATATTTTACAGCATTTCTGTGCTGGAAGAAGCGTGCATTAATTTATATTTTCACATTTCGTATTAAAAGTTAATGTGTGTTAGTATGTTAGTGGAAAACATGCTTTGCATAGTTGTTAATGACAGAGCATGCTTCTTACCTTCTCAATGCGAATATATCTCCAGTTTCTTTCGTTCTTTCTTCTTTTTTTCCCCCCTGTAGATAATACCAAACTGTCTTGTATAATAATGCAGTAGTTTTTCAAGAGGATGTTGGTTATTACTTTTATTATTTTCCTCGTCAAAATAGCACTCGTCAAAATAGCAATCACTAGCATTACAGTCAGTACCGATATTATTGTCACGTGTCTCAGCAGCTAAATGTAGAATTAAGTTTCTCTGGTTTTCTACTTTAAGAAATTCTTGTTCATATGTCTCAACAAATTTACTACTTTTTCGTGATCACCAAGCATTTTCACCTTCTCCGATAAATATTTTAAATGCAAGAGTTTCTATCAGGACTAAGGGGTTGAGAAAGTTGTCTGAGGTAATCAGGATGGGGTAAAGAAAGAACATTGGAATCACGTAACTGTCTGTAAGCTGCTGGGTGAGAAAAATAAAATTGAGCACGCCCATAACAGGGTATCGGGCGTATATTTAATTTACTTTTGACTGACCAGTTTCTGCTCTTCTAGGGAATTAGGTTTTAGATATTCTGTGGAATCTTCATTCATGTCCTCCCAACATTCCTTTAAAATGTTGGCAGCCTGAAGTAGTTTATGTTCTGTTTGTTCACTTGCTATTGTGAACCAAAAGAGCATCAAATTTAGACCATTTATCCAATATCATTTGTTTACCGAGAATCCATTTAAAATTACTATTGAGTATTACAATTTTATCCTATAGAACCTAAATAATAAAATTGGAATTAATTTTTAATGCTGCTACAATTTTAGGAATTTCTTCAGTATCAATTTTCACAAAAATTACATCGTTTTCTTTTATGATGACGGTGAATCCCTCTAATTTCATGTCACTAATTCTATTTTTAAAGCTCTGAAAATCAACAATTTTGTCATCTTCGAGTCATTTACGAAATGCTATGGATTTTCAGTAAGTTTAGGAGCTGTTCTGGGTGCTACAAAACGCTTCTATCATTTCGCGTAGCAGTAAATTCCTTCACTAAGTGCTATTCAGAAAAATGTTTAATACATACCACACCTGGTTCATAATTATCCCTGTGAATAGCACGTACCCACTGGTCTCTCCTGTGTGGATCCTTTGGAAACGAAAACACTGTAACATACTTTTCTACACTTGTTTTATAGTTTGAGGTATAACCCGGCATACAACACTTCCTAGGCATTTTGTATTGAAAACTACACCACATTGTAATTTAATTTTTCGCTCACTTAATTGTTTACTGACACGTTGTAAGGCACAAGCAACTTCTTAGCGTTCCAACGGTCCAACCACATACTGATGCGTTGCATTCCCGTAATAAACAAATAGGTGATAAACATAAGCCTCCCGTGATGACGTCAATAACGTAATCTCTTTCCGTATACAGGCCAGTTAGATAAAGATGGCCTTGCACAGTTCCTCTGCTGCTATGGTGATACACTCCTTTATAAATTCACCATCTGTAAAGGGTTTTAGTTTTCTTGCTATTTGGAAGCAGATTCTGAAACTGAGGCGAACAGCCGTGCCACTGATGTTATGGAGCTTTTCCTTCAGTCTTCCTACTAATAGTGCACACTCCTCTCCTTGGTAACTGTCATATTCACTCGCGTGAGTTGAGTAATGCCTTTGCAAATTGAATTTTCTTATTGCATGCGAAATCTTACCACAAACTAAACATTTTGCCATTCTCTACTTTCTATACAAAAAGAAACACTCTTCCCATGAAGGCATAAATGTAGGAGTAGATGTCCTCCGTGTCACATTACATTCTACAGCCGACATGATGTTTACGAAAACAAACAGCAAGAGACGAGACAACACTGCAGTCCACTTCCACGTCATGCCTCAAACTGAAATCGCACGGCACTCGTGGCAGTGCACAGTGCTACGTTATTTGCTCTAGCACAAAATCCATCCACTTGGTGGCCGCTGACCTAGACCATATCTCGCCTTAAGAATCGCACTCACATTATTGCATTTATAGTCCTGAATAGAAAGTAATTCGCGATTTGTTTTACTTCTTATATGTGCGTTCTTCAATTGTAGACATTTGAGCATGATTTGAACACTTGGTTACTTATTATTAAAGCAAATGCAGGTTAAGATGTGCGCGGATTCTGGGGACGAGGACATGCAAGACAGCCAGTTACATCCGAGAGGTCACGAAATGAATCAGGGCTAGAGCGGAAATAAAACCTTGTTTCTGTGCCGTTGTTGCAACGAAAATCAAAATAAATTCTTGTGTGATCGACAAATTCAACGGAAGAAGCTTCCAAACATTAACATTTACCGAAAAAGCAACATGTATTTAAAGCAGATCCTCCAAAACCCGTACTCAGTATTACGACGAACATTAAAAATATATAAGGCATTTCAATATCAAAGTTTATGAAAGCGAATCCTGGCTGTGTCATAATACTTAAAGTAAATGTATTGTCGATCTTTTTCGAAAGAAAAGTGACTTTGGAATTCCAGCGGTTATGACGGCTTATATAACATTTATAAGGCAGCCAAAAAACAGCCATTCTCATAATCACATAATATGCGAAAAACAACTAAAAATGCTTCGGATAGACCCAGAAATAGAATTTGCATTGAATAATCAGTATAAGCTCTCAGTTGAACAGCATAACAATGAAGTGAAAAAGAACAGTTTTACTTTCTCATTTTGCACTGGCTGTATATTTTCTAGAAAAATAGGAACTTGCTTTTGATGGTCACAATGAGAACGAAGGATCTTCAAACTGAGGCAATTATATTGAATATTTAAATTAATTAGCAATATATGACGCCTCTCTGAAAGTGCACTTAGAAAAATCGACTGTTTTTCGTGCAACTTCTGATGTTCAGAATTACTTAATTTGAAGTGTGAGTGCCGTTATTGTGGTGTAAAACCGACAACGAGGAAGTGTGAAACACTTATTTTATGCACTAAAACAATACCATATACCTACATGCACACTTGAGACACAACAGCATCTGCACAACTATTTAAACCGAACAGTTTATCTACCTGCAAGATTAGATCTGTATCGCCATCTTACGGACTACAATTAACACCAAATACGGCCGTATTTTTCGGGAACAGTAGCTGGTATTGATGTCTAGTGAATAGATGTAGCCAGAGAACACCATAATGGGGTAAATGTGCCACAGTCGGCTTTTGGTGAATTCCAATAGCTCGCGTTCTCTATACAAGAGGGATACAGCAAACCGGTTTGATAGATGTTGAAAAGCGGGTCGTTTTATGCTATATAGCCGCAATGTCCAACCTCGTCCCTTTGGAGACGCTTACGTAAGTAGTTGTTATTCCCTACCTCATCTTTCAGTCGTTGGGTGGAACAGATCACAATCAGACAGTCAGTATCCAGTGGCGGACACAAACAGGTGATTCCATGACAGTTTCTAAGTCATAACTTGGATTTTCTGGGAATGTCCTTAGAAGACCTCTTCATTCTGGATGATTTTTGCATAAATGGCAAACAGTAAGAGACATACAAAAGCTTACTAAATAAAAAAGTTGTACCTCGTTAAAACACACAATTTATGTGAAATACTTTTTTTTTCTTTTGAGTGAACCATTTCCGAGATATTCTTTATTATTTGTTTAAATTTTCCAATACTTATACTTTTTTCAAATAGGAATATGTCATTCTTATTATGTCATGCCCTTGCAAAGAGAACGGAACTTCAGGGGCATCGGATAGCAACCAGCTTTTAAAACATTTTTTTTTTTCACCGTGGAGGGGAAAAACCCAGTTACAGATGAAGGCCCACGTGCCATGGCCAACAATGTGGTGGTCCCTACGTCCTGAAGGGGGAGATGTACCCACTAAAAATCCCTCCAAGCGAAACTAATAAACAAAGCATTTCACTGTCGCTTAAAGCCTATTGTATTCCCATATTCCCCTTGCACCTACACGACAATTAGCAATAAGATAATTTATGAAAATGCTTATGTCCATTAAAATGTAGTAGATAGAGCAGGCATGGGGAAGAGGGGTGACAGGAATGCAATCGAGTATTTACCCTCTCAATTTACTGACACAATTTGAAGGACTAGCTGGTTCTCTGAGGTAGACAGACAATAGCGGGAGGCGTTGCCTGGTAGCCAATCGCTGTGAGGCAGTGGACGGGATTAAAAGTACGATGTAAGGAAGTGACACATTGAGTCAGTTCTCCCCGTCTATGAGATAGAGAAATAAGCATTTGCAAGAATAGTTTGTATAAGAGTGAGTATAGTTTTACATACATTTGGGAACAGGCTTTCTTCAAATTGAACTACATTAAAAGTCTGTATCACAATAGGTTACGCGACGATCACTTGGTGTATCTTCTAAGGTTATGTACATCGACTTTGTCGCCAAATATTGATAGACTTCTTAAACGTAAGCTGCACTAAAGCAGTCGCTAATGAACAGATGTTTATCAATTAAGACTTGAAAGTTCATTCGTAAATCAAACGCAACGTACATATAACGAAACCACCACTGCAACAGAATCGAGTGTTAAATGAGTAGCACAGTTCTCATAAAGTGGAAGGAAGTAAATCCAACCTCCCCTTTTTCGCAAACGTTGGACATTGAGCAGCGTTAGCACTTCAGAAGTCTGATGGGTTATGTTTACATGTCTTTCCCTACTCACTATCGTTTATTTTTATACGCTTCTAAACACCTTTTTACGAACGTTTATTTTTCTATTAACTATATGTTAATCAAGATAAGCATTTGTAGAAATAGCTGAATTACACATTTAGTTAGAAGTAAGGAGAATAGAGATATACGGGTTTAAAAAATGACCACTATATATATATCTACTGGTATTGAAATTCCACAGTCCTCATAACATTGCGAAAAATAGTTGAATAACAACAGTGCTTTAAGAATTTGTTGCTGTTCTTCTTCTTCTTCTTCTTCTTCTTCTTCTTCTTCTTCTTCTTCTTCTTCTTCTTCTTCTTCAACAACTTCCCTGTTCTATCACTATCGTGGTGTCAGGGGTTTACCTCGGAGGCTCATGTTTTATCCCCAGGGTACCCGAGTAGATTCTCAGCTCTTGAGGTAAGGGATTGGGCATTTCCTTCCAACCCTGAAAGGTTTTGGTTTTCCCGCCAATACTGGGGAAGCTGTTTGCAGTGGTTTCCCACTGGGCGATGGGGGTGCCGCTCCCCTACGCCATGGCATAAAAAATGTCAAAATTGAAAAATGAAAAACAATAACAACAGATATCCCAGAAATAGCTGATGCAATATAAATGTAAATACATTGTGTTTTCAAGACATCTACATTTTTTGTGCAGTACATTTTCGTCTATCCCTTATGGCTTACCGTTATACACAATCAAGTTATACGAAACTTCTTTCGAATGAACGCTATTCCCAAAAAAATTCAACATATACATTTTATTTATGATGCAATGTCTTGGTATGACGTATGACCAGGTACAGAGGGGACTTAGCACTTCGACCTGTAGGAGATCTTTTGATATCTCTTGCCCTTGACAGGGCGCCCCAGGGGTGGGAGGGGTGATTGAATACATATCGGAGGGGATGCTGCGCTTATCACTTTCATTTGGATTTTGTAAGTTAGACCTCGAGCGGAAGGTATGAGATGATAGTACCCAAATGGGCGGCCGGTGAGCCACAAGGAAACGCCCACTGGGGCCGAGTCTCTACAGATTTACGGGTAGTTCTTCAACCCGACTCGACCCTGCCGTCCAGGTGGCCCACTGTGTGACAGACGACCACAACGCTACCTTGCCACTTAGAACCGTATTTACAGAGCGCTTGCACCACCCATGGAGAGGCGCCACCCTCTTAAGGCAGCCAGCATACAACCCTGAAAAGCCAAATGGAAATGACATGAAATGAAATGAAAGGACAGAATATTTCCGGGATGTGTAGTTATCCTTCACAACATTCACCTGGTGACCCGGGGAAACCCCCGAAAAGAAACCCATGGGTCAGGAAGGTCGGCCGCGAGAATCGAATCCGCGAGAGGGAGGGATGAGGTGAGAGGGTGGCCGGACCAGGAGACACGACAGAGAAGAGCGAAGGGTCCTTAAAGTTCCAGATTTAGACTCCCTGGTGGCGCTGGTACAATAGGCTCCCCTCTCCTAGCAGGTTTACACATTCCACTGGGGGGCTCGGGACTTGGAGACCACCCTCATTTCGGGGGATGGAGCAACGCCGAGACTCTCGCCTACATCTAACAACCCTGAAACAGCTAAATTAAAGGGTAATTTGGAGTGGGTGGATTTTCTTAAAAATCTTCAGGTCGTAACTTAAATACCAAGAACTTAATTAACCTTTTATTTTGAATTACGCTGTTCACACACGGACCTATTTAATATTTTTTGACTCAGTGGGTTTCAAAACGTGAATCTCCGGTAAAATCCAGTCATCAAATTTTTGAGTGGAATGCAATACCTCTCCCAGCTATAAAGGCAAGCAGTAGAAAAACTCAAAGTGCTTTTTTGGGTCCAGGAACCTCAAAACATGTATTCGGGGTGAAATATTCACATCAAATACTCACGTATTACTTACCGTACGTAGTAGAAAAAGCAAAATCCGTTTTTATTTGCTCAGGGATCCTCAAAACGTATATTTGCGTTGAAATCTTGTTATCGACTTTGTCCACGAAATGCAACACTGTGTACGTGGAGAGAAAGAGAAATGAAGTACAACTCTGTAGAGATTACAGTTTACATAAGCAGTCGTTTACACGTGCTCTAACCGACTTTCAACGATTGAACAATTGCAGTTTTGCAAGTAAAGCAACAATGTAACATAAGACGAATGGGTAACGAGCCTTTTCAATTAGTTTCGCTTAAATTAGCATACAAAACCGAAAATGTATTTTTATTAATTAGACAATATTCAGGTCCATTTTTCTAATGTCACGTGTGCTTCGGAATAAACCAATTTGCTTTTTCACCCTACTCTTCTTGTTGTCTTTTGTTTGTTAAGTAAAAGTCACGTCTGTGGCCCGCATTCGGGAGGTCGCAGGTTCGATCCCGGTGGCCGATCTTCCTGACCGATGGTTTTTTTTTTTTTTTTCCGGAGGCTTTCCGGGTCGCCACACGAATGCTGGGAAGGATTTTCATATCCTCCAAATTTCCTGTCCCTCCATTTCGTTACATAAATCGTTCCATTTCACCCTTCATCCCGTTAAGTTTCTTTCAGAGCGTCGTCGAGCGTCGCGGCACCAGAACGGCAGGGGGAACAAATGTGCTCTGGAAATCTCGTCCCCTGGATAGGAAGGCGAGCTACCGGTTTTCGGGCCCCATGGGATGGTACAAGCTTGAGGGGGAGGGGAGTTAAGCCAGCATTCGCCGGGTTGCTTCTAACTAGGAAAATGCAGGGATCCTGCCACGTGCTCTAACGTGGCAACGTTCCGGCCACTCTTAGGATCCATTCGCCTCATCCATCCTCCCGGGGGGTGCCTCTCCAGTTCACCTTTCGGTCGACAAGCTAAAGTCCCTTTCCGCAAGTTGTCATTGAGTCAAGCAAATGCCAGGCCTTCTTTGTACCAAGCTTGTATATTTTACCAGGCAGGTCATACCAAAAGTCAGGTGAATGAAATGAAGAACCAATTGGTCTAAAGCTCTAAAGCTGATATATTCATCCTAAGCGTTTGGCGAGGGGACGTAAACAAATAAAATTTGTATAGAAGCTGCAACTTAAAGTAGACGAGTTATGCCTAAAATATTGTATTGGCCCATGGTGTTTATTGCAAATGTGGCAGCGCTGTGCCCGAGAGGTTAGACCGCTCGCCTCTTACCAAAGTGCGCGGGTTCGATTCCAGGGAACCGTATTTGTAGTGGATAAAGCAGCGTCTGGGTGGGTTTCCTCTGGATTCCTCAGCTTCTTCCGCCATTCATTCCACTAACTGCTCCATAATCATTAGTGGTAGGATTTCATCCTCCGAGACTACAAGATTAAGTACAGGCAAAGATATACAGCTCACAGAGGGACTGGGTTTGTTTGCCTTTCTGTCAGCATGGGTAGAGGTCAGTATACTGGCTGCAGAGTGGCATAAAACTGAACACCGCAACACCTGTTAAGCAAAACATAGAAACCTTACGTAATACAATCACCACGGTTGCACTAAATTACAAGGTACAGTCGTAGATGTTCCAACTTAAGTGTTATTTTGTCACTGAACCAGGGGCGGTCCCTCTGTACGTGCTACCGTGCTGCAGCACCCTAAACAATTTCAGAAATTACCAACTTGAAATATTTTACAACACTAGTTGTAAACGAGCATAGATAATGCATACTATGATTTATAGTGTGCTGGACGGACGCAGCGTGCGTCGTGAACAGCAGCACGGAAGAGCGTTGTAAGATAGCAATGTTACAGGTTCGCCCCTCCTCTCCCTTTCCCCGCCAACACTGTACCGTGCTGCAGTCAGTGACGCACGTTCTGCTCTTCAGCTTGCTTGTTTTATTCTCCTCTTAAGCGCCCGTGGCAAATAAAACTCGCGGAAATGAATTCAGCGCACTCTCTGTTAAGGAATGCATTCCCTGCGCGATCCTTTGAAGAACAAATTGACGTTAAAACATCTGGAAGACCTACTCCTGATAGAATTGTTCAGACAGCCAAGGGAAGAAAAGCTACTGGTACTTACAGAAGAAGTTTTCATAGTGACATTTTTGCGAAATATTCGTGGATATGCGGTTGTGAAATTCGAAATGCCCTTTTCTGCTTTCCTTGCATGTTGTTCGGAAGTAATGATTCCTGGTCCATAAGTGGCATAAAGGACCGAGGCCATTTAAATGTATATGCAAAAAGCACATATTGAGTAGGAAACACTTCAGTAACGTTCTGGATCTCACTACTCTTGGTGCAGTAAACATTGGTGTACAGCTCAGTTCTGCATATAGCGAGTCCGTTAAGCTAAAAAATCTGATGTGTTGTGTTCACACGACTTTCTCTACTCTTATACTAACCATTCTTACAAACTCTTATTCCTCTGTCTTCTTCGTGTTAGTTGAGACAAACATTTGCAGAAATTATATTATTGTTTATTTCCTTGTAGGTGCAGGGAGAACATGAGAATACACTAGGCTTTGAGCGATAGTCAAATCTTTCAAAGCTTTGAGATTCCGTTCTCTTTGCACGGTTAACATATAAAAAAATCTGATGTGTTGCACTCGCATGACTTTCTCTACTCTTGTACTAACTATTCTTACAAACTCTTATTCCTATGTCTTCTTCGTGTTAGTTGAGCTAAAAATTATCTTATTGCTTATTTCCTTGTAGCTACAAGGAGAATATGGGAACACAGTAGACTTTGGGCGATAGTCAAATGTTTTACAGCTTTGAGATCCTGTTCTCTTTGCACGGTTAACCTATACAAAAATCTGATGTGTTGCACTCACATGACTTTCTCTACTCTTGTACTAACCATTCTTACAAACTCCTATGTTTCTATCTTCTTCGTATTAGTTGAGATAATCATTTGTAAAAATTATCTAATCGCTTATTTCCTTGTAGGTGCAAGAGGAATATGAGTATATAGTAGGCTGTGAGCGATAGTCAAATCTTTTAAAGCTTTCAAGCTCGTTCTCTTTGCACGGTTAACATATAAACATGAATAGCGATGTTCCATTTGACAGAAGTATAAGTTCTCCAAAACTTACACAAGTAACAAGGAATATCTCCGAAATGATCCTGTCTACAAAAAAAAAAAAAAAAAAAAAAAAAATTATTAAGACAAAAATTGTGTTTAACAAGATCTACATTTTTTTGTATAGTAAAATTTGTTCTATCTCTTACGGTTTACCAGTTATGCAAGTCATCCAGAGTAAATAGGACTTCATGGGCTATAGTCATAAAATTCAAAATATACATTTCATTTGTCATAAAAAATATCTCAAACATATGGCATTTTAATCAAAATCATTAGAGCCATTTTCAAGAAAATCGAAATTTTCGAAACATTTTCCATGTAAAGGGTAATTTAGGGTGGATCAATTTTCTTCAAAATCTTCGTCTCGCATCCTTCAAATACATTAAACTTAAATACTAACTTTGGTTTTTAACCGACTTTTCGTTTTTGAGTTGTGTTGTCCACAGACTGACAGACACAAAGGCGCGCGCGGACCTTTTTCTAAAAATGCTTTTTTTTTTATTCAGGGGGCCTCAAAACCTGTATTTCCAGTGAAATCTCGACATCGAATTTTTGGGTGGAATACAATACTCTACTATAAACGTAGTAGAGAAAGTAAAAATGAACAACAATGTTGCATTTGACGAAAGTTTGTTTTCCGAAACTGACACAAATAACAAGAAGTATCTCCGAAATGGTTCACTCTACAAAAAAAATGTATTCGAACAAAAATCGTGTTTTAGCGAGATCTACATTTTTCCGTAGAAAGATTTTGTCCAGTTCTTACGGTTTACGAGTTATTCAAAAGGCATCCAGAGTAAACAGGTCTACATAGGCTATAGCCAGAAAATTCAAAATATACATTTTATTTGTTATAAAAATATATTCAACTTATGTGATTTTCTTCAAAATGGTTAGAGCCATTTTCAAAAAATCGAAATTTTCCATGTAAAGGGCAGTTCAGGGTGGAGCAATTTTCTTCACAATCTTTGTGTCGCATCCTTGAAAGACATTAAACTTAAATACCCACTTTGGTTTTTAACCGACTTTTCGTTTTTGAGTTATGCTCTCCACTGACTGACGCACACACCAGACACATGCACACGCGCGCGCGCGCGCGCACACACACACACACACACACACAGAGAGAGAGAGAGAGAGAGAAAGAGAGAGAGAGAAAGAGAGAGAGAGAAACGGACCTTTTTCTAAAAATGCTTTTTTTTTTATTCAGGGGGCCTCAAAACATATATTTCCGGTAAAACCTCTACATTGAATTTTTGGGTGGAATACAATACTTCCTCTGCTTTACTATACGTAGTAGAGAAAGTAAAAAGGAGGAAATCGAAAGAAATAGGTATATTTTATCGAAAATAATAGACTGCATTAAGCTGTATGATGCATTTGAATTGGCATTAAGGGGACACGGCGAGTCAAAAGAATCTGAAACTCCTGGAATATTTGTAGGACTTATTAACTTACTAGCTAGTGTCGACAGTGCTGTAAACAATCACATGAGGACAAGTGCCGTTGCTAAATGAACGTCAAAAACAACACAAAACGAACTGTTGCAATGTATGCTGGACGTCTGTCACAACAAAATAAGAGAACTGAAGGAGACAAAATTTGTAGCCTTAACGGCAGATGAGACTACGGATGTGTCAAAGCATCAGCAATTGGTTCTTGTGTATCGATACGACATTAACGGTGATATCTACGAAAGGTTTTGGTTTTATTGAGCCTAATAGACAGGCTGCTATCGAATTATCCGACTGTCTGCTTACAACGACCCGGTTTCGATCCCAGGGACATGCATGTGGTATTCGTGGTGGACGAAGTGTCGTCAGGATACATTTTCTGCGGGTTCTCCGATTTCCCCCGCCACTCATTCCACAAATTGCTCTATTATCATTTTTCCAATCACCGATTTCGCTTGCATTTCATATCATCCTCTTCCTCACTATCATACCTGGTGCTTGGCTCACCACCTGCTTCCAGGTCTTCACTCTGTCTGTTCCAAAGCTTCCTCTTTTCCCGAGCAGACGTCTGTCCCTAGGCACTGGCTTGTAAGTCCTAGGGTTGCAAGTCCTATATAAGGGGAAGGTAATCAGGTAAAGAAAAAAGTTTGCTTACAAAGTTAAGCAGTCATTTCAAGTTAACACCAAACAAAATAATTGCACAAACATTTGATGGCGCGGCTGTCATGAGGGGAATAACAAATGGTCTACAGTCTAAAATAGAGAACATTATCCTCTCCATCCTGTAAGGATTTCCTGCTTTCTTCTAACGCTCGCCTCAGCGTGTCAGTTCTCGAAAAAATATGCATTGCTGCCGATTCTGTCACTAGATGGAATTTTAAGTCCCGGACAGTGAGTTGTATTTTTGAAAATAGAGACGCACTTATTGAATGTTTTCTTGAACTTGAGGCACATTTTCAAAAGACATGGTAAGAGAAGCAAGAGGGGTAAGACAACTTGCCAGACAGCGAATTTCTGTTCTGGTTAGACTTCTTTCACTGTTTAATGCCTCATGTTAATATCCTTTACAAGCAACTGCAGATGAGGAAAACTGATTGCATTAAAGTTAGCCATTCAGTGAAAAACTTCGTGCAGATGATCAATGGACTATACAAGAACTTGGATACTGCCTCTACCGACGAAGATCAACATGGGTTTAAGCAGAAGCGACAGGATTGCAACAAAATCGCTGACGTTAAAGAGGTGTACGATCGCATGACAATAGACGAAATGCCGGTTTGAGTCAATATCACATCTTGATGTTCATAAGCTCTTAGACTTAGAAAATTTCGAAGAATATTCGAGAAGTTTTTTCAGAGCATATTCTAGACTGTAATGACATATTCCATGTTAAACAGGAACAAATTAAAATAAGAGCTTTCAATTATTTATGAAAGGCCAGAATTTCATCATGGGAGTGAGGCATTACCACTACTTAAGATGCTCTATTCAAACAATCTGGTTGAAGCTTTTGATGAAATAGCAACTCTCCTGATGATTTTGGTCACGATCCCTTTGACTACGGCAGAACCGGAGCGTTGCTTCTCTTCAATAAAGCGGATCAAGTGCTTCGTAAGGAACACAATGAAGCAGGACCAACACTCGGCACTCACCATGCTCTCTGTAGAAAAGAATCTACTATCTATTCATTCTAAGGTTGATCCGCGCGAAACTGAACCCAGGTGGCCGTGCACAGTTATAATGTATCCTTCCGCCATTCGCGCCAGAAATACTGTTACAACCATGTGTTGAGTGCATGCGATACGTAACAGAAAGGAAACGATCCCTTATTCCGTCAATTTAAAGAGTGACTAACATGTAACCAGAGACGATAAGATAACAAAATAAACGATGCACATGTCATAATTATTGCTTTTCTTTACGAGCACTGTTTATACTGGTAATCGAAAAACCGGTGAACTCAGAAGTTAATTTCGCTACTTCTTTGACGGGAACAGTTGGATATTTCTCACACAACTTATAATATACGTTAAACAGTTGTTTTGTCACCACTAGTCAATGGTTTTCCCGCGTTATGCAAATTCACCGCGGCCGTCCGCCATGATTCTAAATAGAAACTGCTGGCTGTAAACAACACTCAGGTATCAGGTAATTCCACGAGTTGTATGTTGGAACTTGTAGCTCTGTTTATCAGTATACATCAGCGTTAATTATCCTCTTAGATATTTGTGTAGAATATTACATCATTTAAGGATAAATTCATTCTAAAACTCAGAATACTAGGATGGGACTACTTCCCTGCACGCATTGCTACCATGTTGTACCACGGTGCACTGGTCACATGGGTTTGTTTTGACGCGGACAAACCTAAGACTGAACTTAGTTTAGTTTCGAGCATCAAAGACTTCAACATGAAGGTCATCAACAGGTTTGCCAGCATGACAAGTCGCCGTGCCGCGTTACTACTATAGTCAGAAACAGGGGAGTAGATTTACATTATCACTGTATTAGAATGCATCACGCTATCCGTTAAATCCACGAGCCGCCACTGCACTGAACACCTTTTTGCACTGGGAAAACGCTTTGTCATCATCGCATGGTGTTACAGGAGCATATATAAAATATTTATGAATATCCCCTACTGCTTTGGCACGTAGTAACCTATTGTTTATATCACAGAGTTTGGAATAAGTATGGTTTATTTTTCCAACACTGTTTTTAATTTTAATTTTAATTTCATTACTGCCGGATCATTCGAATCCTGTTGATAACATCTGAATTATTTGCAACTGCACTGAGAGTATCATAATTTTGCGTGCGTCAGATATCTCAAGAAAGTGACAGTTTTAGGTATGTCCTTAACATTATCAGCAAAGAAGCAGATATTTTTATAAAGTGCCTCTGAAATCAGAGATTGTTCAGTTCGGATGACACAACTTCACTTCAAGTAAATCCAATTTATACATTTTATCTTTAGCCATTGCACTCTGAAATCTAACAAAAACTGTCCTGCGCTATGAAATGCCTTCTAGCTAGTACAACAGAAAGCGAATTTAATAAAATGTAAGGGCATCATGATTATTTAACGTGGTTTTCGTAGCTTCCTCTTCTTTCCCTCTCTTTACACCTCTCCAATGACTGCAGTGTCCAAACTATTGGCTGGGCATAGTTACAACCAATGACACGTCGGTATGAAAGGGAAGTACTGATTATTTCTGGCGGCCCACCAAATAGTTACTCAACTGTTGCTTGATTCACAGCGTGTCGTATACATCAGGAACTACACTACACACATATTATTGGTCTATGGAAAGCTGGTTACACACTTCGACAAATTTAAAAAACTGTGCATATTCACAGAAATGTAATTAAATTTTAATGTCACACAAGGAAGGCGGTTTGTTGCATACGTATTAGAAGGAAACCTTTCATTCGAAAGCAGAAACTGTATTATAATATAATGCAATAGACAAGCATGTTTAAAGCTATTTCGATACGAATTGAATTCCAGTATAAATATACGGAGAATTTGTAGGATTAAACATTTTATACTTTTCAATATTATATTGCATTATGTGTACTGTAAAGCTTTACACGTTTTTGTGATTCTAAGGGCAAAGTTAAAATTTTTCTTATAACACAGAATCGATTAACTCAATAAATGCTGTTTATTTCAAACAACATTTGCAACCTCTTCCATAATAGGCACTAAGAATTTGGAGATTAATGTAAAGAAAATTAAAACGTGGCTTTCTTACGAGACCAGGTGTATCTTACTCCCCTAGTCAATACGAGCCTCTTGCCCCGTATTGCAAATCTCATTGGTCAATAGTTATGCCTTACTCCTTGCTACATCCCGCACAGGGTTGCCAACTCGTACGATAATTATGGGGGTGTACGATAATTTGAATGTATGATAGTTCGATACAGGCGAAATATCATTTTCACTGGTTTCTCACACAAGCGAAATAAAACTAATTACAAATAGCGATACCATTTTTGCTCTCATGGCCTGTTTCCACCCTTTAAGACAACCGTTTTCAACCCTACTAAGCCTCCAACCCTTTGTCTCCTTATTGCCAGTATGGCCAGGTCTAATAATCTCAATGAAGGAGGCACTGTTCAGAAAATTGATGATCATTGGAGAAAACTTGGAATACGTAATATTCCCTGTGAAATAAAGAACATGCCTGAACCTGACAGTTTCAGGGGTGCTGTTAAACACATGTCACCTTGGTGGAAATACTGATTTCAAAGAACTAGCGGCTTTTGCATTATCAGTGATTTCATTGTCCCACAGAAGCGCTTCTTGTGAAAGAGTCCCCCCCCCCCCCAAACTAGGGTTAATAAAAACCAAAGTTAGAAACAGATTGGCGCTAGATACGGTAAATGGACTTATTCTGTCGTCTTAGTGGTAAGTCCGAAAATCTGCAAGTCATCAAGAAGATGTTAAAGTTTATCTCCACAACAAATTTGTATAATGCTGCAACAGTTGTGGAAGATGATGAACTTTCAGATGAATAGTGTGAGAAACATAAGTGCTAAACTTGTAATACTGGTTGAGGTCATCAATCTTGTAAGTGGATACCATAAACGTCAATACTATTACATTTTCACAAGTGTTATGCTGATATTTTTATTGTTGTAGCATTTGGTTTATGATGTACGATAATTTTGAATCCAATTCTATAATCTTGAGTGGCTGGTACGATAATTTTACTTTTAAATGTTGGCAACCCTGATCCCGCAACACGATAAGAAACTGAGAGATGGTGCCAAAGAGTGCATATTACTAATTTAGTTTTTTGTACCATGAACTAGGCGGAGCATTAGGGATGAAATTAGGTACGGTAACACGGTTGTTCAACAGCCAATAAGCTTGCAATATCAACAGAGGTTTTGGAAAACCTCAAATTACGTCGAACTAATAGAAAGAGAAATGTTGTCTTTTACTCATTCAATCACTGCACTGTGAACAGGTTTCATTTGCAACCCGGCTGTACATAGGTACCTTTGACGTAACGCAGTTGCGGAATCATCAACCTAATACCCTAATGTTGTGGGACAGCGTTTGACAACTAATAACCACCTTTCCTCTTATGCACTTCACCATTTCATATCATCTCCTTCCTCACTCTCATACCAGGCTTTGGGCTGATCAACCAATCCTGCCTATCCTCCTTCTCTGTCCGCTCCTCGACAAATATTCGAACCCAGGCGCTGGCTTGGAAGTCATTCATAACAGCAGAATCAGCAAAATAAACCAAGCAGGTACCTATTGCAAATATAAGTACTATCTTTGTCAAAAGTAACCTCAGTGAGACCTGCGCGAAGGGTCACCTAATTCTCAGGCGTATACTTGTATAGATGGCAATTTACAACTACATTGTGCTCTGTTGAATGATCATTGATTACATTATTCACTGGCATCCAAATCTTGTAACAAGGCATTTTTATGACCACTAAGACCGTATTTTACACTATTAAACGCTTTCCTATGATATGTAATATATTAAATTCATTTGCTTTCAATACTTTGCATCTTATGCCCACATAACATGGCATTTATGTCGTACTTCCGCATAATTAACCATAAAAGGTTGTAATCATGCTAATTTCACTAAGCACTTCTAAAATAATGATTTTCGTTTATTGTGCCTGAAACATTTTAATTTCCTTGCTTGTCGAGACTTTCTAATACGAAAATATACTTAATGCTTCGGTATATCCATGTTAAGCTAATGTGAACAACAACAGTGCATAATCGAAATAAATATCTGAACATAGTAGTATTTCAACGAAATTTATAGAGATGCATTTAAATATGAACATTTAAAGGGAAATATTAATTTCAGGAGGAATGATAGACACTTGAGGTAGGGGTGTACCCTGTTTTATTTTCAGCAATTGCAATTAATATCTTATAAAGCATCCAGCTGTAAAATTGCAATCGTATCCGAAAAAGGCGGGAAAGGTTACAACGCTATGCGGAGTAAAATACCGAAAGGAGGAGTTTTATCAGAAATAGATTCCATTAGTTTGTATAATTTTATATTTCACACAGGTTTTATAAATAATTATGTTCCCGTAAAGAAAGAAAAAGGTGTGGGGAAAAAAGCGTTAAATGGGGTTCGAACTAATTCCAGCCCACCACTGTTGATGTGCAGAAGCACGCCTTAACGAGCTATAGCGAACATAGGAACTAGGTGTCATTGATCAAACAGGTCTGTAAGCCTTGCATCCAACACTGGAATCATTTTAGTTCTAGTCCACAATTTAATAGAAACACGTTAAGAATATACATATTTGCTGCAGGTACACTGAAGTTGAATTTGCAATGTTTGCCCGTTAATGTAGAAGGATTGCTGAAATATTGTTTTTCAAAAGTACGAGGTGAACCGATGGCTGCCATGTGCTCTGAACAGCAAGGGAAGCAATTTACTTTTCATATCACCTATGCATGTACGCCTGAGAATTGGGTGACCCCTCGCGCAGGCCTCACTGAAGTTGACTATTTACTTTTGTGAAAGATAGGACTTGGCTACACATTTGTGATGCTGGTATTGCGCGTTTGATTCCCACTGGCTCCAGTTCAATTCTGGGCTGCGTTAAGTCGTGAGAAATGTCTTCTCCGGAATTTTCCTTTATGGGAGAGGCCATACATTTCAAGGATTTTTCGAGAGGACCCAGTATTTTGAAACGTTTACTCTCTACCACCTACTACTGTAATTGACTCAGGAGAATGTGTTTGTCCTTGAGCGTGTAAACGTGCGTGGAGTGAGGGAGCTTCTTGGAAAGATGCAAATAGAATAACACCAGCAGTTTACAATTATTGTCCACAATGCAATTGAACTGTAAGCAGCGCTAGTGTTGCTAAAATATTATATCGTGTGGTTTCTTGAGTCACCAATAAACATAGATAGTTCATTAATGATATTGAATGTATGATTATAATTGTTTTGTTTGATAAGGTAATATAATGTGTTAGAGATGCTACTTTGCGCAATATTAATTGCCCCGGGAAAGAAAGAATAAGTCACGTAGAAGCAGGGTGGAAAACCTCAGAGCGAGAGGAAAAAACAATAGAACGATGTCTCAAGTTCATTTGTGTCAACCGTAAGGTCATAGCTAAACTCTTGAGTCAAATACAGTAGTGAAGTTCCTTATTACACTACACCCAGAAACTCGATATCGAGGTTTCACCGGAAATGCATGTTTTGAGGCCCACTGAATCCAAAGAAGCATTTTAAGAGAAATATTCCTGTGTGTGTGTCTGTGTGTGGGTGTGTGTGTGTCTGTGTGTGTGTGCGTGCGTGCGTGCGTGTGTGTGTGTGTGTGTGTGTGTGTGTGTGTGTGTGTGTGAACAGCACAGCCCAAAAACGAAATGTCCGGTATAGGTATAACAAACTTGGCATTTAAGTTCAGTCCAAAGATGCGACAAGAAGATTTTCGAGAAAATCCCCTACCACAAACTACGTCGAAGCTATTTCGGCATTTTCTATTTTCTAAAAGTGACCAACATTTTTGATTGAAATGCTACATGTTTAGGATATTTACTTACGTGACAAATAGAATGTATCTATATCCAGAATTCCTGAGGATTGCCTGTGTTCCTACTCATTCGGAAGGAGTTTTCTACAGCAATGCAATACAACTGGTAAACAGTAAGAGATAGACAGAAATGTACAACGCAAATAAAACTGATATGCTACATTCACATGACGTTTTCTACCCAGTCTTCAACAAACTGTTACTTATTACAATAGCTTATTATTCTACCTACTTCATGTTAATCGAGATAAACATTTGCAAAAATCGTTTTATTGCATATTCCATTGAAGGTATAATGGGGATTAGGGAATACAGCATGTAGACGTTAAAATATAGTGGATTTTTAAGAGGAGATCGACATGTGTTGGCTTTAAAATTCCTTTCTGCTTGCATCGCCAAGAGAAATAAATGTTACGCTCACATGACTTTCTCTACCCTTGTACAAACTATTCCTACAAGCGCTTATTCCTTTTTCCAAATCATGTTACTCCAGATAAACATTGTTCTATCACTAACTTTCTTGTAGGTGCAAGGGGGATATGGGAATGCAGTAGGCTTTAACCGATAGTCAATTGTTTTAAAGCTGGTCGGTATGTGATGGCTTTGAAATTCCACTCTCTTTGTATGGCTAAAGGACAAATAAATACAAATTAATCTTAAAATGAAACACTCTTGCGTATTTGGTTGAGTGGGAATACCTCGCAGTTCAATGCGCTGACGCATAGCTCCCATAACATATCTTTAATTTCATTACTACAGACTTATACATTTTTAAGTGAACGAAACCAATAATTTCATAGTTATATCTTGCGAAAACCGCATTAAAATGTTTCCATCGTGTAACAAGCGCCTGCGATGAAAAGAAGGAAAGAAGAAACGAAAAATAATCTGATGTGTTGCACTCACATGGCTTTCTCTACCTTTGTACTAACCATTCTTACAAACTCTTATTCCTCTATCTTCTTCGTGTTAGTTGAGATAAACATTTGCAAAAATTATCTTATTGCTCATTTCCTTGTAGGTGCAAGGGGAATAAAGGGTTACAGTGGGCTTTGAGCGATAGTCAAATCTTTTAAAGCTTTGTGATTCCGTTCTCTTTGCACGGCTAAGGCACAAAAAATGAATGAGAATCTTCCATTTGACGAAAGTTTTAAGTATTCCAAAACTCACGCAAATAGCAAGGAATATCTCCGAAATGGTTCACTCTAAAAAAGGATATAAATTGTGTGTTTTGGCAAGATCTATATTTTTTCTATAGTAAGATTTGGTCTATCTCTTACGGTGTACCAGTTATGCAAAAGTCGTCAAGAGTAAACAGAACTACATAGGCTATAGTCAGATAATTAAAAATATGCATTTCATTTGTCATACAAATATCTTAAACATACCTATAGCATTTTAATAAAAATCGTTAGAGCCATTTTGAAAGAAAACAAGTTTTCGAAAAATTCTTCATGTAAAGGTAGCTTAGGGAGGAGGAATTTTCTTCAAAATCTTCGTGTGGCATCCTTGAAAGAAATTAAACTTAAATACCAACTTTGGTTTTTAACGGACTTTTCGTTTTTGATTTATGCTGTTCGCAGACACACACACACACACACACACACACACACACACACACACACACACACACACACACTGGCCTTTTTATAAAAATGCTCTTGTTTTATTCAGGGGGCCTCAAGACATATTTCTGGTGAAATCTTGACATCGAATGTTTGGGTCAAATGCAACACTTCCCCTACTTACTATAATACGTAGTAGATAAAGTAAAAGAACGATCGAGATTTTCCTCTCGAGAAAAGTATAAGTATTTGAAAACTCAAACCAATAACAAAACATATCCTGGAAAGGTTAACGCCACATTTTATTTTTTTTATTTTGCACAAATTGTATGCTTTACCGATAGCTACAATTTTATACAATAAGATTTTATCCAGCTCTTGCGATTTACCAGTTATGCAACTCTTGGAATGCTTCTAGATACTGTCTCCAGGAATAAGAAAGTGGTTTGTAGGACGTTTACCATCAATTCTTCAATATTAGCTCCATCTACAGGATTAATAGAGAAACAGCCTTCTTCATGAGCGGCGACTATTATTTTTACATACTCTCGAATTGTGTACGTCCTGTCTGTCTTCTGCATGACACTCTTAACTAATCCAAAATGTTTACCTGAGGAAATAAATGAGTGCCCCTTCATTGGGGAAAAATCATATCGTGTGGAAGGTACTGGTTTGGCCATCCGTTAACCAGGGATTCTACATGATGAGTGTAACAAATATGTCCAATACAATTATTCGCAATAAAGAACCGTTTCGCCGAAAAAATTGTGTCAGATATTTGAAGTCATCCAGCTTCTTGACGAATGGATATAAATGGTTTATTATTTCAGTAACTGTCGGGCAAAAATTGTGTGAACAATGTTATAATGCAGACATGTCAAACATCACTCCCGGGGTGTGAAGAGAGGGGTCTACCCCTCCTTAACTGCAGTAGCACGCGCTAGTAGAACCGGTTTTCGCTTTGTTTTTCCCGTTTTCCGATTTGATCATCACGGAGGGAGGGAAAATAAGGGGAAAATTTTTCAGGCCTGGTGAGTGCTGTTTGACACCCCTGTTATAATGCATTTCTACCTTAATTCGAGTGAATTTAGTCACACTTTAATGTTAAATGTCATGCAAAGTTTAATTTCTAAGAGAGATTTGGCAATGCCATGCTAACATTAAATTGTGACTAAATTCGTTCGAATTAAAATAAAAAGGCATTGCAGCATTGTTTATACAATGTTTGCCCTACAGTTAGTGAAATAATAAACCATTTATATCCATTCGTCAAGAAATTTGATGGCTTGAAATATTCCAAATATTTGACAATATTCTTTTTTTGGGCGAAATGGTTCTTTAATGAGATAATTGTATTGGACATATTTGTTACACTCATCATGTAGAATCCCTGGTCAAACGTATGGCCGAAACAGTACCTTCCTCCCTGTATGTTTTCTGGGACCTTCCTCTATCTATTAATGAAGAGAAAATTCAAGATATACATTTAATGCGTCATGAAAATAATTTAAACCTATAGTATTTTAATGGAAAATGTTAAAGCCATTTTTAGAATATAAAACATTTCGAAAGTTCACATGTAAAGGCCAGTTTAAAGTTTCCTTTGAGTTATTCAGTATTTTGTAATTTTATTTTTTAAAAGTACTTTCGCTATTCAGTTGTTTCTCACGTCATCTGACTATCGAGTCGGTTACTTCTATCCCCAATGTACCGTTCAACGAAATGTATAATGAATCTATCATTATATATCATTTATCTCTATTAACATGAAGTAGATAAAAAATAAGCTTTCGTTATATATCTATAAGCTATATAAAATAAGCGATAGTGTGCAAAGAAAGTCATATGAATGTAATACTACCTACAGGTACTATATATAGTATGGTATGGCATGGCATGGCACAGCATAGCATAGCATAGCATAGCATAGCATAGCTTAGCATAGCATACTATACCGGGTAGAAAGGAAGACATTACATCATTTTAAGCCAGTGATAGTTCTCGGTATTTGGAACATACTTTGTATCTTACATATTTGTCTCTGACCATTTCCTACGAAGATATTTTTTGTTTTGTCGAAAGCATGCTGGCAACACTGCAGATTGTGTGGGTGTCACTTTCAGTTGGTCAGTACATAAACACGCTTCACTATTTCTTCCACACGCCTCGTGAACATAAACAAATACGATACAGTCTCCTTTCATGTTTACTGTGCGAGTGTAAGCCAATCACAATCGTTATCTCCACCCTGCAAGCGACCGACGTGTTTATATCCAGAAACCGATTCAATTCCCTGACCAACCTCAACGCAACGTTGTCTAGTTCTTCACGTCTCAAAAAGCGGCTCGGAGTATTCCTTCAATTCTTTTAAGTGAATTATTTCGAAACCCTGTGTGATGTCCCATAACTATTACCGTTTAAATTATTTTGTTGTTTAACGACGCTGTTGTCAGAAATAAGTTACTCTACGCATCTTACAAATAACAAACTGTTACCTTCGTACATTCTTGTGAAATTACGCACCCAATTTGGAACAAAAACCATTTATTTTTTCGAAATCGGCTGATCAAAGAACAAAATGCCATTAGGTTCCGCTTTCCGTTGATGACTCAAATGTTGGTCATTGCGAATTATAATCTTACAAAAATGATTGCAGAGGTGACTATGTTATTTCAAACTATGTTTTAAATGAAGAGAATCGTAAGAAGAAGACGAAATAAGGTACAGGTACCAGAAATAGCTAAAGGAGACTGGTGAATAAGAAGCGGGAAGCGTACTCATTAGGCAGAAATAATATGTTTCTAAAAATAAACTAGTGGGACTACAAGCAAGATATTATCTTCGTAACTTATTATGAATATAAATTTAGTGTTTTAGTCAACCATAAACAAATATAAAAATGTTTGTTTTGTGCTCAAAGACATACAATATATTCAGCAGTGTTTTCTAATTGAAAAGTCGTTATTTGCTACTGAAAAAAACAAGTAAATTTATGACTCAGTTTGATGTCTTGCAGTGTCTCTCAGTCCTGAAAGTGTGTCCTCAACAGAACTTTTCCCTCATTCTTTACATTTGAGCACTGTCACTGTACTTACGGTAGGAACATAGCCAACGGGGTACTTAGGCGCCCAAGAATTTCATAGTCATTTATGCCATGCTTAATTTATTTTGTTCTACGTTCGGAGAGGTCCTGGAGAAATGTAAGGGGCATGGAGGAGGTGGGAGAAAGGAGAAAAAGAACCAGAGTACTGAGAGTTAGAACATAGGGGAAGAAAAACAAAGCGAAACAAACAACCAAAAACTATTGAATTCTGGACATTCCAGAATGGCAGGATGGATGAACGCTTCCTGGGCCTTATTTCAGCATAGGTGTGTGAAGGTATTTGGAATAATTTAAAAAATACGTGGTGGACTCTAGTGGAAGAGCGAAGAAATACAACGCGCATCACCATCACCTGGCCTCCAGGTGACCAAGCAAAGCCCCGAAGCTCGATGGCCTTGCTATATGAGCCACCATGACATGCAGTCCCCCACCATCCTCCTCTCTCCCTTCCTCCTTCCCTGTCGACATCCTACTCGCTTGCATGATATCGTATGCTGGTCTAGCTAGTAGAGGCTGAGAGAAATAGGTTGTGTGGTGGTGTCTTCAGTGCAGTGAAGCAGTAATGACCTAAGAACAATCAAAAGGAATGGGTAACACATGTCAAGGGATGCCGAAACCTACAGGATAATCGAAAGACAGCTCTTTCCATCAACTGTAAGTACATTTTATGTAGTCTTGGAGGATAGATGTCATCATCTGTGTTGCCTTATGCACTGCCACTTCATCATGTTTTTCATCTTCAGTCTGCCAATATAGGAATGCATATTTTTATGTAACAGGAAACTGCTGTGTGATCGTAGTGCATAACTAGCAAAGTAGTGCATATCTAATGAACTTATTAGTGTAATGGCGTAATTTTAAGCCCCCAAGCATGCATTAGGACTCCTGATGTGAATACAGTGTTTACGTCCGGATTCATTATTACTTACGTTCGACATTTAGCAGTGATTTTCTTATAAAAGCAGTCCGTTACGGTGTGCATAAAACTATAACTTATAAAGAACAATGAAACCAATTACCATTCAGTCGTGTTTTGTGGGTACTTCAGGAAATGCAAGCACATCATCTGTGTTGGGGAGTTCATTTACCGTTTGTTCTCTGTAGGTTTTAAGGTGGTGAATTTCAATTTTATGTTAGATATGAGCAGTATTATCATATATATACACACACAGTCATATTACGTATACCGAAGAGAATTTTACATTACATATGTATATGCAATATATTTGTGCAGAGTAGTTTTACAAACAAAATTCTTGCATCTATGCACAATAATAGATTTGATTTTGTTGAAGCCCCAAGATGTTACAGTTTATAAACCTTCTGAAACCATGTATGTAATTTTAAATTAGGAATGTTGCAGAAAAGCTTACAGGCATGCCCTTCTTGTACAGATATCCAGTCATTTTATTAACCTTTCGTATGAGTATTAATATAATAAGCTGCTCCATGCCTGCAGCTGTTTTCTGTGGTACGTTGTAGTCTATGTTGAGTGCTCCTATGCTACAATGTACATATAATGTAGTTTATGTAGTTAAACAACCCACTGTACGTTTTTGATGTCATGAAGCACCTAGCTATGTCCAATGTCTACAGCATTGTGGGGTGTTTGCTTCGGTTTAGCTGTAGCTGATTCGATTCCCAATGTGTAAAACTCTGCGTGGACTTGTCCTCGTATTGCTGTTTTCCTTCCAAAAATGTTAATGCCACGTGTCTTCAAATGCTAGCACTTAAGCGGGAACGTTTCTGTAATTCTAGTGAGATCCTAGTCGCTGTCAAACCTGGAAGCACTAGAAGATGAATAAAAGCGTACATTTATTGTTAGATTGTTTATTTTTATCCGTGGCGTTTCACAGAGCACACTTGGGGCGTGCATCACCTTACATGTAAAAGTAACCCCCCCCCCCCCCCCCCCACACACACACAGACTTGTCAACAGTTTTAAATAAAGTAAAGACATATGTATCGATACCACCTGAGAGTAAAACAAGTCTCATAGTGTATTAAAATTTGGAAACACTTCTTCCGACAGTCCCTCTAGATAACAAACGCGTGCGTTGTTTTCTCTTTTAATAAAATAAAAACAAATAGAGATCTAACGCCAAAGTTATAAGTAAATGAGATAAACCATTATTGCAGTACCAAATTATCAACATTATAGGTATCACTTGATCTTTAAGGAGTGAAGTATGTATCTAATTCTCATGCAACCCTAATACAATTAAATGCATGCATATTTAGGCATAACTGAAAGAGAGAGAGAAAAAAAACGGAAGATTCTGTAGCCCAGGTATTTATATTATGTAGACGATTACAGGCAACAATACTCTTATCGTACTAGTGGGCTGACATCGCATAGCCTACTAATTTTAAAGGATGGCGTCGCATTCAAGGTCACTTGAGCGTGACTTCTTAAGGGTTCAATGTATCCACCAATATGTGTGCACCTTAGGTACTTAATTAGCATTATAACGTTTATCACATAGTTATGTGACGTCATAATTGAAGATTGGCAAATCGATTCACCCGCGTAACTTACAAGTATACGGTTACACGCCCCTTGGGTCCTACGTAAACGCTACACGTCATCTATGGTATTCCTCGCCGAATGCATTACACATCCTGCAAAAATAAAGGCTTATTTCCATGTAGTAGTTTCGCACAATTCAAACAGAAATCCTTTCTCCTGCTGCTAACGGAGTCCCAGCGGGTTATACGCCATTTAAACATTGCTCTCCTTACGTCTTACGGCTTCATATGTTTGCTATGGAATATTTTAAATATTGTAGCGCTTTCTGAGCGATTGTTTATCCAGAGCTAGTGTAACGTTTTTGAATTCTACTTGGAGGCACCCAACAATTTTTCATGCCAAGTTCCTTTTAAAATGTATCCACCCCAGACCCAAAAAAGTACTTGGAAGGAGATGTAGATAATCCTATAAAAGTTGGTCCTGTTAGTGTGCCCCTACTCGACTCATTAAAACACTTGATTTCTAAGGTGTATTAAGGCTCTGTGAACATCCAAAAATCAGTGCCTTCCATTTACTTTTGACATTTTCGCACATATACTGCAAACATGAAACATGTGCCCAGTATTTTAATGAGGTATGTCAAACAGTTGTTAAGATATTAATTTTTTTATTTATCATGAATCTTTTTCATATGGTAGTATGAAATGCTCCTCGGACCCTATGGTTTATCTTATCGCTCCCAAAATTTTCGTTAAGCTTAGTATACAAACTTGCAGAAATAATTGTGCAGGTATTTTTTAGTTTTCATTAGTGTAAGAGAAAATAATTATATAATTATGTTTTCAATAAGCTATGAAAATAATTTCAACTGAACTGTGGAATATTTTTACCTAGTGCACCATGAGTTTTAAATCCATAATTCCTTAAGCTCTCTTGAAAATTTCAACTAATAAGCTCTAAACTGTGGTCCAAATAGCATTGTGAATAGTGAAAAACGCTGAAAAAAGGAAGGGAACATGAGAAAAATAGTTTAAGGTTCAACACTGCTTTACCTAAATGCTACAGGCAGTGTTGCCATGTCTGTCGAAGTACAAGCACAAGATTTGATTTGAAAAAAGCAGGAGAAAACAGTAGACTTTTTAACCGGCAATTTTGCTTAGTGTATAGATTGATAATAATAATGATGATGATGATAATAATAGTAATAATAATAGTAATAATAGTAGTAAGAACAGTAATAACGGTAATAATAATAATAATAATAATAATAATAATAATAATAATAATAATAATAATAATAATAATAATAATAATAATAATAATAATAATAATAATAATAATAATAGTAATAATAATACTAATAATAGTAATAATAATGATAATAATAGTAATAATAATGATAATAATAGTAATAATAATGATAATAATAATAGTAATAATAATGATAATAATACTAATAATAATGATAATAATACTAATAATAATGATAATAATACTAATAATAGTAATAATAATGATGATGATAATAATAATAACAACAACAACAACAATATCAACAATAACATCAACTATAGCAACAATAACAACAACAGTAACAACAGTAACAATAACAACAATAACAACAATAATAACAATAATAGTAATAGTAATAATAGTAATAATAGTAACATTTGCTCCAAAATTCTTGCGCTGTAGAATTACTGCGATATGCAATGTCACTATTGCGCAATAGCCTCCATTGTGTATCTATTTGTTGAATTTCTTCTCCTTTCACCAAATTAGGAAACCGAGAAGCAAGTGGTGCAATTGACTGAACTGTTTGGATTTTAGCTGGTTCTAACACTTCCAACATTATAGGAAGAGGATCACTTAATGAAAAATGACTGAGTATCACATACAGTGGAATTCAAATGCTCAGGTTTAATGTAGCAGTCAAGGATAGTTCGCAATGCAGAAACAACAGATGTGGTATATTGTTTATGTACAGGTGATTATATTAATCTTTTGTTTTTATAAATGAGGGAAATGCCTTGCCTGAAAATGTTTTTGGAAGAGCGAATTATATGCTGTTAATCAAAATAACGTTTAAAATGGAAAATGCATAAAATGCAGGAGGTTTTGAAGAATTTCCAGTTTTTAGCAGTAGATTAGTAGATTTGCAAAAAAGCAGATATCGTGCAAAATCAGTGGACCTGGCAACCCTGGCTACAGGATCGATTACATAGCCATTTATGGCTTTAAAATGGTTGATATAAAGACGCCGATTGTTAAAAATGAAAGTACAAGTTACAAATAAATAGAATAAGAATGAAAAAAGTTGAAAATCCACATTTTTAACCAAATTTCATACATAACATTGTCTTAAGTTAATAAATTACGGGAAGTCGCCATTACTTCATTACCACTCTACAATCACTATTGAATTGCATTTATAATTGCAGCAGGTGTGCTGTATGTATAAATGTGAAAAAAAAAAAAAAAAAAAAAAAAAAAGCCTTAAAATGCGGCTCAGACAAAGCGCACCGAGTATCGCATTCAGTCTTTGACATGTAAGCTTTTGCTCCTTCAGAAATTTCTCTGTAGGCATGCATGTTACGAGGAAGCGCACAATTATCTTTACATTTATCCCTCAATTTCTTTTCACCATTTTTTATAAATCTGATGAACCTTTTCGATCGCAAAACTAGCCCGGTTTGCTTCTATCGTCCATCTTTCATCTTCTGTCTCCCTTTCCAGAATCCAGGGACATTCTTTTACCCAGTTTCCGAACATCCCCTATTCCAATCTGTTCTAACAGTTTCCTATTTATCCCGAGACAACTCTTAAAAGAGCGTCCATGGGTACATCTATTTGGCACTTCCGACCTTGTTGGTCTTCGCTACTTTATTCACCTCACCACACTTCCACACGTGTAATACAACCACCATATACCTAGTTGGTGGTATGTATTGCTAATATTTTAAACTACGGCAACTGCCAACGTGGAAATTCAGTGTTACGTATGGAAACCTGCATCGCTTCTTTGTTTAGATAAGATCATCAAATTGAAGTAAAATTGCTCTTGAAGGCTCTATAGTAATTCAGTGAAAAATTGAATTAAAACAAGTTTGTGGATTCTGTATTAATATGGTCAAACTTCCGCGTACGAACCCCAAGAAAAATAGTTAAATGAGGTTGAAACGTTAAATGAATAAGTCACTTAAGCGTATTCATCATTGTCGAATAGCTCAGCATTGAGCAACACATTTATGTTCGATTTTTGTGACATTTGTTATAAGAATGCCTACGTGACAGCTCGGCGCAGTTCTAACCTTCGTGTTTTATAGGCCATTAAATACAGATATACGATGACACGCGAAATTGACAGTCATTCTGCCATAGATAAACTTCATTCGCAATATCAAACTTTGCACATTCAACTATCAAATAGGCTTTGCACTGATAACTATGTTTAGCTTTGAAGGTCGTTCAAAGTAACCCGCGAGTCGCCCAGGCCTGGTTTAGGGATATCGAATAATTAATGTTTATACTTTGCTGCTCACGATTATGTTCAAGTTGCCAACTGTATTAATGTAATTTGAGTCGAAGCAACACTCCACGTTCCATTAATTGATAGTATTCACCTAGAACGCGTTTTGCTAGATCTTCCAAACATGAACATAAGAGAGTTACATAAGTAGACTCAAATTATATTAATTTTGTACTTCAGTGTTATATTTATTTTATTTCATAAAGTGTATTTATTGCAACCTATAAATTGTTTCTGTATATCGATCGAGATTTTTACCTTTGGACTTCGGGCCCAAACGACCTAGTTGTCAACGGGCCCTTAAACCTCACTCACTGACTCACTCACGCTTTCGTATATTGAAATTTTGTTTTAGTGCATACTTAGTATGCCTTTTCTATATTGAGATAAATTTGTAATGAAAGAGTAAAAATAATATACTTTGGATTACATCCAGTAATTGACTACCAAAAGAGGCAATGAGTACCGAAATTTATGAGTTGCGATAGTATTTTACTGGGAGTCCAATACGGTAGGTTAGTACGAAAGTTTATTCTCGGGATACATTTGTTAGAATTATTATAAAAGTTAGCACGTCTATTGTTGACTTCATTAATATTATTTCGGTTGCCCTCCATCTTTTTCCATAATCAGTAATTTCATCATAAAAAGAGAAAAATTGGCAAAGAGTATCGGCAATTTCATAATATGATTTCGATAGGTTTACTTGAAACCGGATTTATTCACTGGGAAGTCACTCGGTGTATTAGAGTAATTCTATTTTTTTCAGATGTATTATATATATATATATATATATATCACGCGGTAGCGCGCAACATAGCCAAGGCTCGGGGCAGAGTTAGTGTTTGAGAGAGAAAATGAAGAAAGACAGTGAAAGGACTGAGTCAAGGTTACGGGAAGGAAATAGTTGAGAGTTGTAATTTCACGAAAGGCTGTAGACCATGTTAACGTCAGTAAAAGTGAACTGTGTTGTGCAAAGCTTTGGAGGAGAATAAAATGAGAAAAAAGTAACGACTAGATTTTGTCACAATATTAAATAATTGGATTCCAGCGTGTATATTAGAATGAATTTGCGGACATCGGTTTGGCAAGCGCGCAAAGCGGAAGCTCAGGAATGTTGATACTGCTCAGGTCTCGTGGCTAGTGCTCGGAAAGCTTGAAAGAATTCCGCCACTCCGCTCGTTATTGCGTAGCTGATAAGTTGATATAGGTTGCGCGTTTGTTCTTGACGAATGACCTTGAGCAGAAATCCAGTGAGTAGGCCTACTCTTAATAAACAGGTCAGCAAATGTTTATGCTACGATAACAGACATCTCTGTTTTTCTCTGTCGCGTTTGTGTATACAGTCGACTGCAAAAGTTTTGTGTGGTACGGATGTATGCATGCAACGAAAATAACAGTAATTCAGACGAGGGAGAAATGTCGGGAATAGAAGAATGCAAGAAAGTTAAGTGGAAACAGTTATAGAGGTATAGTGTGTAATACGTGTGGCTGATATTACTGGAAGTGTGATAAATTGATCTGTAGTGTTGTACTACTTCAGCTCAGAAACATGTGCGTCACCTCACTGCAGACTGTACCTTCTCTCTCTCCATGCGAACGTTCCCGGAAAAGCTGAGTAGTAGCTCGCATTCAACCTTTCATATAAAATTTTCATTCGTCAAGAAGTAACGCGCGACCCGTAACAAACACAGACACGTGACAAAACCAGTTTTCTAGACTGGCCCAGTTTGGACGTTCACTCGTTGCAGGTGTGAATGCATGCTTGATAGCAGTAGCCGCATTAGTAAACAAAACATTCGCTTCTTCAGTCCTACTGTTGGCAGATTATGCAGATAATGCATTCAGTATTGTTCAATTATCTCCTTTGCCTTTCACGTTAGATGAGTTTGTTGCTCGACTTTTGTATTCGTTATATTGGAATCTACCAACATGCGAAATTTGCGCTCGTAACCAGTGTTGCCATGTCTGCCGAAGTAAAAGTAGAAGATTTGATTTGGGGAAAAAAAAAAAAAGGCAGGAGAAAGCAGTAGATCCTTTTAACCGGCAATTTTGCTTGGTGTGTACATATTTGACAATAATGATGATGATAATGGTGATCCTGATATATTCGCTCCAAAATGCTTGTGCTGTAGAGTTACTGCCATATGCAATGCCAGTATTGCGCAATAGCCTCCATACCTTATCTATTTGTTGGATTTCTTCTGCTTTCACCAAATTAGGAAACTGAGAAGCAACAACGTACTTTCCCGGTAGACCACAAGGGAATCTCACTTCAGAGATAAGTAGCCCAAGAGCGACTTACAAATTGTAAGTACGTTATGTCCCGGGTTTAAGTAACCTTTAGAAAGTATCGGGAATGTACGAATCGGCTGGGGAGTTTGTCGTGCTGGCAAGTTGGCCATGGTAGCTTAGTGGTTAAAGCTGCCGCTCTATAAGCGGAAGATCTGTGGTTCAAATCCCGGCTATGACATTGAATTTTTCAGTCTTGATTCCACACCTTAAACATTGTACACACACGGCTTGTGTGTTTAAAAACACCAGCAGTAAGTTTGCATAAATAAATAATAACAAAAATATTTTATTCGCCACGTTAGTTGGCATGTCGTCTTGAATAGTTAGCGACGCAGGCAGTTTCACCATCCCAAGATGAGCGGTTTTCATGTTACTCGCGTTTGCTCAACAGAACTCAGACAAGACGTGTTTTAAATGGCTTAACGCGGCTCACGCGTTAATACCTACTATGTGATGAACCACAGTCCAACATTTGCTTTAAAAATTAATGAATGTGGTATCCATCGTTGTCAGTTTGAACAAAACAAATGCGATTTTGAAGATTTAAACCATTCTGATAGCGATTCCGAGACAGTTAATGTGAACACCGAGAACCGTGCTGGTTCCATCCATTGGTGTAACTTTAACGAATGTGTACCAATGAATAATGATGCGGGAAGTGTGTTGTTCGGACTATGAATACACAAAATTGGTGAAAGGTGATTTTGTCTGTAGCACAAAGCGTCCTAATTTTCACAAATTAGAAGATCGTGACGTTTTTAATATCGTGAGGCATAACTTCGCGCTAAAAGCAAAAAGTAAAGCTAAAAGGGAATTGCTCACCGCCAACAATCCTGCTAATAAGACTACCAAATCATCTTTACCTCTTTGAACAAGTTAAAAATCAATTTTGCGGGACTGTAAATCCATGACAGAGTACATTAAATAGTTGGCTGAGAATCCTGTGAAGTCATACTACCCATCTCCTGCCTACCGTCTACACAAATCTAATGGATTGAAGTCCTTTTTAATTTCGTGAACCCAAAATTAAAGAATTTCCTTCCGGCTTCTTTCGTGATACATTTTGTGAGTTCCTAGTGAATGTATTGCCGCAATAACACAGTTTTAACACATAGCATTGTCTATTTAATGTAATAAGAAATTGTTTTGACTTTCTGACTAAAACACATGCCTTGAAAAATAAAAGTAGAAGTGTCCAACAACAATGACATGTTCCTCTGTGGCTTCATTTCCATGTATTATGAAACTGTTCCTCCTCTTGTTGCTCGTTACCGCTTGTATCAAAATCTGAAGTATGAGGTTCGTAGAAATGTTCATTCAGCTTATCCTTGCTTGTTTCGTATATATTTTCACGTTCCACCAATACATATATATTTGCTTGTTTCAGCACGGAGTTCACATTGTATTTCTGAATTCTTGTTTCTATTTCATTACCTATTGTGAATTCTCTATCACTGTTTTTATCGTTATTGCCTTCATTGTCAGTCTTATCGCAATAAACACTATATAACTCAATAATAATGCGTTTACGATTTCGAGCATTGTATCGTTCTGTTCTTTGTCGTTTGCTGCTTGGATGAACACAGTGAAGGACGAATTGTCTTACTAGAACTTATATCTGAGAAGTAGAACCTAGGAATAGTTATAGGTTTTAATAAACCCCCTCTGAAATTTTCATGCGGCATAAGTTGCTATTTTAATAACTTCATTTGTTTATAATGTGTCCTTAAAATTGAAGGAACATAGAGTACTGGAATCGGGCAAAAAATGTTTTGTTTTGCAAAATTCTACCAGTATGTATCTTCTGGGAAGTTTGTCTCTGTAAAGGATTGAAAATGAGTTCCCTTGTGAGTTTCACTACTCACATTGCAGCCATATGCCCAACATCGAGACATTTTATTTTTCACACTATTATCTACGTTGTTTGTATGATTCTGAACTGACTCCGTAACAACATCACCAAAATACCTGCTCTTCGCCTTAAATACTAACAAGAGCAATTTTTGAAAATGTATTAGTGCAGAAGCAGTATTAAGCAAGTGCTGAAATTCCACGTGCCTGCAGCGCGCTGATGGAGTTGATGACGTATGACGTGTCCATTATTTCGCTTGCACAGCGATAAGTTCCGCCAAGTAAAAAGGCAATCTTACCACTGCTTTTTAAAAGCCATGTCCTTCATTTAGGAAGAAATATGAGTTTTGTATTTCGTTCCCCTTTAAGTATCAATGAAGCTCCGTAGTCTATTAAAGAAGTGGATTATAAGGAACCTACACATAGTTTATGAAACCTTAAGGATCGTTGTTTAAAACCACAGTTATAAATTGAGGTTGCGAATTGACAAACAAACGCAATTTTAAAATCACAATTACAAAAGAAGGCTGGTTTACTTTTACGTGGAGAACTTGATATGACAACATATCCTTCTCTCCATTCATTTGTTCCGCATTAGTTCTATGTGTGAGCAGTTTTATTGTAAACTGAAGATGGTAAAGTCTAAAAGCAGATCGCCATTGACAGATGAAAACACACGTGCTCTTTAGTGTGACAGTACTTATGGACTAACGTTAGGTGTGTGAGAAACAGTAACGGCGGCGCCGTGGCCGAGCGGTTAGTGCGCTCGCCTACCACCTAGGCGGCCCGGGTTCGATCCCAGGGACCCGCATGTGGTATTCGTGGCGGACGAAGCGGCGTCAGGGCGGGTTTTCTCCGGGTTCTCCGGTTTCCCCCGCCATCTCATTCCACCGGTGCTCCATCTTCATTCCATGTGTCATCAGTGTCACCGCCTGCGGTGCCGTAGTAGTAAAAGCGGGCGTTAAACACTACAACAACAACAGAAACAGTAACGCGCCCGATGAAGCAAAGAATACAGTAATGAAAAATAAATGTTAAAGCCCTCTGTCTGTGTACATAACGTATGTATAAAATCAAACGTGTGTTCGAGAAATTTCTTTACACAGCCACTGCGGCTTTCCAACTACCTCCTTGAACCATGCACCATTGCGTTCCGTTCCGTTCCGTTCCCTGACGTCACAATTGGTGCAATCGCGATGACCACTTTGCCAACTCCTGATCTAGAGGATTTTTACGGTGGATCGTCTCATTTATCCCGTATAATTGTAATTTTGCACATTGCTAATAATGGATGAGAAATGTGCTAGTATTCACACAAGAGTGTGAAAGCTCTACGAATCGTGTGACTACCCTAACTTCCTACAGACAGCCTGCCTTCCAAGTTCTGGAAATGTTGCGCTACCCTTCGGCGGTGAAAGATAATTACAGTAGGCGACATTTTAAACCCCTAAACCTTGTCTTTTGTCCCGTCTTAATGTAATAACCTAAAACCTACATAGTTTTCACATAACGCAGAGAACATTAATATAGACAGTGAAATAATAGTGAAGCTGGTGAATACAGAGATTCCAGACTGCCAGACCACCAAGTTAACCTCGTTAGATAAAACATTCAAAGTCTGCACCATGAAGAAAATGTATATTCTTGGTTGTTAATATAAAGTACAGGCTCACCGATCTCTAATATTAGTAGTTGTTTCTTTATAAAATTATTTAGCATGTCCTACTAACGAACTTGATTACACTATAATTAAAAGGGAAACAAAGTTTTCTACATGAGGATTATTAAATGGCGTTGGCAGCGCGAATTTCAGTGCATATGTCTATAGAATTAGAGTGAAGATGTCCAAAGGTTTTGGCACTGTTATATTACACACATATATTGTTAGTCCGATTTTTAAAAAGCTTGTTGCAATGTGATGATTATTAAATTCCATGCTGTTTGCATGACCATGAGAAAAGAAAACCGAATAGCAATTTACCAGTTGAAAAAGTTAAGTTTTTTAAAATTCAAACCAATAATAAGGAATATCTTGGAAACGGTTAACACCACAAGAAATGTTTCTGGGCATAAATTGTATGGATTAACAGTGTCTATATTTCTTGTGTAGTAAGATTTTGTATATCTCTACGGTTTACCTACTACACAAAATTCATTCAGAATTTAGGACTTCACGGGCTATTCCTTGAAAATTCAAAGTATATATTTTATATCGCGCAGATGTCTTAAATATATGGGTTTTAATCAGAATAATTAGTCGATTTTAAGACAGTTTAAAAAATGTGTTTTTATCCCTGTAAAGAGCATTTTTGGATTGGAGGTTTTTCTTGAACCACTTAAGGTTTGTTCTAACACGATCCGGAATCAAGTCTGAATCATCTGAGTGTGCGCATGGCTAAGTGGCGTTTCAACGTGGCAGACAATCAATTCAGAACTGGCTCTGGACTTCCAATTCGCTGTTGCAACAAATTTAGGAACTAGTGCTGAAGTAGTGAAATCGGTTCTTTATCAAGAGTAGCAACTGAAATTGTGGACATGACTAAATGGTATGCTCAGATTATTCACAATTAAATGAAACAGAGTATCGAAAATGTGATATACTCTCTGTATTCAGCAGAAAAAAACATTTATTATCGGGAGGATCATTTGGTTTGGTTCTTTGAAGTTTTTGCACATTAAATTCACACTCGTTCATAGTTGCAGACCCTGAGAAGGATAGGGGATAATGTTAGGAGTTTTTTTGCAACGGTGGAACGAAGAAGCCCTGGCAAAACGGTTCAAGTAGTGTTCCAAGGATACCTACAAAATTCTGAGAGGAGCATACTAGACTGTGCATAGGAAATTGTCATCATCCCAGGACTCCCGCTGCTGTAATTGTTCTAAAAGGCGGCGTTCAGTAAATTTCGTGGCTAAAGGCAGGTTTGCTTTGTCCTATGGTCATTGGTAAACAAGATTTAATTATCTTACTTTCAACGCCACAGATTGTTGCGAAATTGCGAATAGTTGCAGCCAAGGCAGTTTATACACTTCTGGAACATCGCTGTCCACAACCTTCGCATTGTCTGCAAAACCAAGAGTCGCGAACTATCCGAATAGACAAAATGTAATTCATTTTTGAATCGAGGGAAGTCAAAATAAACGGAGTAGTGGTCTTTTAAAGAAGTCAATACACATAGAATTTTGTTTTATACCCTTTGTGTTTGGTTGAAACTACTAATTAAGGGAACTCTAAAACTTTCGAAATCCTCCAAATGTTGTAAGAATCTGAAGGAATTTATTCAGTAATTTCAAAATACTACCGCCTGTGTTACTGCGGATTTTCATTTGAAGTAATTCTGGCATGGGCGTCGGCAATATTTTTTTTTTTTTTTTTTTTTCCAGTTTTATTGTTAAAAGTTTTTGACCAGACAATATTAATTCATTATTCTGTTGTCAAAAATTGTAAAAGATGAGTTGTATCTATCTGTTGCAAATGACCGTATTAATTTGTGCAAATAAAAGTTATTGATTTGGTTACATAATTATATTACAAGTTTTCTGTTTTCAATCTCTGTCGGTAAGAATTCTCGTGGACTTAAATTGTAAAAATTTGTAAAAATATATACATTTTATAAGTAGAGTTGCGGCGCGGAATCACGCTCGACGACAATAATTAGTAAAGGTATGTAGCTACTAATTGACAATAATGTATTCCTTGTGTACATTGAGCTCATTCGTAACACAGGTGCTGTGAAACAATCAAAAGCATCTCTTTTGTACGAGTATCCGAGGAAAAACTGTTCTTTGCATTAAAATTAAAACAACAGTGTAATAGTCAGTAATTTACTCCAGATTTAATTTATCAATTTTCAAGGGGGAGGGGCCAGAGCCCTCCCCCCTTTCGCCCCTTCGAAACGCCAATGAACTCCGGTCGTTTTAGAAGTGTCTGATCTGACGTCTACCCGCTTTGATGAACTCGTGTGCGTTGTTTTATTTTTCCATTTCTTCTAGTTTTCTAATTTGTTCTTGTATTGCATTTTATGTCCAAGACTTCCTTTCAAGTATGTCAAATAATATTTCTCATTCCGAACACCTCTTTGTAAATGTACAATAAGGAGTGGACTCTGAAATTCTTCAACTGATGTTTTAAACTCTAGGAACCATTCAAAGATTCGGAACCAAAGAGCGGTTCGACACTATATGTTAAAAAACAGTTCGTTTTTCTCTCTTGCCAGCAACTGCCTAGCACTTATGAAAGTTAGCATCCGTTTACCTACAACTTTGTCCAAAATATATGTAGGTTTGGGTGATAGGTATATGAAAGTAAATGGGAAAAGCTTGCACATCAGTAAACCAAATGCGTTTATTTGTTATGCATTTCTGTGCCATGTTGCAGGATAGACAGTCTCTGTCAGCAATGTGTAAAGAGGGCTTGCGGGACATGTCTGTATTCCTGCAATTTCACCAGCTCCATCGTGCCAATTCATATAATGACAACACTACATTTTTTGAGGTTTCTTAAGATGCAAAGCACACAGATCTTAAGCTGTTAACCTGTACATTAACATAATTAAACGCAAAAGATATCTTGTCCAATATCAAAATTATACACGTATCTCAAATATCAGAAAAACTGAGATAATTATGTTGTCTAGAGGACCATAACATTGTACTCGGGGAAGGGGGGAGGGGGGAGCTTCTGAAATGTCTGCTATAAATTGCTTGGTCATCGCTTCACAAATACTTTCAATTAGCTCACTTGGAAGTTGGAACAGTTTTGGACAGTCCGGTGAAAGTTAATTCCTCCAAGTGCTGACGTAGATGAGACTCAGTCATAACGAAAGAGTCGGGTTGCTGTCTATGAAATACCCGCGGTTCTGTGGTGACTTGCATCTCGTTCACGAAGAGCCAGCTTCGGTTTACACAACGCCGTAACATATCTAAATCTTCATAATCTCTTTTGTTTCTGCTTTTCTTGTTCCATAAACGTGTTGCAAGTTTGCATTGGTCTTATTATAATTCAGAGGCACAATTTAAATGTTTTTTCTAGCTCTTTAAAGTTTCTTGCTGTTCCTATCATATTTTTTGGGGGTGGGAGGATGTTTCATGTTTGTGTACAACTTTTGATACATTTTAAATATGGAAATACCCAACTCTATTCAGACAATAAAAAGCAACAATACAGCTTGCATTTTATTTCACTTCCCGTTAACAATTTATACGAATGATACCATGAAGACGTGTTGAATATCCATATGTTTGTCCAGCAATACCGTGTACAGCTAAGCTTAATGAAGTCTACCGTTGTCCGAGTTCGCTCGCTTTATTTATTTTTTTTTTTTTCTTCATTGTTCCATTTATATCCCGTCTGTAGCTGCAGAGGTCATATCGGCGGCCTTGCCTATTGGCAAATGGTGTTACTCGTTTAACAGTGGGTTTTTCGGTCTGTGGGGGTTTTTATACGTTGAATTCACACTTTCATTCATACTTCCAGACTCAGGGAAGGATGAGGAATAATCTTGGCTGGAGAAAAATTCCTACCTCCCTGCCGGGAATCGAACCCGATACCCCTACCCACGGGGCCAGCCCAGATCGCTCGCTTTGTGGGGTAATTCGTTCACTGTCAGGCATTGTTGAAACTAGCCTCTACAAGCCAGCACCTTTATTACTCACAGCATCACTCAGTACAGTGAATTTCATCGAAGCAAAACGCTTAATGAAGCCGTCAAGTGCAGTGTTTTTGTACTATTCATGCCTGCTGGTTTCACAAGAACATGCGCAGGGTGAAAGGCATAGATTTCCCCACTTCACAACGTTGTCGTCCTCTAAAGCTTGTTTTCATCGAAAATATGGGATCCGTCTTGAGATCGGCTATTTTCGAAGTCTTTCGTAAGGGCGGGCAAATTCTCTTAAGCCATGCTTTCCTCCAATTTGAAAACTGAACTGAACTAGAGCTTAACATTTTTCAGTTGAGGGTCACATGATGATGAATGGGCGCCTTGTTTATTATGGAAGTGCTTTCCTCCGGCGGAAAACTTAATCTAGGCGTCGAAAATTACTGTGGCAGTCGTTTTTCAGTTCACTTCAGCTCAGTTGAGCTTGGGCCAATTGAAGTGAGGTTATTGTAGCGGTATTGGTTGGTTTACTTTACAAGTGTGATATAATGGGTGGAAAACGAAGGTTTTCACGCAGTGAAGAGGAAAGAATTACTTATTTGTTTCGTCAGAACGAACCTGGCAGCATGCAGAGTATATAGAAATGTAGAGAAAAAAATCTGATGTGTTGCACTCACGTGAGTTTCTCCACTCTTGTACTAACCATTCCTACAAACTATTATTCCTTTGCAGAAATTATCTTATGCTTATTTGTTGTAGATGCAAGGGGAATATTATAATACAGTAGGCTATGAGCGACAGTCAAATCTTTAAAAGCTTTAAGATCCCTTTCTCTTTGCACGCATAACAAAAAATGAACAACGATGTTCCATTTCACGAAAGATTAAAGTTTTCCGAAACTCACACACATAACAAGGAATATCTCCGAAACGGTTCACTTTACAAGAAAATTTATTTAGCTATAAATTGTGTATTTTAGCAAGATCTACATTTTTGTAAAGTATGATGTGGTATATCTCTAACGGTTTACCAGTTATGCAAAATTCGTTCAGAGTAGATACGACTACAGGGGCTATAGCCAGAAAATTCAAGATATGCATTTCATTTCTCATCAAAATATCTCAAACATATGGCATTTTAATCAAAATCGTTAGAGCCGCTTTCAAGAAAATCAAAATTTTCGAAACATTTTCATGTAAGGGGTACTTTAGGGTGGGGCTATTTTCTTCAAAATCTTCGTGTCGCATCCTTGAAAGACATTAAACTTAAATACCAACTTTGGTTTTTAAGCGACTCTTCGTTTTTGAGTTATGCTGTCCCCCCCCCCCCACACACACACACACACACACACGCACGCACGCACGCACGCACGCACGCACGCACGCACGCACGCGCGCACACACACACACACACACACACACACACATTTTTCTGTAAATGCTTTTTTGGATTCAGGGGTCTCAAAACATATTTCCTGTTAAATCTCGACATAGAATTTTGGGTGGAACACAATACTTTCCCAACTTACTAGTAGAGAAAGTAAAAGCACTTTGAAAGGAAACAAACGACTCAGGAAAATCATGTACCTACATAAGTAAATAAGATTTACTCTTTTTGGATAACGTTTAATAATTTTCAGTTTGTTTCTAAAAAAGAAAGGGTGTGTCGTAAAGACACACGATAGAAGTGAAACTTTAGTACTACAGGGCAACATTTTAATTATTCATTAATCACTTTTGAGTAGCATAAATTGTGTCTATCATTCATTTATTTATATAAAATTATACTTCAAACCGAATGGATTATTTACAAAATCTCGATTGAAAATATTATGTGCAGTCTTGAATTTGTTAAAATCAGAATTCTGTAAGTAATCACTGATAGGTGCCCGAGGAGGTGGCTGAGCCAAGGTGCTAGTTGCTGGTTCATTGTCTTCATTATTTACACTGTCCAAACTAACACGTGTTCTACTCCTTTCTCTACTATCTCGTTCAATTTCAGACTTTTATTTTTCTTTTCACATTCTGAACTTTCACTTCACCCGCACGTTTTCTTTCACGCCACGCTATTGTTCTTTCTGCGCCTGACTTAGGCACATTCACAACAAAATTATATATTTTAATGAAGAAAACAATTATAAACAACGAGAAGACTACACAATACTCGAAATGTGTTTTGGTTATACACACGTGTTTCAAGGGATGCTCTGTTGATAACCAACAGCTGTACTCGGTGATCGCCACGCCGCCTGAACGCAGTACATGCAACCACGGACAATGAGAATGAAAGAAAACGAGAAGAGCGCATGTCTCACTCTTCACCGATACCCTAAGGCAAGCGAGACACTGCTCTCACTCTACCCGACACAGTGTTTACCCCCACCATTTTTCGTCACACAAAAAGGTTGCGGATCAGAATTTCGGAGCCCTCCCATAAGAAGTTTCACTTCAAAAAAGTGTGCAAAGATTCTGGAATAAGTGGAACACAACAGTGTAGCCTTGGTTGGTATAACCTCGTCATGTAGGCACTACACGTGATCGTTTGGTTGAGGTTGCGTATCTGCTAAAAGAGCTGCTTCATCAGAAATACTTTACCTGGGACGTCTGAAGTTGATGGTTATAAAACATGATGATGCCTCATTAAATTCGCTGGGGCCACCCACCTCCCTTAAGTGACTTGATTTATATAGTTTTATTTCAAGCATCTATAACTAAATGTATAAATGTAACCCAAGTGGGAATTGTCAATTACGTGTATTACTACAAGTTGTGCAATAAATGGGTGCAATATAATGCTACATGTGCGCAGTAAGCGCAGTTGAGCGTTTTGTAACTTTAGTTATGTTATACTAATACAAAATATAGACATATTGATATAAGGAAACACTATTTTAGGTTATGTCAGTGCATTCTGGGACTAATTAAAGTTTGTTTACCTATATCTTGCGTAGGTAATATTAAGACTGGATTTAATTTTGGTGGTAATCGAAGTACCCCACGAACTTTTTTCCTTCAGCTGTCTCATAACAAAATATCCTAGGCACCTTCTGAACTACGATTAGCCAACACGGGATGTACATCAGAGGTTTTCCAAAACTTTGCTCATCAGTACTATCTGTTAATTCATCCACCAAAATAAACGCAAACACCAAAGTATCCAACTCACTTTTTTCACTGCCATGCAGCTTTCTCAACCACATTTCAGCCATTTTACCCAATGATATGGTGTTTTAAGTTCAGTTTTAAGCTTTCGGTCGAATTTCCTTGGAAAGCATAACTGAAAACTGAACTGAAGGAACTGAACTGTTCAGTTTTCAGTTCAGTCTTCAGACTGGAGGAGAGCAAGACTTTACTGGCCAGAGCCTACGCATGCGTCGACGCACGCAACGGTATTACAATGCCATGCATATTTTATTCGTTTATACATTTGTGGGAATTCTCTTATTAATGTAAGCATGTATAAATAACTTCATAAAAATTAGCATTTTCACACCAACCTACATGGAGCGTGTTAACAACGAAACTTATAGTCTAATATTATAAAATGTTTTAATCAAGCGAAGGGCGCACATTACTCCTTTTGTAGTGATGCCGAGAGTGAAGTTTTGAGACATTATATAAGAATAGCAATAACAAGATCTGTGAAAAATAAATTCATTGAGAGGGATCAGGAAATTGGAAAATTATTCATGTTAGCGAAAACTGCACTATGGTTTCATCTGTATACATCTATGCTCTTTATTAGTTTATAGTAGCATCACAGCCTCTTCCAGAGTGTATGGTTTTTTCGAAACTCACACTTGACGATTACTGTTTCTTGAACGTAATCTGCACTAATATCAGTGTACAGGAGTAAGCCTTGCGGTTAATACCTCCGTTCAATAATTATAATCCTCGCATGTAGAGGCGGAACGTACTGCAGACTCCAGCGAATCCTAAGCTTGCCCCCCCTACCAGCGCTGCCGAATGTGGTACACGCATCTCACGCGCTCTTATCTATAGAACCTCTGCCGGTACACGTACTACGCTTGGCAACAGCGCTCCGCTTGAGCATTGGCCAGCGTTCACATGCCATTGACTTTTTCGAGCAGTATAGAAGCTTAGTTTTTATCTACTTCTGCCCAAGCCTGTTTGCTTAGCCAACACACACGTACCTCGTTCTGGCGCAACCCTCCGCTCCGCACTGAGCAATAAGGTTCGGACCTGCCAGTTACTGTGGTATATCTACAGGACCCGGAACCTTGCTGGGGGCATAGTCAAATGAGACATTGCCTATTTTGGAGATACAGTAGGAGTTAATTAACATTATATTATAATAATTTTCATTCTAGCTTAATAACCGGCGCGCTATCTTGTGGGAAATGGTCAGTATAGTGAATGATTTCATTCTGAATACTTTTTGAAACGAACTTTTTAAAAAAATATTTTGACTAATTTGCCACAATCTTTCAGCGTTTAATTTTTAAGTTTGTTCTAGGTTCCCACACTACTGTGCATTTCCAATATTTTTAGTTTTCGACATTCTTTGAGTTTTATCTTGCCTTCAATACAAGCTTTAGAATTTTGTATACATTATTAATTATTACACGTTTTAAACCTTTTATTAGATTTCATCCACTTTAACATTTTGTGTTTGTCATAGCAGAACGATAGGTTAAACACCGGCATTGCAGTGACTTTAAGGTGACAAAGGGGCAAACATTGTCAATAAATAGAAATAAACACGAAAAACTTGTCGTTTCTGCATTTCGCTTAACGCGTACATACAGAATAGCTTTAAGTACAATAATGTAACAGTAGTAATAGCAATAAATAATAATCATAACAGCATTTAGACATATCAACTTGCAGATAGCCCAAACTATTTTAAAATGTCGAAAAAGGTCGTTCAAGGTGACGGGTGAATTATCGCAATGAAAACTTTCGAAACATTTTCGAAGTTGTGACGTTTTATTATTTCATTAGCATTTCAGAGCATATAACTATGGAAAACAACTTAAAACTGACAGTGATAGGTAGGGCCTGGATTTTTATGAATGTCATGTCTGTGACGCCAAATTCGTCTAAGTCCTACTGGGCACAGTGCCTTGTTTACACCATCCGCGATACAACTTTGTGTAGCAGCAGCAGCAACAAGTTTTCACACGTTCCAAATCTTAATATTACAAGCCCATATGATCAATGATCATAACCAGACATGGGGGAAACTCTCAGTGGTGATGATCTCTGCGTAAGCATAACTGAACTATGGAACTTTTAAGTCACAGTGGGGAAGGTCGTATGCGAGGGTGTGCAGTCTCTTCCAACGACAAAGTGGAACTGTGGCGTGAAGTGCACGGTACGTTATTAACAGTGACCTTCCTACCTCTTTTGTTTACATGCCAATCACAACATCCCCCGCACTCTACGGTCGATGTGAGATTTTCTGCCATGTCTAATCATAACCAAATATATAGCTTTAGCTTCTTTAACCACAATCAATATTATTTACAGTTATTAACGACACAAAACGACACAGTTTGGATAGTACGACATTACTAAATCTGTCACCTTTCACGTGTGTTCACTAGCGCTATGGCAAAACATAGACTACTGCTGTGCTGAGGGCCGCATGTTCGCTTCTAGCATGTAGCAATTTTTTTCCTTCTCTTAAGGATGATGAAACAGCGCATAGCGGCTAGTTATTTCAAATATACTTATTTAATACGCGACGTTGATTGAAGTTAATAATCCCTTTCACTGCTACCACATTGGTGATGTACACATAGTTCCTGTGGTGAATTTTTTTGCCAACAATTTCAATGTCATATTTCTAAATAAGTTCTATATTTAAGAACAAGGTAATAACATTTCATGCAATAATGTAACGTTTTTTAGTTGTATATCCAGTCCATTCAGCAGAATATGTGAGGAATATTTTACCCTTTGTTTTATTATTATTTGCTTCACGCCGCTTACTAGAATGCATAATGCACTGATACGAATATAGTAGATTTCCCTTATAGTCTTTCTTACAAAGAAATTTCAAATGAACTATCACAGTTTCTTGTAGAAATCTATTACAAAATACACACGAGTATTGTTTTTGTTTTCACCCCTAAACTCTAATACTAAATGAGGGTGTGGTACCTCTCAAAACAGAGAACAACGCACAATGCCACATTACACTGGGAGCACATATACCTGGATTACCTCCTCTTTCTCTCAGGTGTTTTTGTATTTGCACAAACTGTACAGTTTCTTGTTGGGTTCTTTTTCTTTTCTGTGGGGGTACAAGGGATGGAAAATGCCTCTCTTTCAAACGAAGAGGACAATCAGATGATGTTGAAGGACGTCCATTTTTACTCGGCTGTTTTGGAGTAGCATGTTTTCTTAGCAGCTCTCGAATTACTGCTAAATGGAAATCCGCAAGTGCAATGTTTGCACCAGTTTTGACATTATATAATATACAAGAATTTAAAATAGATAAATCTAAAACAGGCATGTGAAACCTCACTTCCAGGGTGTGAAGAGAGGGGTCTACCCCTCCTTAACTGCAGTAGCACGCGCTAGTAGAACCGGTTTTCGCTTTGTTTTTCCCGTTTTGATCATCACGGAGGGAGGGAAAATAGGGAAAAATTTTTCACGCCTGGTGAGTGCTGTTTGACACCCCTGATCTAAAAGATGAAAAACGAACTTTTTGTACCATTTGATTGATTTCCGCATGGAATGCACAGAAGAAAGCAACATATCAGTTTTGTCAACTGCCCCCATGTTTTGGTTGTACTCAAGAACACACTCGGGCTTGTGAATAAATGTTTTTGTTTATCTATACTACTCGCAAAAGTTAAAGGCATGTGAACGCTGGCCAATGCTGAAGCGGAGCGCTGTTGCCAAGCGTACTGCGTGTACCAGCACAGGTTCTGTACATAAGAACACATTTTCCGCGCCAGCAGAGGTTCTGTCTATTTTTCCCGTAATTAAACAACACATTAAATATTCTTAAAACATTAAACTCATACCTTGACACACGTCACAGCAGTGGAACAGCAAGCACGGTTTCCTCCTCGTCTTCGTCTTCAAAGGCACTTAATTTGGACAATATCTCCCCTTTCCATTAGAAACTTCCTACCATCATTAGCTTTTCTATACTTAAAACCAATATTCTTCATTATGCTATACATAGAACGCACTGAGCCTTTGTAATTTATTTTTTCCCTCATTGCTATTGCTATCTTTTTTGCAGTTGGATATTGTCCTTGATCATAGAAACCGAGAATTGTTCTGCGCAAAACGTCTTTTTTCAAAATCGTCTAATCCAGTAACTCGCTTTCCAACTTTGTGGGTCTTTCACGGAGATTGAAATACTTGCACGCTCCCTTTTTCTAAAGATGAAGCTGCATTACTATAAATTCGTGACACTGTGTGTACACTACCTACACCACAAGCTTCCACAGTTAATTGCTGGGTTTTTGAAAAATCTACAGTTGCCCTATATTCTGGATTGGATAGCCTTCGTAAAAACTTGTTCACATTAAATATAATTTTTCTGCCCTGAGAATGAATCACTTCACGTATGTTGATTGAAAACTCATTTGTCCCAGCTTCGAGGGACATGTTCATGCACTCGGATCGCAAACACTGCATAAAAGATATGTGTATAGTAATAATTGAATGTATTATTAACAATATTTCAGCGCGAGTTAGACACACAACTTAACGATGCCGTTCACTTTAACAAAATAACACGCCACTACTCTGAAAACGAACTGAACATTAAATCAGTCTGTTTGAAACTGCGTGATTTCTAAAAATATTTTCATAGCAGGTGCACTGTTTGTTTATGCTTAGATAAGTGTTGTGAGGAAGGATTGGTGTTGTTTTTCAGGCTTATCTGTGTTGAATGGATGTTGGGTACCCATTAGCATGTGAAGACAAAACGTGCATCGCTCGCGTTCTAAGTATCGTTGAGACAGGATTTTTGTACGGTTATGATCAGAAAATAAAATTCTTTCTTATTATAAGAATGGCATCTATCATTTTCAAATATTTATCCGAGCGTAATTAATGAAGATAGTGTTCTCAGTGCCGACGCGTGAGGTGCATGTACCACATTCGGCAACGCTGGTAGGAGGGGCAAGCTTAGGATTCGCTGGACTCTGCAGTAGTGCTCGCCTCCATATGCCTTTAACTTTTGCGAAGATTATAATTTGTTAGTTGGCTTTTTCTGACTGCTGTGGAGGGTTGAAAGCATGCATACTTCCCGTCTATCCAACCATCTTAGTGCCATCATATTATCTGTGAATTTGGCTTCACTTTCACCCTTTTGTAGCTTTTTTGTGAACAAAGGCATTCCTTTTCGTGTCCTAACAGTTCCACAAATATTGAAATTTTGTTTATGAAGACTGTCAATCAACATGGGACTGGAATACCAGTTATCCAGCCACAAACTGTGTCCCTTCCCAGAATATTTTTCAACGAGTGTCTGAACTACAGCTCCAGACATACCAAAATCCTGAATAGGAAATATTTCAGTTTGTTTGCCAGTATATACTATAAAATCTAAAATGTAGCCTGTCTCACAGTCACAAATTGAGTAATTTGATGCCAAATCTGGTTCTTTTAGGAGTGAATTGTCGGAAGATGAGCCTATCCTTGAATAGCCCCATTATGCCGAAGGTGCTCTATAATCATTTTTAGTTTATATAATCGGTCACCTGCCGATTGTGTATTGTTGTCGCAGAAATGAAGGGTGCGAAATAACAACAAATACCTGTCGCGTGGCATGTAATTGCGGAACTGGGGAGTTTCAGAGGATCAGTAGACCAGTACTCTTCCATAGAAAGTTGTTTTACTCTTCGCATGAGCATGGTCAGTGCTAAAAACACATACATTTAATCCACATTAGTGTCATGTTTACATATGGCTGCAGTTCGAAAGAAGGGACGAAGTATTCACAGTGAAGCAAGGGAGGTAATTAGAAAAGTGATAGAAGTATGTGACGAAGAAGCGAAATCAGGACAATTGAAATCTTTATTATCACAAAGAAATTTACGTGTGGCAAATTATTGTGGGATATCGTAACATAGTGTAACAAGAATAAGAAGAGAAGGTGTTAAAGCTAATGAAAAATCACTTCATACTCCGGGGAAAAAGAGACCAAAGGCCGAGGAATGCAAATTTCATTGTGATGACTTTGATAGAACAGTAATTAAAAACGTAATTCGAGACTTTTATTTGGTTAAAAAACAAGTGCCCACTGTACCGAAGCTACTTGCAGCAATTAGGGAAAAAATAAGTTTTCCTTGGGGAAGAGAAACTCTGCGGAAGCTATTGCACGATATGAGTTTCAAATGGAAGCGATGTGGAAGTAAGAGAAAATTACTTATTGAACGTCCAGATATAGTTAACTGGAGAGCTAAATACCTAAGAGCTATAAATGGATACAGAAATGCTGGGAGAAATATCATTTACATTGATGAGTCCTGGGCATGAGTGTTGGCAGACTTTTTTCCGGGGGGGGGGCACATGTTGGAAATTTGCAATCAAATAATATTAAATCATTATTTTACTGTCAAAATTTACAATATTTGTTGCAGATAACCGTATTAATTTGTGCTAAATAAAAATTGTTCTTTACATCAAACTTAAAATAATAGTTTAATAGTAACTGGCTGCACATTAAGTTCAATTTCCAAGTGGGAGGCCATGGCCCCCCTTGCCCCCGTTTCGCGACGCCCATGGTCCTGGGTGGACAATAATTTGACATTTGGGAAGTGCTGGCAGAGTGATGATATCTACGGGATTACGACAAACACTAGCTCTTCAAACCGCCTGATTCTTGTAAATGCAGGCAGCAACGAAGGTGTGTGAAAGTGCAGTGAACTCCGTTACAACAGCTGATTGGGAGGGCTATGTTAGGCACGTTAAGAAACTTGAGGATGAGTTCAGACAAAAGGATGGGCTAGTGGAAGACGCAATAGACAATTTTATTATATCACTAGGAGGTCTGACGAAGATCCAGAGAGCGGTAGTGACGGCAGCGAAGGTGACGACTTCTCCGACTCGGATCTTGCACGACAACTGGACTTCTAGGTGAGTTGTGTGACAACACTGTGTATTTTAAACGAACCTGGCATCCTTATCATACTCGGAAACTAGACATAAACACCATGCGGGAAGCAAAACATGATTACGTTACACATTCCTAAGCCTCGCCTTCTTGTGCTGGGCATACAGTACCTTGTTCCACTCTTAGATGACAGTATGGAGTTAAATGGGATATATCTGTCTCTATCTAGCGCATACAAGTTGTCATTAGCCTTGTCCTTTTCTACCTTCGCGCTGTTGCCAGGTTCCTAATAGCATGGTATAAATATTCAGTTGTTATAAATTTCAGGTTTGAACACATTATCCTACGTAGAAATTTTTTCTCTATTAGTTTATATCCTTTTTAGAGTCATTATACATTTCTATAGGCCCATATTTCTTCAAAAAAATTTTTTTTCAATAGTAGTCCGATATGTGCTGTTTCTATACTCGTCACGCATTATCAAACTAACTGCTAGAATGCGTCTATATTTTGCTCTTAGGTAGAGCAAACTATAGTGCTACTACCTGCCCACTTTGAATTCTCTATGTTTACTCAGTTAAGTGTTACAATTTTTTAAATTAAATGTTTTCGGAAAATGTTATACCTATGCACTGCAAAAGTTACGCAGTGTGAAACTTTTTTGTTATTGAGTTTACATCAGGGAACCAGCGAGAACAAATGTTGACGAGGGTTGGAGAAAGTTTTTAAAATAAACCAAAAGGCTGTAACTTCTTCCTTTCATCGAGTAGACACAACAAAAAGTATTCGTCTATTCAGCGTATTCTCGCGCCCGGCCTGACATAGAAGATAGTACAAGGAGCAGCACTAACATTAGTTCGAAAGAAGTCGGTGTGTAACTGTGTGGAATCTATGAGCTGTTATTGCGTTATTTGTTTAATAGTTTCGTAAATATTTGTAGTTATGGAAGGGGAAGCTAGGAAGAGACGATATATTTGTAAATTAAGAAGTAAGGAAAGCCAAATAATTATGAAGGTGTTAGATTAGTTTTCAAGTAAAATGCGTGTAAGTAAGGCAGTAAAAGAAACAGCTAAGGCTATCGGGTGTTCAGAATCAGTAGTGTATAGGATTAAAAAGGAAGTAATGAAAGGACCTCTAAGAACGCCATCGAAAAAGAAAGCAAAAAGGGCGAAAAAAAAAGTAGTATATAGTGAATAGTGCAATGTGGAGTGCGACGAATTGTTCATTCTTTACTGTTTGCAAATATTCCACCCACACTGAATATACTTTTGTCACGGGTCAACAGTGGTGAGACCCTACCAAATTTGTCAAGGGCCACTCTTAGTCGGTTCTTACATGATTTGGGGTCCGAATATGAAAGAAGGGTAACAAGTGCATATTAATAGAAACAGACGATATCGATATCATCAGATGGCGACATAAATATCTAAAAGACGTAAAAAGGTTTAGGGACCAGGGGAAATCAATTGTTTACACAGACGAGTCATTTGTAAATTTAGGTCATACAGTAACAATGGCATGGAGGGATAACAAAGTTAAAAGTGTTCGTCAAGCAGCAATTGAAGGACTAAGTACAGGACTCGGCCACCTCGCGATCGCGCGCGGAGAAAGATTCGCAACAAGTACATGTTGCAACACTGCTCTCCATTTAACGTGCACTGTCATCTAAGGGTGGAAAGCGCTTTAGCTTAGCGATAAATGACCTGAGCAGTAAACTATTTATCAGTGCGGTTAATGTGGCAGCCTTTGTTTACGTTTCCATAGCAACGACCATCCCCTCTGACCATTAGCCCCCCTTGCTTAACTGCTGCCATGTATCTTCTTTTAAAAATCAGACCATAATATCGCGAACTATTTCTTGTTCGGTTTCACGTTCACCTTCACTTCCGGATTCACTAGACGGGAAATCAAACTCTTCATCTGATTCTAAAGTTGTAAAAATATCTAAAAGTTCCTTGTCGGTAAACATGTGCCCGGCACGGAATGACGCCATCTTAGCCCAACTGGCAGTGGCGTGCGGCAATTTCCCGCAGCCAACATGTGACTTGTGCACAGTTTACTATAAAACCCTGCAGATGTCATAGAACACCAGAGACTGCACAGCAACTAGTGTCAGCGTACAGCCAAGAGATGGCAGAAGAAGACAGTGCACGTGGGTCCGTTTTAATGCAAGTGACTCGAAAGGTACGGGGATTAGAAAATGCCGTGATGCCCAACCGAGTATACCCGTGTTTCGCAAGACAGCAGCAACATTTTACGACAGACTTAACTCGGACTTAGCAGTGAAAGGGTTAACGACACAAATCGACACAGTTTGGATAGTACGGCATTACTAAATCTGTCACCTTTCACGTGTGTTCACTGTAGCGCTATGGCAAAACATAGACTACTCCTGTGCTGAGGGTCGCATGTTCGCTTCTAGCATGCAGCATTTTTTTCCCCTTCTCTTAAGGATGATGAAACAGCGCATAGCGGCTAGTTATTTCAAATATACTTATTCGATACGCGACGTTGGTTGAAGTTAATAATTCATAGTTATCATGACGCTTCTTTAACGATTTATTCTAAGAAACAGCAATATGCTGCACACGAAAGTACGTGGTGCGCAAACGCAGCAGGCAGGCACAGTTCTCTCTCAATGAATCGTACCACGCTTGACAATTGCAGAACATGCACACAAAGACATAGGCACAAGGAAATCGCACCTTGCAGTAGTCCAGTAGGAGGTGTCTCTGCTCGTGAACCTGCAGCTCGTATTGGAGTCCCTGCATCTACAGTGCAGAGGTGGGCGAGATTATCCAGGGGAGGGGTTGAATACTGTCTTCCTGGTTCAGGAAGAAGATGCGTGGCAACTTCAGAAACGGATGCAGCTTTAATCGTAGAAGCAGAGAGGAACCCTTTCCAAACTGCTTCTGAAATGAGGCAAATTCAGATTTCCCTGGATCAGCTCGAACAGCTCTGGGACGTGTAAATGACGCAGGACTTAATATGCGAACGGCAGCTAAAAACATATGACAGACGATCACAGATTGCTTCGCCTTGCGCTTACGAGGAAAACGCCAACCGCAACTGAAATAACGTGATATTCTCAGACGAGGTGACATTTTCTTCCACACGTAAGGGAAAGGTGGTTGTCTATCATCCAAGGGATCCCGATACGATGCAAAATACGTGCCTTCACAATTTCATCATGGTCGCGGATCTGTATCGTGTTGGGACAGGAACAGTCCAGGTCTGCTGTGGCAGCTTGACAATACACTGAACAGTGCGCAGTACACAGTAATACTCGAGAATAGTTTGGTTCCCTCTGTGAGGATGGGGTATCCTGATAGAATTATTGAATTCGTATGGGATGATAATCTGTCCACACATCGCGAAAGGTTTCAAATTGGTTCTCAGAGAGGCAGGATAGAGTGGTAGGCTGGCCTCCCTGTTCACCGGATTTGAACCCTATAGAGAATGTGTGGGCTGAGTTGAAAAGAGAGCTGTGCTCCAATTTCACTGTAACTGGGCGAAGAACAAAATATGGCCTCTGAACACAAATTCAAGAAGCCTGGCACATTGTAGCTTCTCGTCCACATTACTGCAGGCATTTAATGTTGTCTATGCCCCAAAGGTTGAGGACAGTTATATGTGCTGAGGGTTCTTACACCCGATATTAATGCTTAGTTTTTGTTTTAGAAGATGTTTAGTTTATTTACATGTTTTTAGTTATTCAACAGGAGTGCTAGTAGAATAAAGTTTTTGTGCGCATAGATAAGCCCATAACTTCAAAGTTATGTTAAGTTATATTAATGCAATATTATGTTCTAGGTATCCAGTCATAAAATTAACAAACATAAAAAAATGACAAGCGACGCAGAATTTGAACCTAGGAACTTGTGTGGAAGCAAAGCCTTCTTAACCTTTGGCTACCGTAGCGTTATTCTATGTTGTTTTCAGTACTCGTAAGTTAACTAATAGTTAGCGCTATAAGTCGCAGACCGTTATAAGGGTTCTTCGTGTGCGTTGTAAACACATCTTTTACGAAGATACACGAAGCTCTGCGATCGACACTTTGAATTTGGAGATGATTCATCTTTTTTTTTTTTTTTTTTTTTCTTTGTCCACGGGTGTACATAAATGTTTTTACCTAAACATATATGTACCACACACCTGAAGTAAAATTTAATTTCCCGATCTAGGTCCAAGAAGTGTATGCACAAAGTGTTATTTCATATAAAAATACATATTTTGTAAAAAAGACGTGAATAAATATTTTTTACATTTTTCTCATATATGCATTTTAACACATTTTAGAGCTTGTATAGTACATATACATATATTAGCGCTTTCCTCATTTTGTTGGTCTGGGTGGTTAGACGCTGGCCTACTGATACCAAGATCGCGTGTTCAAATTCGGCCCAGACCAAAAGTGAAATCGAGTGTACGTGAACGCTTGCATCAGTACGTACTAGACTTAGAAACAATTTTACCACTAATGGGAAATTATTTGCGCAGTCTTCTACGAAATCTGTTAGTGTGGACCAACGTTCCCAAGTAGTGCAACATTTGTCAGGAGTTAAGCACATAGCAGCTGCGTCACGTGCTTCGTCGAGGCAGTTTCTTATAAGAAAATCAACACCATCCTCTTCTGGCACAGGGGCCCTAATGACCAAGTTGTCGACGGGCCCTTAAACCTAACACACTCACTCACTCTTCTGGCACAGCAAAACAATAAGAATTTTATTCATATTTGTGTAAAGCATTTATTTCTGCTGCCGTTCCCTTTTATAAGGTGAACGATCTGGAGCTCAAAGTTTCTTACTGAATATATAAATATGATCTGAAACTTTCCTGGCGACGAACATATTCAAGATGTTTTTGGGTTTCGAGCCAGGTGTACTGATGAAGAGCCATCGACGTTTCGGGGATGTGCATCTCTCCCATCAGGATGATGAATGACTAACAATTTTTTTTCGGTGGAGGGGAAAAATCTTGTTTCGAGACCCCATGGTACTGTAGGAGTCGCCATTGAAGATGGCCCTACCTACTAAAAACCCCATCCACCGGATTAGGAAGGTGAAAGCCTGACACAGTACCGCCTGTAGCACCCGCGCAACCAGTGGTGAAAGATACGGCTGGCTCGCAGAGCGTAACCAGAAGGAGTGAAGGTTGGGAGCTTGGAGACAGGTTTGACCAAGGCCCAGCTTGCCCCCTAGCGGAATCCTGGAGGGTATAGATAGGATTCAGTTGTGATTGTTGTGCTATGTTGCTTGGCGTCTTAGCGCCGCGTCTGGTTCGTGCGCCTCAGTAGTCTGGGAGCGTGTCGATACCCTGCATGCTGCGTCCCTGAAACAATCTAAATAAACATGCACATACACTAGGTAAAAAAGAGAGTACATACAATTAGTCTAATGATAAAATTCTTGGTGATTTGCGCGCCAGTGGCGTCGTCAGTCTAAGGTACATAGTGTGTTGCTACGCTCCGCCCTAGGGCGTCGTCTTCAACTATTACCTAAAGTATTGTTTGTGCCGTTCGGCATCGTCGGTTTGGTGCAATATGTTTCATGTCCATTGTATCGCCTGGTCGTCTGGGGTGCACACTTGGCGGGCAGTATGCCTGAAATGCAGGTGCGAGCCAGTGCCACTCCCGAGGAGATCCTCGGACTTGAGGGTTACTGCCTAACTAAAATGTGTGTGTGTGTGTGTGTGTGTGTGTGTGAGTGATAGTGATGCACAGTTCACATGTGAATAACATCGGGACTCTATCTTTTTTTTTTAAGGATGGCCCCAACCCGCCGTCCTCGGTGGGCATCATCCAGAGGAGCTACATCGCCTCCCCTTGCACATGCACAAGCAGGGGGACAGGGTGCTGGGAGTAGTGAATACGTATGTAATCGGGTTCCGCAGAGCACCCCGGTTAGTGTGACGGATATGCAAGCATGCAATACATGCATCGCGAATAAGATTGTGGCGGGTGATACTCATACCTAGGTCTGAGTAGCACCATCGGGTAGTAGATAAATTATTCAGGGTGTTATCAGGACTAACATACTGACAGTGTTACGTATGTAGAGGGGAAACTTGACAGACTGGACATTGTTGGTATGGCTACCGATACCAAAGGGACAGACTGATTGACACTGAAGAATAAAGCCAAAAATAGTGTATGTTACGCGATTCAGTGGTTGGGCGGGTGTGTTGTGTAGTTTGTCATGCAATGCAATGTAATTAAGCATGATAAAAATCATGCATGCTGTGTTACTTACAACAGTGTAGTGTTGGTGAAGAACTTTCCTTAATCATGTCCGGTTCCATAGCCAGGTCAAAATTCATCACAGTTGGAGGAGCCCTCTTCCTCCCGGGCCGCCCTGAAAAACAGGGACTTGGAGGTCCGATGCTACAGGGTAACTCAACGAGCATCTATAGGCACCATAAACTAGGTTACTGTCATCGGGACTAACAGAGTGAAAGGACCAGTGTATGTACTGTCCGCTAGTATGGACCGAGCAGAAAACACCAAGTCTAATCTGGAGGTGGTTCAACGCTCTGTTGGAATCTGTGTTTTCTGGTCAGTCGACCTCCAACTTTAAGGCTGGTTTCCAGGAGGGACTGAACTGCAATCCGGGGTGTGCTCTTCTCGGAGGAGATGGACAGAGCCTCCTTAACCTTCCGTTCCCAGAAACCGCTACATTTTGCCACAATGGTCGTTTCTTTGAAGTTAGCTCTGTGGTCTTTTTCAAAGCAGTGTTCCACCAGCCCTGACTTTTTAGGCTGCATTAAGTATGTTCCTTGATTCTGGTGGAAATGGTCCTGCCGGTTTGCCCTATGTACGGCGTCCCGCATTCACAGGGTATACAGTATACCCCTGGTACACTAAGGTTCAGTTTGTCCTTTACCGGTCTCACCAGGTGTTTGATCTTCAAAGGCGGTTTGTGGATGGTTCTGATATTGTGTTTGGCGAGAATTCTACTGATTCTGCCGGATAGATTGCCAGTATATGGGATGCAGGCAGTGGCCGTCGGCTTGTCTCATGTTTGTTGCGATTGTGGTTTTCCTTTCTTGGCTCTGGAGATTGAGGATTCAATATCATCTACGGAGTAGCCGTTTTGGCGACTAGTGTGCCTCAGGTGCTGTAGTTCTTGCTTTAGGTGGCTGGGATCGGAGATACACAGCTATGTGGGCCAAAAGTGTTGAGAACTCCGACCCGTTGTGATTTAGGATATAAATCATCCTGATGAGCCGATGCTGTGGGAAAATGATCTTTCAAATTACTATGAGAAAACGTCACATAAAGTCCATTTGTGAAAATGAAAGAATCTGGATCGCCATTGACGAAACTATCTGTACCAGTGGTAGAAAACTGGGAAATGCAGTGTAATGAATGCAAAAAGGACGAACAATTTCTCGAAAAAATTTAGTTAACCTGTAAAGAAGTGCCAGCTGCAAATCATGGAACAATAGCCAGGATATTTAATGAAGCTTTAGAAGCCTTGTGGCCAAAATATATACAGAGGTATTTTTTAGAGGTGGCGCGTGACCTTGGTCGGATGTGTGCGAGTGACATCACGCAAAGCCATGGTGGGGGTAAGTTTCCACCAGCAGCCTGCTGGCTAGTGGGCTTGAAGTCGAAGAGATGCTAACCAGACACCCCTTTTATCTTGCAATAGACAAGTGGACTAGACCATGAATTACTGCGCAACATTACGTCACACGCCACCTCTAAAAAATACCTCTGTAAAATATGACGATGTATTGCTTCTGCTTACGGACTCCGCAGCATTTATGAAGAAAACTACCCACGGTCTAAGCGTATGATTCACGTATCTTGCGTCGTTCACGCTCTACATATAATGTGTGTAGCAATTCGAATGTGGAAAAGCTAGTCTCCAGCAGGGAAGGTGTGTTCATAAAAGCCCCATCACGATTGATACTTTCAAAAATATGAATCCCGATCTTCCATGGCCTGCTACCACGGTAGTCATGCGCTGTGGTATCTAGCTTAAAGCCGTGATGTCTTATGCAGATCATTTTAAAGCATTTGCATCGTAGCAAATGAACTGGACAATTGCTCCTGCAATTGAGGTTATCCAGAATTTAGGACGTGATGCTGTTTTAAAATGTGACTTGGCCTTTATTTCTTCCAATTTTGATTTCATTATTCGTACAATAAACGAACTAAAACTTCTGCTGCGCTATTAAGTAATTCAGTTAAAGAAATATAGTGTATTTGGAAAAAATACTCTATAGTACTTCAAATTCAAAAGCAGAAGTTGTTAGGAAACAATTGCAGGCTTATTTACTTACTTACTTACTTACTCACTCACTCACTCACTCACTCACTCACTCACTCACTCACTCACTCACTCACTCACTCACTCACTCACTCACTCACTCACTCACTCACTCACTCACTCACTCACTCACTCACTCACTCACTCATCTTTACTTATCTTTACTTATCTTTACTTATCTTATCCATTTTATCCACCTTATCCATCTTACCCACCCTATCCACCCTATCTGTCTATCCTATCTACCTACCTCTATGTCTATCTCTATCTATCTATTGTATAAATTGTACGTTGAGCAGCGAGTAGAGAATAACACATGAATTGTTACGTAAAACAAAAGTGAGTAGAGAAAATAGTGTGAATGTAATACATTGCATTTCTATTTCAAACATATAGGAAATTATATGAATTGTATATTGAAGGACGAGTAGAGAAAGAAGTGTGATTCTGTCTTGTTATGAATGAAACGACGACGAATTTGAAAATGGCGGCTGGCTATGTGTTTACCTGCACGCTCGTGTATACATTCCTTCGCGCATCCTAGTGGCCGTGTAACAACTGAACCGCGTTGCCGTAAGTGCTTTGGAAACGAGAAAACCCTTAGCGTTGAGCATTGAAGTACCAAATGGTAGGCACCTCCTTTCCATATAAGCGACTGTGGAAACAGCATGCGCAAAACCACGTGGTCCTTAAATGCTGCCGCAACTTGAAACTGATAGTGATAATAATCATATTTTAGCATTTATGCATCTTCCCCTGGCCAGCATTTTCGTGTACCAGTGGCGGTTCCTGGGTGATCGCATACTCGCAACTGCTCACCCACTATTTTTTTCCGTATGTGAATGTGTATTTGTCTTTATAGATATGCATATGAGAAAGTCGAATGTCTAACTTTCTTCTATATGAACTTGCTCGTTTAATTTTCCCGCGCCCTCTTTACCAAATGTCAGCGCATTCAGTCAAAAAGCTGAGACGCATAAACCCGATTTTGCGACTGGCGAAGGTAGCTTTTAGGCGAGGGGTACGCGGGGAACGGTGCAAAGCTTGCATTTAAGAGTACTACAGGTTAAGGCAGCATAATCGACGAAGCCAGCACATGCGATTCTTAGCGCGCAAGCGCACTACGTTCTCGTACAAGTCCCTCCGTTTTCCTTGCTACGAGCATTTCCCTCTGGTTGTTTAGCAGAACCTACTAGGCAGCCATCGTGTTGTAAACACAATTGCAGCTAGTCTTATTAAACGGTTATAAATGCATGTAATTGCTCTTCATGTCGTAATTTACTAAGGCCAATACTTCAGTTTGTAATGGTTATTTTGTTACTGTCTTTATTACTGTTTGTCATGTTTGTGTTCTGGCAGCAAGTTGCATGCAGTTGTGTCTGCACATTGTGGGAAATTTGAATCTATGAAAGTGTGGAAATGAATAACATGGCGAAACTGAAGGAGATAATCTTTTGGGTTTATTCTTAGAAGAGAAGCTGTTTTCCGTGCTTATTGTTTGCGAGTGAGAGAAACGCCATCTGGACAAATAATAGTTCTTATGTTATTGGTCATTTAAAACAAAAAATAGCTAAACATAAGAGCTCAATTGCGCATATCAATTTAGAATTAGAATTGTGTGGTGTGTGTCAGAGAAAGAAAGGGGGTAAAGGTGGAGAGGATGTAATATACTGCAAACCCACTACAACAAGTCACGAACCGCCAGTGGTGAATACTCATTGAAACGAGTCCTATGAATATTATCCTCCATGATTAAGTTAAATAAGAGAAAGTTACATAGTTTGTGTAAACAGTGATAATGACATTAACAACTGAATGAATTAAAATAAAAAAAAAAAAAAATTATAAGGTTTAAGTGTAAACGGTATGATTAAAATTGCAACAAACCAGAAACGTATACTTTCGAAAGAACTCATGCTAATTTTTGGTATGCCGAACTGCCAAACCGAACTACTTGGTATTACGACAAATAAGTATACTGTGTAGTAATGAAAATGAATCAGTCGGTAGACACCTGTTCCTGAACAAAGAGAAGAGGGGAAGTAAGTACAAGTTAGAACAAATGTTGCAGCTCCTTAAAACACCAACAATTCAATGCATTGCTACTTAAACCACATTTAAAGCACCTTCAAACTTCCAATTCATGTTTTGAGGCCCACTAAATACAAACATTCTTTAGAAAAAGATTCCTGTGTGAGTGTCCTGTGTTGAAGTGATACAGCCTCATTTGAATATGACAAAACCACTTCGTCACACGCACGCACACACACACACACACACACACGCACACACACACAGACACACACATAGACACACACATAGACACACACACAGACACACACACAGACACACACATAGACACACATAGACACACACACAGACACCGACACCGACACACACATAGACACACACACAGACACCGACATTATGACTGCAAAAATCTCGAAGAAAAAAGAAGAACATTCAGAAGGAAAATAACTCAAAGAAGAGGAAAATGGCCACCAACTAAAGTCGAAATTGCTAAAAGTTATTTTAAAGAATATATTCAGTATGCCAATGCAATTGATCTGACAAAAAATAATTGAACTGTATAAATCTATGTAATTATTAATGTTAAATTTATAATAAGCAAACCCAACATGTAGTATTACATATTGTAATGGAACATGTAGAACAATAAAGAATCTTAAAAATAAAAAAAAACCAAAAAAAAAAAAAACAGACACCGACACCGACACACACAGACACACACACAGACACAGACACCGACACCGACACACACATAGACACACACAGACACACACAGACACACACATAGACACACACATAGACACACACACAGACACACACACAGACACCGACACCGACACACACAGACACACACACACAGACACACACAGACACCGACACCGACACACACATAGACACACACAGACACACACATAGACACACACAGACACACACACAGACACCGACACCGACACCGACACACACATAGACACACACACAGACACACACATAGACACACACACACAGACACCGACACCGACACACACACAGACACACACAGACACACACATAGACACACACATAGACACACACAGACACACACAGACACCGACACCGACACACACACAGACACACACAGACACACACATAGACACACACACATAGACACACACACAGACACACACACAGACACACACACAGACACACACACAGACACACACACATAGACACACACAGACACCGACACACACACAGACACACACAGACACACACATAGACACACACACATAGACACACACACAGACACACACACAGACACCGACACACACATAGACACACACATAGACACACACACAGACACACACAGACACCGACACAGACACCGACACATAGACACACACACAGAGACACACATAGACACACACATAGACACACACATAGACACACACAGACACACACACAGACACACACAGACACAGACACACACAGACACACACACAGACACACACACAGACACACACACAGACACACACACACAGACACACACACAGACACACACAGACACAGACACACACACAGACACAGACTCAGACACAGACACACACACAGACACACAGACACACACACAGACACACACACAGACACACACACAGACACAGACACAGACACACAGACACACACACAGACACACACACAGACACACACACAGACACACACACAGACACACACACAGACACACACATAGACACACACACACACACACACACACACAGGCAGATCGTGTTCACGTCGTTAACTGCCGCCACCTCGTTCTCTCTCATGTGAACATTTTACCAATGGATAGGTTGGCTTAAAGATTTTGGAGAAGAGCACCATTGCCCCGGTAAAAGTGTTCCCTTAATATGTTTCAGCCTTAGAAAACACAAGTCGGAACGTTACCTCAGTCACGTAATCATTATTTCAAACTTGGAATACCTTATCGAGATCTCATGCTGTCCTGCGTCTCGCTTGCTAGAGGAATGAGCAAATCCAAAATCAAAATGAATTATGACGACTGGAAAGAGCCAAAAGAATGCAAGAAGCAAGAAACCGAGAGTGAATGCGAAACCATGTAAAGTGAGGGCGGTGGGTGGGGGATGGGGGGGGGGGAGATAGTGAGGGGGGCGGCACGGGAGGAGCCAATGCACACACACACTTTAACCACGTTACTCACGACTCATACACGCTCATACCACATTTCAAACATTTTGTCATATACATACATTCCTGCAGCGGTAAACACCAATGTGTAACTACCGTCACATAACACCCACAAATTGCACTTCAGGTGTATCAGTCTTTGGGTTAATACACTTGGAATCCTGCGGCTACGGTACAGTTCTTGAAGACTTTCTTCATGTAAAACGAATAGGCTTCTACATCATGTGTTTGCTCCTGAATCCACTCCTTGACAGATATCATGTTCTACAGCAGTTCCACGTGATTCAATTCCTCACCGTTGCCATAGAATCCAGCCTGAGGTACCTCATCGTCAAAGGACTATAAACGTTTTGAATGTGTGCAAGAAAAGAAAGGCTCAGCAATGTGAAACACTCGCAGATCCTGACTTGTAAGCTATCTGACGGAAACTAAGATAAGAGCAGCGAACATGGAGGTGAAAAAAACCTGGGAGCAGTGCAAGTAAAAGTGAAGATTCACGTGGAAAGTGTAAAAACGTCACAATTACCCAGTTGAACGTTCATTGAGTTGATCATGGAAATATTTATTTTAAATGTGATGGCTGTAACATTGACGATAATGTGTAAAAACTTGCAACTTTACATTTTATTCTCATTCTACCGGGAGAACAAAAGACCTCCGAACGGGCTGCGCGCTGTTTTGCCTGTCCGCTTCCTCGGCGCTCATTGCCGTCTGTCGCTGTCATAGAAAGTCGCGGACGAAACCATGCAGCATTTTTAAAACTTATTTTAAAGAATTTATTCCAAACGATGACCGATGTCGTCTACTGTTTCTTTGGTAAAAACCATACGCCGTATTTTAGTTTTCTGAACCTGAAATTTATTGTAAAGTTTACGGATTGTTGTACGGCCTGGAACTTTTACACCTGGAAATCTTGCTGCAAATCGCACTTGCACTTGCCTAGCTGAGTTAACACATACGAATCAAATAAATACACGCTGTACAGTAGAAAACAAATGCTGAGCCATAATACACTTTGTGATTAAGTACAGAATAAAATAATAAAGCACACTGGTAAATAACTCAACCACACGATATCAGCGTCAGCTCTATACTGCCCTTTCAGAGTAGAGACAAACAAGTCACCCGCGTGACCTTGTGAACGCCAGCTGCTGTTATCGTGTCTGCGTCTGCGCAGTGGGTCTCTGTAGGTCACGCGCATCACGAATGGACACCTTTCGCGTGGTGACCCGGCACCTGCTGTTCCACCTGCGGCGTTGTCCGCAATACGCTCGTGAACGCCACTTCTTTGGCCTGGGTTCAACTCTAAAGTCAATATTAGGCGATGACCCGATGACTGTGCTGCGGTTTACCGCCAGTATTGGCTTCGGTAAGCAGCTTTAACTTGTATTTTATTTCGTGGTTTTATTTTGAACTTTTTTGGATGTTTTATCTCGTTTTCACGGTTTAACTGCTTACCTTATAGATCAGTTGTTAGGTTTAACTGTTATCTATTTTAATTTTCCCGTTTTAACGTTGGTGGTGGTAATGATGATAATGATGGTAATGATGGTATGATGGTTATAATGGTATATGATGATTATGATAATGATAATAGTAGTAATAATAGTATTAATAATTGGTGATATCAATAATTGCAAAATAATTCTGTTTAAAACAAAATTACACAATCGGGCTCGGGCTCGGGCTCGGGCTCGGGCTCGATCTTGGTTAAGGCCTGGTCGGCCGTAAGAATATCGACCTATGCATACTTCTAGTGCCCAATGCCTTGCTGCTAACAGCTGCCTGGGCGAAAAAGTGGACGGTGACACCACCTCTGGATGACTGGTTTATTGTCCGTGTGTTTAATTGGCTTTATCGTCGTTTATTTAGTCATATATGCACAAACACAAATAGCTATGCTATGGGTCAAGGTTGATCCTTGTATAATGGGCCTACCTTCTTTCCTGTATTGCGTAATTGCCCGCAAGAATGAAATACGAAAAGTTCGACTGTCGTACCTTTCCTGCAATATTCTCGTGTTCTTTCTTGTTATCCGCCACCCAAACCCCGTGTTCCGTAATTCCTCCATTAAAATTTATGGCTCCGTAATTTGAGATAGAAATTTGTTGGTGTGTAGCATTTTTGAATAATTTAAACATACATCGAATAACATCAGTAAAAATCGTCTATATCTGTGACACGTTTTCATGCGCGGTGTATTTTGCCTGGAGTTCAAAGCAAGTGTCATGTTTATCGCGTTGTTTCCCTTCTGTAAACCTTCTTCAATGGGATAAATAACCCGCGAGAATCTGGTTCATGTTTCATAAACAGGAGAACATTATTCACAAATTCCCTTGTTTGACAATTTAACTTTTTTGTGCCATTTTGATAAAATTGGATGCATATTAGTGTAAGAACTCAAGAAATTATATATACGATCCAAGTTCGATTAAAAAAAAAAAAAAAAAAAAAAAAACAACAACAACAGAATCTAAGTTAGGCACAGAAAGTTTAATGTAGTATAAACCAGGGCTGGAGAACTGGTGCACACTGAGCACAGCCTGCTCAAAGCCTTGCACTGAGCGTGTATGTGACAACGGAGGGTGCACACCTCGACCCACTGCGACCCGGATATTCATCTTTTGCGGGTTACCACCCCCATGGGGAAGGGATGATGTGAAGTGAAGTGAGACCGTAGGTTTGTCAGAGAGTGTAGCCAGCGAAGCTCAGAGACGCACAGAAGTCCCTAACGGTTATATATGTATATTAACACTTGCACACAACCGGTGTTTCCTCTACCCAGGGAGAAGGTGACGAGGCGACCCTTGCGGCCCGGGCAGCAACTTTCTGGGAAGAGCTTACAGAGCGCAAGCCTCTGTGCCATCTGTCCGTATTCGTCGGAAGGTACCGCGCTAACGACCAAACCCGAAAAATAAGCGAGGGAAATGGGAAAGGAATAAGTGGAGAGTGCACCCCAGCATTCGCCTAAGTGACATGGGGAAACTATGGAAAAACCCAAGTCGAGTGAATGGCCAAGGGGATTGAACCCGCGACCTTCCGAATGCGGGCCACAGACGTTACAGCCTAAGCCATCCCGCTCGGTGATGACCATGTTTAGCAGGTAAAAAAGATTTTCACCCAAGCTATCCCGCGAGTCGCCCAAGCCTGGCATAAACAGACATACTCGGACTACTGTTACCGTTAGACTGAACAGTTGCATTCACTGCGCTTGTCCGAGAACTGAGGCATGCTCACTACCCAGGCTTCACCGGCACAGAAGTCCCTCCCGACTGTGATTCAGTGAGTTCTCCGAGCGAATTTCTGCGTCAGTTGCGACCTAAAGAGAATGCTGCTATTACAGGAGATGCCAAAGTATTCTAATAATCCTCTTTATTTCCTTTGTGCTTATGTTGCGATCAAGTTCGTTAGTAAGACGTGCTATATAATTGCTAGGACTCGGATAGATGACCTAAAAGCTCTTGAAATGTGCATGCATTGATGCCCTAAAATTACTAAAATATAAAACCGAGGAAAAAAAATTACCTTTAGTAGTCACAAATGAAATAATTCATACCTACCTCTCAACCTACACTTCCAGCAGAGTTGCGCTGGATAACGACATTCAAGTAGTCAAACTTTGAAGAACCTTCGGTTGTCAGCAAGTAGAGGCTTGTACTTGGAGAAACTTCTTTCTGCAAAGCATGTGGCGCAATGAGGGCATACTTGAAACAAAGAACATCAGCAGAAAGTTCTGGTTCATTTTCATCGAATTTTGTGCCACAACGAATGTCAGCAATTTTACACAATGTTGTACTCATATCCTGGATTTGTTTCAAACACATATTTTCTTACTGCCTACACTAGGGGTGTCCAACCTTCTCTCTTTGGAGAACCTTGCTCAGTCAGCGGCAGTAACCCACTCCACTCCTCAGTCGGAGGGACAGTCAGTCAGTATCCAGTGACGGGCACAAACATGCGATTCCATGGAAGTTTCTAAGTCATACCTTGAATTTTTTGGGAATGTTCTCAGAAGAGCCCTTCATTCTGGATGATGTTTGTATAAATGGTAAGCAGTAAGAGACAGGCGAAGGCTTACTAAATAAAAAAATGTGGGTCTCGTTAAAACACAATTTATGTCAAATACTTTTTTCTTTTGACTGAACCATTTCCAAGATATTCTTTCTTATTTTTGGAACTGGCCAATACTTATACATTTTTTGAAACAAGAATGTTATTTGTTTTCTCATTCCTTGGCCTTACAAAGAGAACGGAATTTCAAAGCCATCGCATAGCAACTAGCTCTTAAAACATTTCACTGTCGCTTAAAGCCTGCTGTATTCCCATATTCCCCTTGCACCTACAAGAAAATTTACAATAAGGTAATTTCTGAAAATGCTGATGTCGATTAAAATGTAGTATACAGAGTAATACGCATTTGCAAGAATAGTGTGTATAAGAGTGAATATTGCTCAGCATATATTTGCGAACGGAGTTTCTCCCAATTGAACATATTGCAAGTCTGTATTGCGATATGTTGCGCGACGATCACTTGGTGGATGTTCCAAGGCTATGTCAAATATTGGCTTCTTAAACGTGAACAGTACAAAGAAGTCACTAGTAAACAATGTTTATCGCACAAGATTTGAAAGTGCTTTCGTAAACCAAACGCAACGTACATGAAACCAAATGATGATGGTAATGATGATGATCATGATGATAATAATTAATATAAATAATAATATATAATAATATAAATAATAATATATAAAATAATAATATATAAAATAATATGTAAAATAATAATAATAACAATAATAATGAGGAGGTGGAGGAAGGAGGAGGTGGAGGAAGGAGGAGCAGGAGGAAGGAGGAAGAAGGGGGAGGAGGAGGAGGAAGGAGGAAGGAGGAGCAGGAGGAAGGAGGAGCAGGAGGAAGGAGGAGGAAGAAGGGGGAGGAGGAGGGAGGAAGGGGGAGGAGGAGGGAGGAAGGAGGAGGAGCAGGAGGAAGAAGGAGGAGCAGAAGGAAGGAGGAGGTGGAGGAAGGAGGAGCAGGAGGAAGGAGGAGGAAGAAGGGGGAGGAGGAGGGAGGAAGGGGGAGGAGGAGGGAGGAAGGAGGAGGAGCAGGAGGAAGAAGGAGGAGCAGGAGGAAGGAGGAGGAAGAAGGGGGAGGAGGAGGGAGGAAGGAGGAGGAGGAAGGAGGAAGAAGGAGGAGGAGGAAGGAGGAAGAAGGAGGAGGAGGAAGAAGGGGAGGAGGAGGAGAAAGGGGAGGAGGAGGAGAAAGGGGAGGAGGAGGAAGAAGAAGGAGGAGGAAGGAGGAGGAGGAGGAAGGAGGAGGAGGAAGGAGGAGGAGGGAGAAGGAGGATGAAGTGGAAGGAGGAAGGAGGAGGAGGAAGGAGGAGGAGGGAGGAGGAGGAAGAAGGAGAAGGAAGAAGGGGGAGGAGGAGGATGAAGGAGAAGGAGGAGGTGGAGGAGGAGAAGGAGAAGGAGGATGAAGAAGGAGAAGGATGATGAAGATATTGTTACTATTATTTTATTACTGCTACTATAAAATATGCGGCAACACCAAACTCCTTGCATACCGAGAAGCCTTTCCTGTCAACTAATACATCCCAATTATTCTTACTCTTAGGTAAATGTGCAAGAAATCGTGTTACATTCGCAGGGCTTTGTCCATCTCCTCTACAAAGTTGAGAAGGCTTATTCCGTCATTAATCGAGGTGAACATTTGAAGAAATATGTAATTCGATTACGCACTCCGTCGTAGGTACAAGGGAGAGTGGGGCGACCATCAATTGTTTGGATACGGGCCGCTATATGCAGGCCTTGAAATGCCAATTCTTTCCATGACATCACGAAATACAACTGAATGATGACGGCACTTCAAAAAATGACGAAGGTGTTGAACCATTGAAATCAGTATCAGCGGATTTATCAAAATGTTTGAAATAAATTGTGTGCCTTAAGAAGCTCTACAACTTTTTGTATTAAGTATCTTATGGTTTACCAGATATGGAAAAAATAACACATTTCTTCCAAACGAAGATGATTTCTGAAATTATTACCATAAAGCTCAAGATATATCTTTTGCCTAAATATGTTAAACAGGCGATATTTTAATAACAATCTATACAACCATTTTTGACCAAATAAAAACCTGAACATATTTCTATGATTAAGGGTAATCTGGGGAGGGGAATTTTCCTTTTTTTTTTTTTTCCTCATCTCTATTCCCTCTCTTCGCTTCCCTCCTCTTTCTTCCCTTTCCTGTCTCTTTTCCTCTCCTTTCTCTTTGTTCTCTCCAATTCTCCCCCTTTCTCTCCTCTTCTTCTCTCCTTTCCTCTCCGCTTTTCTCTCCCCTCTTCTCCCCTTTTCTCTTCATTCCTTTTTTCCTCTTTCCTTTTGTCTCTCCTTTTTTCTCCCTTCCTCTGTCCTTTCCTCTGCCCTCCTCTCCTTTCCTCTCCCATCCTCTCTCCTTTCCTCTCCCATCCTCTCTGCTCTCCACTCCCCGTTTCTCTCCTTTCATCTCCCCGCTTCTCTCCTTTCCTCTCCCTGCTTCTCTCCTTTCCTGTACTGCAACCTAAACTCGCAATCTAGGATATTGTTTATCATTTCGTTCAACATGAAATTTAAATCGTTTTGTAGTTGATACTGCTATAATTTAATAAACCAAACCATCTCTCTGACTTACAAACACAAAGGTACATTTGTAGGCTCTTACAAAGTGCACCAAATGATTTTTTTAACGCGGCAGCAAAAGAATAAGCAATAAACCAAATGGTTCACCCACGTCACAGATATTGTTAAAAATGTCCACAATTTGCGCACCTGCAAGCTTCACACCTTCTTAACCAATTACGTCGCACTCTAGAAAAAAAAAACACCCTCATTGTCCCGTATTTCCTCCGCAGCCAGAAAAGTGCGTTCTCTCAAAGATTCGAGGTCAGTAATTGCAGTTTTGTAGACCCTGATTTTCATATCTTCCCAGAAGAAAAGGTCCAGAGGATTCATACCGAGTGGAAGGGAAATCATTGATCATTAATTTAAACGAGTGATAGATCTCGGTATTTGGAACACATTTTGTATCTTACGTTTTTGTCTCTGACCATTTGCTACGGAGATAGCTTTGTCGAAAACAAGCTGGCGACACAGCAGATTGTGTGGATGTCGCTTTCACTAGGTCAGTACATAAACAAACACGCAATACTACTGTTACCACACGTCTCGTGAACGTCTCCTTCCATGTTTACTTTGCGAGTGTAGGCCAATCACAAGCATTATCTGCCAAAACATTACTCCACCCTGCAAGCGACCCACCTGTTCACATCCAGAAACCAGGTCAAGTCCCTGACCAACCTCAACGCAACGTTGTGGAGTTACTTCACGTCTGAAAGAGCCCCTGGGAGTAATCCTTCACGTCTTTTAAGTGATAAATTATTTCGAAAGCCTGTGTGATATCCCATAATTACTACCGAAGCTATGTCAGTAATAAGTTACTCTACGCATCTTACAAGTAACAAACTGTTATCTTCGTACATTCTTGGGGAATTACACATCCAATTTTGAACTAAAACCACTTATTTTTCGAAATCGGCTAATCAAAGAACAAAATGCCATTAGACTTTTGTGTTTGTAATGCTTCTATGAAGCACGTGTTAGAAGGACTGCAATTACTTTACTTCCACTCTGTATATAGTTCAAGGTTTGTCCTTTTTTGGCATGTTTTTTTTTATTTAGTTTTTTATTGTTTTAACGTGCTCCAACGTAATGTCATAGGACGGTAAATGAATGAAATGGGTGAAATGATGCTCAAATGAGCCCGAGGTCCATTACCCGACATTCGTCTTCTCAGGATAAGGGAAAACCTTGGAGAAAAACCTTACCCTAAAGGAGATTCGAACTCGCGACCTCTTGAACGTGAGGCAGACACGCTAACCATCACGCTACTGAGGCGGGCATGTTGGTTTTGTTACATCCGCACACCTCTATGAAGGAATTTTCGCAAAACAATGTCAGTTTCCTTTTGTCTGCCCATCCGTCTGTTTTACGTTAAAGAAAAGCAAACGATTGAAGATTTGGTGTATACTACGTAGTAAAAGTAAAACTTTGCGTGTGTGCTATTCTAACTAGTTATTACTTTCCCCAGTAACGGGTGGTTCTACTGGAAACTAAATTTTAAAAATCTGATGTGTTGCACTCACATGACTTTCTCTACTCTTGTACTAACCATTCTTACAAACTCATATTCCTATATCTTCTTCGTGTTAGTTGAGATAAACATTTGCAGAAATTATCTTATTGCGTATATCCTCGTAGGTACAAGGGGAATATGAGAATACAGTAGGCTCTGAGCGAGTCAAATCTCTTAAGGTTTCTTTGCACGGCTAACATGTAAAAAATGAATAACGATGTTCCACATCATGAAAGTTTGTTTTGCATAGCTCACAAATAACAAGGAATATCTACGAAATGATTGACTCTACAGAAAAAAAATTATTTGGACATAAATTGTGAGTTTTAGCAAGATCTACATTTTTTATAGTAAGACATGGTCTATCTCTTAGGTTTAACCAGTTATGCAAAAGTAGTCCAGGGTAAACAGGACTACATGGGCAATAGCCAGAAAATTCAAAATATACATTTCATTTGTCATAAAAATATCTTAATCATGTGGCATTTTAATCAAAATCGTCAGCCATTTTCGAGAAAATAAAAAATTTCGAAAAATTTTGCATGTTAAAGGGTAGCTTACGGTGTAGGAATTGTCTTCAGAATCCTCGTGTCGCATGCTTAAAATACATTAAACTTAAGTACCAACTTTGGTTTTTAACCGACTTTTCGTTTTTGAGTTGTGCCCACATACTGACAGACACAGACAGACTCATACACCCACACATACACACGGAGCTTTTACTAAAAGTGAGTTTTTTTTGGATTCAGAGTGCCTCAAAACATTTCCAGTGAAATCTCGACATCGCATTTTTTGGATGGGATACAATACTTCCTCTGCTTCCTACGTATTAGAGAAAGTAGAAAAGTAGAAATGACAGGTGGCATTTGGAAGAATAAATTTGGAACAACAAACGTGATAAACATAGTATCTCTAAGAAATGTCATGTTGGCAAAAAAGTCGATATGATGAATATTTAAGAAGTTAACAGTTTTGCATTTCCTTTATTCAGATAGTTGCGTAAATCACCACTACAGATAACATAATTTCGATTGCTTAACAAACCATAAGCAAACGGGGACAATATTAATTATTATTAACCAAAAATATTTATTAATGATACTCAAACATTCATAAACACCACGGAAAGAGAGGGTGATGCTATAGAGGGTGATGCTAGAGGGGGAGATGCTAGAGGGGGAGATGCTAGAGGGGGAGATGCTAGAGAGGGAGATGCTAGAGAGGGAGATGCTAGAGAGGGTGATGCTAGAGAGGGAGATGCTAGAGGGGGAGATGCTAGAGGGGGAGATGCTAGAGGGGGAGATGCTAGAGAGGGTGATGCTAGAGGGGGAGATGCTAGAGGGGGAGATGCTAGAGAGGGAGATGCTAGAGAGGGAGATGCTAGAGGGGGAGATGCTAGAGGGGGAGATGCTAGAGAGGGAGGCGCTAGAGGGGGAGACGCTAGAGGGGGAGACGCTAGAGAGGGGCAGAGAAGAAATGAGTGGAAAGGTGAGGAACATAAGGGCGGGAGAGGTGAGAAAGGGAGAAAGAAGAGCTGTTTTTAATAGATTTACAGGGTAATGATACTAGTGATCACTTAATTGTTAAAATACAAAAATGGTATAGCCCATTTGTGAAAGGCAACTTAATGATCCTCTTCAGAAGAGGTAGTGTTGAAATTTTTTTTAAATATAATTTATGATGAAAACCCTTACTTAATGGAATATTCCCTGCCAAGCGAAAGATCACCAGAATGATTCCAGTGTATAATGCAGTCACACCTCAATGATCTGAATACGAATAATTCCCGGAACCGCCCACCATCAGTTTTATTTTGCATTTATTTACCTTTTGTTTAATGTACCACGAAACACATGCTAACACTGCTGTCGTTACGGCCACGCCATTCATATCTGCCCTTTAGCTCCCAGGCGCGACTAATGCGCTACCAGCGAGCTCTCCGCCGCTTGCGCGACTCAGGTTCACCTACGTGAGGAGGCACATCGCACCACCGTAGCCAGCACAGACACCGTCAACACGCTCTCGCCTGCTGCAGCAACATGTATCTTTGAGCATCCTTACCAGGAAGGCATTTTCGCGTCCTGCTCAGACGCTGCCGTCAATATCAGGAGCTGCTTCTGAACGCAGCCCCATAAACACGGAAGTGGCCCACTCAGCCAGCGTCTTATAACCTTCCGGTTCACGACCAACAAGCGCCTCGCCACAGTCGAGACGAAACAACGAACAGAGGAATTTCGCCTTAGCCACGAAACAAATCACCCGCATGAAACAGCTGTCGAAGAGGACTCCGAGGTCACCGGTATCGCACATCTCTTCTAGAACTTTGTATTTGACGACCAGCTCAGTAGACCGCACAGCCTCTAGGCCTCCATCACTGCGTTACGAACTTTATAGACGCACTCTGTTCCAGACTGCAAGAACTACAGACACACAACTTTTCTTGGCGAAGGTTACACATTCACACGAAACTTCATGGACTGTTACTGTATAATTCGCAATGTACACAGTGCAGGCAGGACAACAGTAGATCCTGATCAACAGGCACCACACATCTGCCGCAAACACGTCCGGTTGATTTGACCATGGCATTGTACACCATTCACCTCATTTGGCTGTAGCCGCTCCGGGTACTCAGATAGTAATGGACGTAACTCTACCAGAAAAAGCATCACCACAGTGTAAGAACTTGCTGCAACCCCAAGTTCTCTTAGCCCCACCCGCACTCCTTGTTATTCCAAATCCCTATTTCCTGTCGCCAAAAAGATACAAAAATAATAATTAAAAGGAAATAAAAATCGATGGTGCTTGGTTATAAATATGCTCCAAGAGTAGAGCTTTTATTAGATTAGACGGTATGCTTTTTGGTGGAAGTGAATGTTGCCGATGCATTTTCCATTGATCTTATGCGTTACTACTTCTCCTGTGTTCCGTGTCATTAATAGCAATGGTGTGCTCTCACCAAAATCTGAATAGTCAAGATTAGTGATGGGTGGAACTAGTGATTGGGACGAACTTGTTCTTTCATCGGAATTACTTCCAGCACCTCCGCTCCACAGTCGAAGTCGTTTCAAGAAAGCAGTTCCAGGTTTTCTTTCTTTCTTTTTCCTTTTTTATATTTCTTTTCTTTCCCGGAGTGTTCGCGGATTCCCATCCTGGAGTATTGCTGGAAGGACGGTCCACTATTCACACTGGGGTATTTGTGGAAGCACTTCCATCGTTTTTACCCCAGAGTGCTGACGGAATTACTTCCACCACTCCATTATCCGGAAGAGTTGTAATGCCGTTTGCCGTAAAGCAAACAATATGTAACGAGACACTGACTGTGGGGGTAACAAATATCTGCTGTCGCACAAGCACAAACAAGTGGCTGCCGTTTAGTGGTTTTCACGTTCTATTCTTCGATCCCAAGTGCATAATGAATCACAAAGTAATATTATTGATATCATATGAAATGTACATGCGTATGAGTAGTCGACGATAACTTGAATGCCTTTTGCTTAAAGCAAACAACGAAAGGGACGCAACAGTTTGAGATAAACACTGAAACATTGTTTTGTTGTGTTAAGGGTTTTGGTATTGAACAATGTGAAGGTAAATTGTTTTACATTAAACGTGACTTCAACGAATATAAAACACTTTTGTTGGGAATGAAGTTAAATATACGTTTCATCGCAGAGCTCACTTTGTTATTGTAAAATGAAACACTGGGGATTAAATAAAAAATGAATAGTGTATTCAGATTCTCTTTCATTGTATTCACCTTTCTGAAGCACAAGTCAGCCAGATAGAATGTACTCTTTATTAGGCAGTCGAATAACTAATTCCCAAAGTATTACAGCTGTAAGAAACACCTAGAGCATGAAATAAAGCATTGATTAATCTTAGCTATATCTACATAGTTAACGGAAGTTTTGTCACTTGCGTCTCCTTCATGGCTGGTAGCCAATTATGAAGCCGATAAGGAAAATGTAAAGTACCAGCATATTCAACAGAAAAAGGTGTCGGTGAAACTGTAAGTAACACTTATCACCTGATTTTAATGAAGTTTGGTGAGGTGCGACAATTGATGAGTAAATGTGGTGATAGCCGTTATCAGTTCATTATATGAAAGTGGTTTCCTGGTGCCATTAAGCTATTCTCTTCCTTACACTGCCATGTTAACAAATGAAAAATATATTTCGAAATGGGCAGTTGTGCACGAGTTGTGCTACTGCGGAAAGGACTCTTCTAGTAATTAAAATAAATCGATGTAGTTTTTCATAGATATATTAAGAACAAATAGACGTGTAGTTTGGTCGATACGGGTATAGTAGTAATTTTGCTCTTATATGATCATTCATATCAGATAAATTAACTTTAGTTAGCAATTCTAGGTTAAACGGCTACTGATAAATCATTCACTTGTATGTTCTGATTTAATACTCTCGCAAAAGTTAAATTATGAAATTATGAACATGCCTGCATATGGCGTGACGTTTGTTCCAGAATGATCTCTCCATTCAATACAAAACTCTTGAAATAAGCAATTGGATAAGCAAACGAAAGAATACATTAAAGCGCTTAAGTTTAAGATTCCAATTAGTATTGATCACTCTTCAGCAAACACCATTCGGATGATCTAGATTCTGTATGTTGAAAGCAAAATCAGAGCTGAAACCTGTGCCTGCAGAGCGAGATTTCCAAGCTAAAGGAATTGGCCAGTTGAAAGTAAGTGATAAACTAAGAACTTCCTCTGCAGCAATATCATATGCGTAGGTATTTCAAACAGCGAATCACATTTGGGAATTTACCCATTACATTTCTGATAGTTTTGTTGAGCCAATTAAACGTCTAGGCTCCCAGAGAAATGTTCCAGAGTTGGGTACGAAACATTTGTCAAAATTGAAATTCGCATTAACAGTGGACCTTATCCATTACTTTGAAAATTGCTTTAGAGATTTGTGGCAGACGGAGTCCATGAAATACAAATTCACCTTATCCAGGTGAACTGTTTCTATGCATGTGCTTTTATCTCTTTTAATCTCAGAAATTGGAAAAGCCTCTAAAGGAAGCAAATGAGGTTTTAGTAACATTATTATTTTTGCACAAGCAAAAGTATTGTAGGTGGATAGATAATATAAAATCTCTGGTCTATGTAATATATTGACAATTAACATTTAGTTTTCGATAAGACAGCTTTGGGTTTGATAACCTTGCAGAACAAAAACAATTTAATTCTTGTTTTCATTTCATTTTAGTTAGCATACGTGTACATATTCTTTTGCTTTTTTAGATGCACGAAACGAAATTGTAATTAAGAAAGGAAATTTGGGAAGGAAACGTGCAAGGCCTATGCGTATTGCCATTTTCCTGTTAAGTCCTTCGTGCCTTAGTGGTTAAAAACCTTTCATGGACAAAGGACATAAATTCCAACAGAAACTTAACTTTTGTTTAGACAACCAGCAGTAAATTTTGTTACGTCTTCAAAGTTTAGAGGCAAATGGTTTTTGCATAGTAGAAGTAATGCTTTCCTTTTTGAGTTTTAGAGTTCAATAAATAATATAATAATTACAAAAGTATTTGATTTTTAAGTGACCACACTAATATTTAGTTTCTGGGCATTGAAGGAGTCACGTGTTACTGCTTACAGTACCTCTGAAGACTACTTACTTGATTTTGAACATACGGTCTTAAGAGATAGGATGAAAGAAATTATGACATAAAATAAAGAACGCTGCCTCAGGCGGCGGTGGTGGTGGCTATGATGGTGGTGGTGGTGGCTATGATGGTGGTGGTGATGGTGGTGGTGATGGTGATGGTGGTGGTGCTGGTGGTGGCGGCGGCGGTGGTGGTGATGGTGCTGCTGATGGTGGTGGCATCGGTGGCGGTGATGGTGATGGTGGCGATGATGATGGTGGCGGTAGTGGTGCTGGTGGTGGCGGCGGTGGTACTGGTGGTGGTGGTGGTAATGGTGGTGGCCGTGGTGGTGACGGCGGTGATGGTGGTAGTGGCGGCGGTGGTGGCGGTGGTAGTGGTGGTGGTGACGGCGGTGGTGGTGGTGACGGCGGTGGTGGTGGTGACGGCGGTGGTGGTGGTGACGGCGGTGATGATGGTGGTGATGGTGGCGGTGATGATGGTGGTGAAGGTGGTGCTGGCGGTAGTGGCGGTGGTGGTGATGGTCGTGGTGGTGGTGGCGGTGGCTGTTGTGATGGTGGTGACGGTGATGGTAGTGGCGGCGGTGGTGGCGATGATGTTTGTGGAGGCGATGATGGTGGTGGCGGCGGTGGTGGTGATGGTGGTGGTGGCGGCGGCGGCGGTGGTGGTGATGGTGGTGGCGGTGGTGGTGGTGGCGGTTGCGTTGGTGGTACTGGCGTTCATGGTGGCGGTGGCGGTGGCGGCGGTGATGGTGGTGGTGGTGGTGATGCTGGCGGTGGTGGCGGTGGCGTTCATGGTGGCGGTAATGGTGGTGGCTGTGGTGGTGGTGAAGGACGTACTGGTAGGGCGCTGATGACCTAGAAGTTGAGCGCCCTTAAACCAAATCCAAATCCAAATCCAAGGACGTACTGGTGATGGTGGTGGCGGCGGCAGCGGTGGTGGTGGTGGCGGTGGCGGTGGCGTTGGTGGCGTTCATGGTGACGGTGGCGGTGGTGATGGTGGTGGGGGCGGTGATGATGGTGGTGGCGGTGGTGGTGGCAGTGCCAGTGATGGTGGTGGTGGCGGTGGTGGCAGTGGCAGTGATCGTGGCGGTGGTGATAGTGGTGGCGGCGGTCGCGGTGGTGGCAGTGGCAGTGATGGTGGTGGCGGTGGTGGTAGTGTTGGTGGCAGTGATGGTGGTGGCGGTGGTGCGGCGGTGATGGTGGTGGGGGCGGTGATGGTGGTGGGGGCGGCGGTTGTAGTGTTGGGGGCGGTGGTGGTGGTGTTTTGGAGGCGTAGGTGGCGGTGATGGCGGGTGCCGTGGCGGCGGTGGCGGTGATGGCGGGTGCCGTGGTGGCGGGGGTGGTGATGGTGGTGGGGGCGGCGGTTGTAGTGTTGGGGGCGGTGGTGGTGGTGTTTTGGAGGCGTAGGTGGCGGTGATGGCCGGTGCCGTGGTGGTGGTGGCGGTGGTGGCGGGGGCGGTGGTGGTTTGGGCGGTGATGGCGGGTGCCGTGGTGGTGGTGGCGGTGATGGCGGGGGCGGTGGTGGTGGCGGCGGTGGTGGCGGGGGCGGTGGTGGTTTGGGCGGTGATGGCGGGGGCGGTGGTGGTGGTGGCGGTGGTGGCGGGGGCGGTGGTGGTTTGGGCGGTGATGGCGGGGGCGGTGGTGGTGGCGGCGGTGATGGCGGGTGCCGTGGTGGTGGTGGCGGTGATGGCGGGTGCCGTGGTGGTGGTGGCGGTGATGGCGGGTGCCGTGGTGGTGGTGGTGGCGGTGATGGCGGGGGCGGTGGTGGTGGCGGCGGTGGCGGTGATGGCGGGTGCCGTGGTGGCGGGGGCGGTGATGGTGGTTTTAGGGGTGTTCAACAACGAGGAGAGCATGAAATCTCCGAACGTGCTGCGTGGTGTTTTACCCGTCTGGCGCGATCATGGTAAGGCGCTGATGGAACCATACATGAACTACTTCTAAAAGCTTTACTTACCAATTTTATAAAAGGAGATGCTGAAACTGGTCACCGCCGTTGTCCAGTTTTGGCACCCGTTTAGGAAACTATCCATAACTCGTCATAGTTTACATTAACAAATGCGGGCAATTTCCTGGCAGATACTTCGTTTTAATTCTTCAAGGGTGTGTGTGTTTGTTTTGTACACTTCATTTCTAGTCAACAGCAGCCATATAAAAAGGATCATGGCATAAGCCAATCGAATGTCAATGTAAAACAAAAATATTACTAAGAGAGCAAATATACGTAAATATAACAAACAAAAAAGCAACAGCCAGAAGTACCTTCATATAAAATTACATATATCACCAGTTTCGTGACTTGTGCTTCCAAGGTCGGTGTGGATGGAGTATACTTGGCTGTATTGCTTGCTAAGTTCTAAAAAGGATGGAAAGGTATGACATTTCGGTATTTAAAGTTCTAAATCCTCCTGCCTGGGATGATCGCAAACGGAGATGTTCTGCAAGTGCCTGCTGATCCAGTGGAAGATAATACACTGCCAGATAACAAAGGCGAATAACTGTTCAATCTTCTTGTAAATTAATACAAAATGTATTTGTATTGATTGAAATAGGTAGTTCTGTGGCGCAGGACTATTGTCGATACTGTTCACCCGGCGTATTTTTGTCATTACATTTTGTTACAAAAATATAAACAAAATAATGTAATCACATTATGATACTGAGTACAATATATGTAATAAATCAGAGTTCTTAAATTTGTACAAAAGTACCTGGATACAGAGACTAGTTGCACAGAAGTATTGTTTTGAAATTTGTTATTGTACTGACAATTTGGATGAATATTCCCCCAGATGTGGATGTTTAACCTACCTGTGTAAGACCGCTCAACAAAATTTACATCATATGCGAATCCGTGCTTCTCAAATTGTACTTACTATTTGAAACAAAACGCATATCTATGCACATGCACATTGTTCATTTACAAAAATGTTTCCCAATCATTATCACAGCTAAATGGTCAGTATAAATAGTCTTATAGTGTACACGTTACATTAGACTCGTCCTCGAGTTTCTCTTAGTTTCTGCTCTAAGGGAACCGGGTAGTGATTTGGGCTAAAAAAATCAAGTTTTTGTTTTTCATCTTTAAAAGTAGAAACCTTCCTCTTCAAAATGAGTAAGGCTACCGGCACATTTAAGGCTTTAAATTACCCCATTTAAATATGGCGGCGCGCTGGGCCACGCTGGGTAAAGAGAGCTTCAGAGATGACACACTTTTCTTTAAATGGAGTTTTCTGTAACTTGACATTTTTCAAACTCAGGTGCATTTTTTTTCTCAAAACTATTGAACCTATTTGAATGAAACTTTTACAGTAGTTCCAGAAGCATATATTCTACAAACGTAACCCATTATTATTGGAAAAATCCAAAACATAAAATTAAAAAAAAAATATTTGTGTAAAAAAATTACTTTTTTTTTTTTTTTTTTTTTTTTTTTTTTTTTTTTTTTACAAAAGTTAAATATTTTTTATTTTGAATATAGTCAGAAATATTTAAGTAAATTTAGGTTACGAATTATGAATACACATTGCCTAGTGGAGTACAAAAGTTTCAACACATATGCTTGAATGTTGTAGGAGGAATTTGCTCAGTTAGTACTATATATATATATATATATATATATATATATATATATATATATATATATATATTATATTTTTTCAAAAACATGTAATCAGTTTTTGACTTATTACATGCCCATTTTAAATAATTGTTTTGATGTTCTCTACATCAATGTAATCACAATGAATAACTAAATATTCATCCCAAATTAAAGTTTGATCTGAGCAGTGGAAGTTTAGATATCCTCAACTAAAGTTATGTTTTGAAATACTGAAATCGTGTACGAATCACTACCTGGTCACCAGACTCGTCCTCCTAAAGTTTCTCTTCGTTTCTGCTAAGAACCTTTATACTTCATACACATTTCCTTCCTTGGTGAAACTGGTTTAACTATTCCCCTATTGTTTCCTTCGATCAAGGAACAATTAGCCATGAGGCATAACAATAGCAGAGAAAGGGTTTGCAGAGGAAGGGAACAAATAGGATAGAACACACTAGCAGTTGCTCACAAGGTGGCGTTGGGAATTAGTGGAGCTACTTTAATTGTTAATTGCTCACGGTCATACACTTTAATCGTTCTGTTGAACAATGTGTTCACAGATTCTTAGTCAACTATATGTATATGAAAACATGCTTCCAGGGTACACTACATGGAGATGATCTTTACCCCAAAATTTGTTTGGTTCATCATCATCATCATCATCATCATCATCATCATCATCAGCAGCAGCAGCAGCAGCAGCAGCAGCATCATCATCATCATCATCATCATTTTTGTTGTTATTATTGTTATTCTTGTTGTTATTATTGTTATTCTTGTTATTATTGTTATTCTTGTTGTTATTGTTATTCTTGTTGTTATTATTGTTATTCTTGTTGTTATTATTGTTGTTATTATTGTTATTCTTGTTTACTTTCATTCTATGTGAACTCGTTATTTATAAGATGCGTGTTTTCTTCCTTGCTAATTATTTTTCATTTATTTACAATGACATTCACTAACAGTTAATTATTTCAACTCATTTTTATTTTTAGCTTTTAATTTTTTTTCCCTTTGCACGTAATTTTGTTCAAAACAATGTGCCAAGTGACTTCCTATAAAATTTAATTTAATTTTTGTACATAGGCGAGAGCTTTTAGATATTTTCTTATTCTCTGGATTTATCTAGATTCTTACTTTTTAGCAATCCTTTAGTCAACTTTTAACTCATCCAGTCTCGCCCCTCAGATTGAGTTGTTTCCTGTTGAAAAGGAATCCCTGATGTTCATCATCCTTCAAGGCCTTGACTAGTATATGTTAGTATGGTCTTTACACAATTTTGTTGAAACGGTGATTCCATCCTTCGAGAGCATTGTTGGTTGTGAGCCATTTTCCGCCAGAGTTACATATATCCTTTAATACTGATGAATTATCAAGCCTCTGCTCCATATATTTACTGATTTAATTCCTCACTTTCTGGAAAGCTTGCTTGTATAACTAGCCAATAAATTATCGTCCACTTTGTGCAGCGTTAACTGAGTTAATGGACAACACATGCTTATGTGGAATCTTAATTTTCTCGTTTAAATGTAGTCATTTGCATTCCCATATATTTCACCTTTCTGGAATGCACTGATTGATTCGATAGTTGTAAGCAGAAATGTGCAAATTTTAGTAACACCGATTTAAAAGTTTGAAGAGTTGCAGTCTCAGAATCTTGAATAGCATCCTTAGGGGTCCAGTCTGGTATCTCCTCTTTAAGTATTTTAAACAGCGTGCTGTAAGTCTCCTTTTTCTTATTTGAAAGACGAGCATACATATATCACCAGTTTCGTGACTTGTGCTTCCAAGGTCGGTGGGGATGGAGTATACTTGGCTGTATTGCTTGCTACGGCTTCTAAATATTCCGTCTATAACAATAATGCTGCTTTTCTCTTAATGTAGTTATTCCTCTAATGCTTGAAAACACTAAACACTTATCCTGTGGCACAGAAAAATATCAGCTAGAAAAAAAATGTGCTAACATTATTCATCTGATTCTTTCTGCACGCCTTGTAATTTCCTCCTAACGATGTAGCCCAAGATGTTGCGGCCACCAATTCATATCAAGTGTTAAATAATGGGCTCACTTCTTCGGCGTAAATCTGGGAAAGACATCATGTAAAAGTAATAGGAGAAAAGCAAAACTAAATGACAGCGATCGTCATACACTAACAAGAATTGTGTCAAAACAACACAAAACTACTGCGACTAAAGTGACTGCAGAGCTCAACAGTCATCTTCTAGACCCTGTATCTATCGACACTGTCCACCGAGAACTCCATAAAGGGATATTTATGGATGAGCCGCTATACCTAACTCGTTAGTGACTAAAACCAACGCAAACAAGCGTAAAAAGTGGTGTGAGGAGCACAAATCCTGGATGGCTGATCAGTGGGAACAAGTAATATGGTCCGACGGGTCAACGTTTACGTTAATTCCAACATCAGGTCGGATTTACGTCTGGAGAACTGCAAAAGAAGCCTACAATCCTCATTGCTTGATCCCAACGGTTAAGCATGGAGGTGGAAGTGTGATGGTATGGGCAGCCATATCATGCTATTCTGCTGGTCCCATCATTACTCTCAAAGGCTGTGTTACAGCCAGGCCCGAATTTAGGACCTCTGACGCACCTGAAAAAAAAAAAAAGAAAAAAAAAAAGAAAAAAAAAACATTTGCTGCCCCCCCCCCCCCCCCCCCGAACTTGCAATACATATATTACTTAAATTTTCACAACATAGAGAATGGTTTCACTAGTTTGGATACTTAAGTATATGAGTGGCAAACACCATACGTGAGTTTATTAAAATTTAAGTAGAAATATCTTAATAGAAAGAACTTACACTAAAGAGGCATCACCCCCCCCAAAAAAAATTATTTTTTTGTTTAACGACGCTGTCAATTGCCAGGATCACATCAGCGTCGCCGGTGTGCCGGAATTTTGTCCCGCAGGAGTTCTTTTACATGCCAGTAAATCTACTGACATGGAGCTGTCGTTTTTAAGCACACTTAAAAACCATCGGCCTGGGCCGGATTTGAACCTGCGACCTTGGGAACAGTAGGCCAGCGTCTAACCAACTGAGCCACCCAGACCAACTGGCATATTAGATGTCAAAACATATACTGTTTAAATAACAAGAGGCTTCCTCCTTGCCCTGTCATTTGCAAACATGTTTATGAGTTCGTCATAGTCCATTTTCACTGTTAAATCAGATTCATTTGCAAGAGCACCAAGATAACTAAGACGATCCTTCACTTGTGATGTTCTCAAATAATTATTTATGCGTCTTAGAGCAGAAAGTGATCTCTCCGTTGAGCAGTTGGAAGCAGGAGTGCTCAAGTATATTTGTAGAGCTATGTTTAAGTTTGGGTAAACACTCTCTAGACAGTTACCTTTTAACATCTTGCACAGCTGTGTAAGAGATTGCGACGTATTTTCATTCTTTTCTATGTAGCTTTTGAAGTGTAAGCATTCAAGTACAAATATTGAATCTTGAAGATCCGAACTGTAGACTTTCTGAAGTCTGGATGATGCTTCCTGAATTTCAAGTGGACTAAGCATCTTAAGAATTATCAAAAACATAAATGGTTCACTGAATTCCTTGTAGGAGGAAACTCTGTTGTGCAGTTCTTCAATCAATTTATCCAGAATCAAAAGGAAAGTCATCTGTAAGTCATCTGAATCATCATTTCCTTCAGAGTCTGAATCAGATTAATCAAAGAATCTTTTCTTTTTCTTAATGTGTTTCTTATCCTGGTAATTGTAGTAATGTTACAAAGAGATTCAAATTTCTTCTATCCTAGATTATTGAAAAATTCATATCCCATTTTCATTTCTTCCAAGAAACCAATCAAAGAACTATACAAATTACAAACACTGGCTACATCCATGTCTGCTGTTTGTAACTGCTTACTTACAACATTGAACCTTTCAAGAATGGAATTCCAAACTACAGTCATAAAAGATGTCTCAAGACTACATAACTTCTTCATTATGCCTTTAGCTTCAGATTTCACCAAAGACTTCTCACTTTCATTCCCTATTATTGACAACAGTGCTCTAACAATTGCCGAGCCTTAATGACCTAGTTGTCGACGGGTCCTTAAACCCAACTCACTCACTCTAACGATTGCCTCGCCATCTTTGTTCAAGCTTCTGCAAGCTTCTTCTCTAGCAGACCATCGGGTTATGCAGTGGGACTTGACACTCAAGTTCTCTTTACTGAAAAATGTGCTTAAGTGATTCCATCAATGACTAGAAGCAATGAAAAAATAAGTTGCTTGGTTACATCTTGCTGCACTTTAACCCACCAAATTCAGAGTGTGCACTGACCAAGGAATATAGAAAGCATAAGGAGAGAGAGAGAGAGAGAGAGAGAGAGAGAGAGAGAGAGAGAGAGAGAGAGAGAGAGAGAGAGAGAGAGCTCTGATTCTCGCTTGCAAGCCTGAATAAATACCTGACATATTTGGTGCATTGTTATAACTCTGTCCTCTGCAGTTACCTATGTCCAACCCATGTCTCTCAAGACAGTTTATCACTGCATTTGACAGATCCTGGCCGCCATATCCTGGATTTGGCACAAATGCAACAAACCCGCTCTTCAGCTTGCCCCTCTTTGTTGACATAATGCAAGACAAAACTTAATTGGTCATTATGTGCAATATCAGGGCTGGAGTCATCAATTATAGAGTAGTATGTAGCCACAGTAACTGGTGCCACTATTTCTTCGACAATTCCCTTCCTTATGATTTTGATTATTTGCTCATATATAGCAAAAGACAAATATGAAGTTTCTCGACTTCCAGAATCCTTATATAGTGACATGTGGCTAGCAAGAAGTGGATCAAATTCGGCAATAAGTTCCATGCACATTAAAAAGTTACCATTATGAACACTTCCAAGAATTTCATCATTGCCACGGAAAGGCAGTCCTCGAGAGGAAAGTTTTTTCACAACAGCAACAACCCTTTGTAAGACATTACGCCAGTACTGAACTTCATTTTCAAGTTGTGAGAACAATTTTCCATCTATCCTTGTCAAAATACAACTTCTGTTTTTTAAACTAAGAACACAGTCTCGCTGCCTTGACCTGTTTTCATGAGTTGGAATTAGCTCTGGATGTTTCCAGTTTGAGAAACCACGAGGTCCTGCCAAGTCTGATGTTCCTCCAAAAAGAGTACATGTTGCACAAAATTATGTTCCCTGACTCTCAGAATTTACTAAGTAATCTCTATTAATAATGTCATTGTTAGCCAGCTTTCTCTGAAAAAATGCACTAGTCCAACGTCTTGTGGCACCATCTGTAAACTGATGTTTCTACTTAGAAAAGTCATCTTCTTTATTTTGTTTTACCCCGTTCATTGCAATATAGTCCCGTGTTTTATCAGTTTTTTTCCCAAAGAAAAGAATCAGCACTAATTGTAAAGGGTTCGTCAGCAACGATGGAAGTTCCGCCTTCACTTTCGTTTGATAGAAGTTTTGTTTCATCTTTAGATTTATTTGGGGTACTTGTTTCCCCACAGTCTTCAACAGCTTCCCTTGGCGAGGGAGTTTCTTCTTGACATGAACTCCTTGGGGTCGATTTTATAAACACATCAAGGTATGGAACTTTTCTCAATGCGTCTTCTTCTCTTTTTCTTTTATCTTTCGCCAATGAACGATACTGAGCCCCACTAAGTCTCTTTCTTCCTGTCAGTTTATTCAGTGACAATCGACAGTGAAACTGAGAAAACGAAAGAAAATATGATAAACAGTTGAAAAACTTAAAATATTCAAACATAATCTACTACTTCACTCTGCCGGAATGCCGGATCATTAAATATAAAAGAATTCAATATAATTACAATAATAATAATTACTGTTCATTACCTCAGCTAACAATATATAGAAAATTACCGTTAAAGAATAACAACACACACTTCTTGATCTTACAATTTTTTTGCCTGTGTTAATCGATTCTCACTATTGAAATGCATTTCGCTTTGTCTCCGCTACGTGCGCATAGCATGCAAACTAATCACCATAGTCAACATGCGTCGATTAATATTCCTCTGCGAGCAGCAAGTTTAAACGAACTTGATGTTTCATGTCTATGCTTTTTTTTTTTGTGTGCAGCTTTCCAGTAATTTTGCCGCCCCCTAAAATGTGCCGCCCTGGGCAGTTGCCCGATTTGCCCTTGCGTAAATACGGCCCTGGTTACAGCTAAAGAGTATTTCAACATTTTAGGTGATCAGGTGCACCCCTGATTCAAATGTTTCCCAACAACGATGTCATTTCTAGACGATAATGCACCCATTCACAGAGCCAGGACATTACAATCGTGGTTTGAGGAGCATGAAAATGAACTGCACCATCTTCCCGGGCCAGCACAATTCCCGGACTGAAACATTCTCGAACCAGTTTGGGCGATATTGGAGAAAAAACTGCGCAGCAGATTTCTCCTCCCTCGACACTACAGGAGTTAGCAGAGGTTCTGATAGATGAGTGGCATAACATTCCATTGGAGACTATACAATCATATTCCAGTATTTCAAGAATTGCAGCTGTATTATGGGCAAATGGGGGTCCAACCCCTTATTAATAAACCATTCCAAAGTAAGTACAGGTGTACACATTATTTTGCCTATCCCTTGTATGTGCATATATGCGTATATTTCTTTTTAATTAACGTCCTCCAACGTAATGTCATATCGGACGGTGAATGAATGAAATTGGTGAAATGATGCTCAAATGAGCCCGAGGTCCATGGAGCTTTAAGTTACCCGGATAACTTACCGGGATTCGAACTCGCGACCTCTTGAACGTGAGGCAGACACGCTATCACGCTACCGAGGCGGACATGTGTGTGTATATGTGTGATGGTGGTGATTGGTGGCGATGGTGTGTGTGTGTGTGTGTGTGTGTGTGTGTGTGTGTGTGTGTGTGTGTGTGTGTGTGTGTGTGTGTGTGTGTGTGTGTGTGTGTGTGTGCGTGCGTTTTCCTTGCAGTGATGCCAACCTCTGAAGCTCAAAAGTCCCAAGCGAGAACTCAGAATGTTCCTTTTCTGTATAAAGTGTCCCACATTAAGAAAACATGTGACCTCCTGCTTTACAAAAAATGCAGGGTGGTAAATTAGTAGTGGAGTTTAGGGTGTACCACTACCAAATTTACTAATGCCCTTGCAATACTAGGTTAGGAATATATTATGTACATTCAGGACGTATGTTATTGAAGTGCTTGCTCCTCCTATCAGTAGATACAGCATTTCTTTTATGGAAACATTACTCCCCAAACACATACTCGAATCAGACCTATAGGTAATAGTGCATGGCTATTACTGTTGTGTAAGCAAACCTACTGTGCCCTTAGTGAGAGTGTTGATTGCTGGTTGCAAGAATGAAGGTTTGCGCGTGTCTTGTAAAATGCTTATCTTTGCTGTTGTATATACCATAACCATTACTACACTATGTTAGAGGCAGCAATTATTACATGTGCCATATTCATCTCAGTTTTTCCAGAAAAGTCCCTTTGTCCCTTCTTGAAAATTGTGAAAATGTCGCAGAATATGGGACAAATCCCACGGGCTGGCAACACTGTTCCCTTGTCGCTTAACGAATTGCACTGTGGAAAAAGCATGGATTTGACCGATGCTCATAGACTGGCAGGTTAGGTGGCTCAAATCAGTGCTATTGTATGAACACTCGCCTGACATAGTGTATGCCCCGGCTCTAATTTAGAGAACAAAAGCGGAAACTTCACAAACGTCCTTTATCTGTAATCAATTTTTACTAAAAACTACCTGAAATTCAAAATGCACATGTGTGCCCAACTGCAAAATGCGCAAATGCTATGCTTCAATATAGCCGTGACTGAGTGTGTTGGAGGACTTTAATCAAAGCGTGATAAATTGCTTTTCGAGGGATATGTAATAAAGAGCTGACATTAACAGGAAGACAAACTGATAAGCACTGATAAGGCCCTGAAAAAGTAGAATGTTCATGAACAACTAAGCAATATACGATTGAGATAAAAGTTCTGGACGATTTTAGAGAGCAACTGGAGACTAATATATCCTCCAATAGAACAGAAGAACAAGAAGACTGTCGAGGCTTGAACATCCAGGGCCAATGCACAGGTTCCTAGGATTACCAATCCCGTACTTACCGAAATAAGCCACTGGAGGGAAAACTAATGTCGTGTAAACATTCATTGTCCGTTAATGAAAGGGAGCGGAACGTTCGTGAAACTTTTAAAGCTATGAATGTCAGTACTTTCATTATTAGTTTCCTGCTCATTTTCTTAGATATTAAGATAAATTGAATATCCAAACAAGGAACTACAGTGTGCAGCACTCAAGCTCTCGAAGCCTAAAGGTTTCGTTACTCATATTCGAAAATGTTCACTAGTGCAAATAGAGATAATCGCGCGCGCGTGTGTATGAGAGAGAGGAGAGGGAGAGACAGAGAGACATGGTGGTTTACCGGATGACGTTATTACTCATATCGCCCACATTCCTATTGTGCCAAGTACCAAATTACTTTGTAAATAGCGGTAGAAAATCTTACAGTAGCACAAAGATTCTAACGTTGAACTATTCTACTTGGTAAAGTGACTAGGGATATTGACCTTGATTGTCGAGTGCCGCGATCGCTTCTTATCTTGTTTACTAGAACAGCGAAATACTATACCGCTCGCAAAAGTTAGAGGCATGTGAACGCTGGCCAATGCTCAAACAGAGCGCTGTTGCCAAGCGTAGTGCGTGTAGCGGCAGAGGTTCTGTACATAACAGTGTGTGAGATGCATGCACCACATTCGGCAGCGCTAGTAGGAGGGGCAAGCGTAGGATTCGCTGGAGTCCGAGGTACGCCCCGCCTCCATATGCCTTTAAGTTTTGCGAAGATTATAGTAACTTGGTGTACAGTCAGTAATGTGATGCAAATAAATGTCTCGCCGATATGAGACGTTGCTGTCCTGAAGATATGATTGCACCTGAACGGAATGTACACACATTGTCTCGCCGTGTATGTGCTATAAGCTCGTGTAAACAACTCGGCAGTTTCCGATACGCCTCATGGCTTTGCCAGGTAGTACTTTAGCTACTTAGGGTTTGTTTCACTTTCATTGGAATTTCGAAAAATTACATTTAAAGGTATTTTAGCTGTGTTTAAGCTTTGAGGTATAAATATAAAGTGAAATCTGAAACATCCTGTCCTGCAATCTGGTTTCCTATGACTATGATAAGGTTCCCCCTGTAGGGGGGACTTAGCCCCGTGACTTATGGAGTCTTTTGCGTCTGTCACTGATGGAGCGACCCCGGGAGAGGGGGTTGAGATGAGAGGATATTAAGCGTGGCTGGACCTGAGGAGAGAGGACAGGAGAGGGCAGGGTCCATAAAAATTACATTTTCAAACTCCCCGGTGGCAGTTCGCACAACAAGCTTCCCTCCGCCCTATGGGCTTGCATATATCCTGGGGGTCCGGGACTTTTTTGTAGTGTTTAACACCCGCTTTTGCTACATACGGCACCGCAGGTGACACTGATGTTACATGGAATGAAGATGGAGCACCTGTGGAATGAGATGGCGGGGGAAACCGGAGAACCCGGAGGAAACACGTCCCAGCGCCGCTTCGTCCACAACAAATCCCGGGTGCAGGACCGAAGCCTCCTGCGGTCATAAAAATAACCCCGAAGCCTCCCGGTCCCTTGAAAGTCCCTAATTACATAGCCCCGAAGCCTCCCGGTCAAAGCAGGTAACAGTTCCAGTTAGGTGTTTATAATATTTAATGAAGCATGCTTCTAGTGGAATATGCTAAACACTTTTGGCGTTCATGATTAATAACAAAGAAACACAACTCTAATACCAAAAGAAAATGAACCTCTAATGCTTAAATTTGAATTAGTGGTTCTTGTTCCAGTTCGTTTATCCTTACCCAGAGTGCACCACGAGGAGGCGAAGAGGCTCACACTCCAAAGATTCCACATTTATCGGCTTCGTCGTTATTTGTTTCTTTCTTTAATTTACTCACAATACATCCGCATTTAGATGCTTCGTTATTTTGTACATTTTCAACCCATCTCATACTGTAATATGTATTTTCATCTTTAAAGTAAGATGCATTTTCCTTTTACATTTTACTTCCATGCATTTCCAGATTTGATTCCATAAGAATTCGGCTTCACGTATTCCATTCTTGAAATTTATCCAGCTTTGAAATTTTCTACTTGCACCATGAGTTTCAAGTGTGGTTAAGACCTTTCCTTTTTGTTATTTATTGAGGAGTTGATTGCAATTTTAATATCCATCTGAATTTACTTCAGTACCTCAAGAAATCTATATAGATCTCGGCTGCAGAAGTAGAAGTGCTCATTGTATTTGTTGTGGAAACTTTCGCAAGCGTTGGTAGTTCTCTGTCTATTGCAACTTAGTTCTGCTCACATGGAAGGAGGAAAGTGTACATTTTCGTCGATGTAAGTTTCCACTAAATAGTCGCTAAACATCTGTAGTTTTTCCGAGACGGGTATCACTGCCATAAAGTCCTCAGCAAAACAGTCACCAACCATATCAGGATCCAGCATTGGCTAACCAAATACAGGGTGATTCAAAAGTCTCTTGACATTTTCGTGAAAACAATGTTATATGCCAAATCTTTTATTACACATGGAAAGTAATGACCACTGGATGATCAACTCAGTACATTTCAATGTGGTGACCATCTAAGTCATAAGTCATGGCACAGACTCCATTTTTGTTGTGTATATGTTTGCCAACATAGCTGGTGTGATTGAAGCTACCGCAGCAACTATTTGGTTTGTCAATTGGTGTAACACATTGGTCTTCACTGCATACACTTTGGACTTGATCAAACCCCGACAAAGAAGTCCAGTGATGTCGGATCTGGAGAGCGGGCCGCTCAAATTCTCGGTGAACCACGACCGATCCACCTACCAGGTAAAACTTCATTGAGGTGGTCACTAAAAATGATGACAAAATGTGCACCATCTTGCTGGAAAACCGCAGCATCTTGTACTGCATTCTGTGCCACCTGCACTTTCAGGAATTTTTGTAGCATGTCAAGATACGTAATTCCAATTATTGATGGTTCCGCAAACATGAAAGGCCCGTAAAGGTTGGCGTTTTTTTATGTCATTCCCAGGCACACATTCACCTTTGGAGTGTCTCTCTGCAACTGCAACTTGCAACTGTATGGCGTTTGACCAAATCCTACAATTACGCCTATTGACATATCCACATATTGTGTGGAATGCTGCCTCATCACTGAACAACACGTGTCCCATGAGGTCGCCATTTTCAATGGCATTTAACAGGTCATCACACACAGCATGTGGAGCTGCATAGTCCTCTGGTTCAAGCTGGGTGTGATAAGGGCATGTGTGCAGTTTGAACCGCAAGGTACGCCATACAGTGCTTTGGGAAATACCCAGCTCGCTGCTGACGCACCGGGACTCCGTGTGATGGTTTGCAGGTGTTGTAGCCAGCCTCCCACTGCAACAGGTCCTGTCTGTTTCAGTTTCAGCACCAGATCTCTAATAGTTTCCCTGCTAGGATCTGGTTTCCTGAAGTTTCTAGTCAATTCTTCTTGGGCCTGCTAGTGAGTCAATCCTCGGATACGAGCGAAAACGACAGTTAACTTTTCCTCTAATGTCAGCATAGTTTCCAGTTACCTACAACAAATGCATACATTAACGATATGAGGAAAATGTCACGAAATTTTTGAATCAGCCTGTATATACTTCAGAAACTTTCCGATTTCATTTTTGGAATAGTAGGTATGTGCAAGTCCCTAATTTTGTAACTTTCGCCACCAGCTTAGCGTTAGATGAAATTTATGGAAAAGATTACGCATACCCATTCCACCCCCCTGCTGGCTAATTAGACCGGTTCCACAGGAGGCTTCGGGGTTGTTACCTTTTTCTCTTTGTTTTGGTTGTTAACGTCCTCCAACGTAATGTCATGTCGGACGGTAGGGGGTTGTTACCTGCTAAGCTACCTGGATACGGAAGGCTTCGGTCTTGTGCCCCAAATCCCACATGCGGTTGTCTGTGATGGGACTCCAAGACCTCCCCGATGCACTCCGAAACTCCCGCTGACCCTTACAACCCTGAAATAACCAACGAGGATGAAAGTTGAAATGAAATAAAAAGTGAGGTGAAATGGAGGGGCAGGAGATTCAGGGGATGTAATTATTCTTCCCAGCATTCACTTAACGATCCGGCGAAACCCCCGAAAAACACCCATGGTTCAGAAAGGTCGGCCCTGTTATCTGGAAATTGGGCACTCAATTCTCTAGCATAACAAGATAAGCGGAACGCTTCACCTTATCAGCACGTTTAGGTCCCATTCTGCTTCTCAGTGTCTATGTAATTGTAAAGATGGCCTCACAGAGATTAATCAATGAGATTAAAACTCGTCCTGCGTTATTGGCTACCTCGTCTGACTAAATGATTAAACAAATAAAAATTCTTGCTCTTTATCTGTTTACTCTCCCCTTATGTAGGACTTACACCTCCTAGGGCTTACAAGCCGGTGCCCAGGGTCAGATGTCTGTTGGGGAGCAGTGGAATCTATGGATCGTACAGAGTGAAGACCTGGAAGCGGGTGGTCAGCCAAGCACCTGGTATGATAGTGAGGAAGAGGATGATATTAAATGCAGGCGAAGTCGATGAATGGAAAGGTGAATAAAAATAAAAAATAAAATTAAAAAAAAAGAAAGAAAGAAAAAAAAAAAAAGAAAAAACCCAACGGCTACATGGAATGAAGTTGCAATGGCTCTATTCCCAGCATTTGCTAGAGAAAAAGAACCAAAACGAAAGCTAATACATATTTCATAGTTTCTTACTGTTCATACTTTGTTGTTTTGCCATGGAAGTTCACGAGCAGCTACAAAATAAATAGAGTGCATCCCTGTATCGGTTGCCATATCTGTAATGTTAACACTATCTTCAAAATGGAAGTCATGAAATCCTGTGTGGGATGGGCATCTTCAAAATGCGGATGTCTCAACCACGTGTGTTTAGATCCCAAAGGCGCAAATGTTACGCGCTAAAAGTGGACGTCCCTTCCCAGCTATACAGCTCTATTCGTTATTTTTTCTCATGGATGCGCAAAGAGAACGGAATTTTAAAGCTTTTAAAAGATGTGGTTATAGCTTCAGCCTAATGTAGGTATCTCTCGCGCATGTGCAAGGAAATGTGGAATACGAGCAATAGGTTGTTTTGGCAAACATGTAACATGAATTGGGTAGGAGAATAACCTATAGGAATTTTCACGTTATGAAGGCACAACGGGCTCTTATGGACCATGCTATTCTTATGGAAGATTCACGTGCGCTGTTGCCAAATGTGCGTGTTTTCAAATGCGACTAAGATAAAGTATGAACATGCATTTCGGTGTGAAATGTGTCGAAGAATACTATGGCATGCACGATAAACCTTTTATATAATTGTATAGTTTTTAAAATAATAAAATCTAAAATTTAGTTGAAAGCAGATTTTTTAACATCTTTCTCGCTCCGAACGTCAAAACATGGTTTCAAATCGAAATAATTGCAATGAAAAAAATCTGGATTATTCGCTTGCTTTTGTAGGCCACGTTGGTATTTAAATTATATCAATATGTCTAAACATATTTTTCTAAATAAATAAAGTTTAAAACAAAGTGTTAAGATTCTTCATTTATACAGTGGAAAATGTCGTCGCTGGCTAATTCTCGTTCTGTAAGTCCACGTAAAAACTTCCAGCGACAAAGTTGTCAAGGAAATAACGAAATTATTTTTTATACACATATAGAACGTCTCCAGTACCGAAGTATCCATGAATCACCATTTAAAGGGAAATGTTTGCGGCGCGCCGAACGAAAGCCGGTCCTCGTGTCTTGGAGATGATGAAAACCAGATGTGGTGCGACAGTTGAAGGGCCGATAAGCCATTGTACTTCAGCGCAGGTTTTCAATAGGTTTTGGGAACCTGAGGCGTGAGCGAGTTTTACAAGCTCTGGTAATTATGTGCATTGCAGTTAAGTGATCAGTGCGGAATGGATCGCAGAAAAAAAGGCGAAATTATTAAAAGTGGCGACCGGAAAACAATTCTTAGAGTGTATGATTATTGAAAGAAAAAGAACCCCGGATACAGTGACTCGTTTATTGTTAGTGAGCTTCATAAGGCGACTGGTGTAAGTAGGCCTACATTTTTTATATTAAGAAAAGAATGTAAAGAGGGTCCCATCACTACACCGCGGCTTACATGCAAAACCAGCAGAAGATAAAATATGATCATTTTGAACGCAAATATGGCACAAATTTCTTGAATTTCTATTTCAAAGTGCTCGCCCTACAATTCTGACCGTGTTGAAAAAAGTCAATGAGGATGAGGACCTGCCAAATTTTAGATATTCAACCTTTTATAGCTTAGGGAGGAAATGGGATTTCATTTTGAAAACAGAGGAAATAAGTCGTTTATGGTTGAGACAAATTATATTATAGTGCGGCGACATTCCTGTTTACGGAAAAGAAAACAATTCAGCAAAGAAGTAAGGAAAATCGTGTACCTTGATGAAAGTTGGGTAAATGTAGGGCACACTGTATCAAAAGTTTGGAAGGATAGGAAGCGCTTTTTGCCGGGTTATCCACTGGTCTTAAATCACCTACTGCTCGCGGACCACGATTTGCAATATTGCATGTGGATGGTACGATTTATACAGGGCGCAAAACTTGTTTTCTTGAAAAAAGGTTCTGTTGATTATCATGATGAAATGGACAGCGATAGATTTGAACAGTAATTCAGGAATCAACTAGCAAAACCACGGTAATCGCTACGGCAACGCCGCGCTGATTCTCCATAAGAGCCATTGTGCCTTCATAACGTGAAAACTTCTTAGGTAGGAATCATTTTTAGAAGATTGAGTTGTGAAAGACGGCATGTGAATGACACATCTGCTATTTAGAAATACCGACAACCTTCAGTTACTTATCGTGATGTCATGAAATTTCAAGGCCCCATACAGTGACCAGCTGGAAACATTTTCTACTATCGGTGTTCCCGCTGTAATTTTGATGAAGTGTATGGTGAAAATAGTAAATGGAAACGTTTATTTCAATTAACTTGAATTATCTAAGAGAATAATGCTCTAGAAATATATTTTGGAGAAACTACATACAAATAAAGGATGATTGGTCAAGAGGGCCGTGTGAATGTAAGACACGTTTAAAGAGAGAGAGAGAGAGAGAGAGGGAGAGAGAGAGAGAGAGAGAGAGAGAGAGAGAGTGTGTGTGTTTACGCACACATTATTAAAATGATTATTTTTTAGTTAATTATTTTGTCCCAAAGTTCCCTTTACATGAAAAGTTTTTCCAAATATTTGATTTTCTGCAAAATGGTTTTATTGATTTTGTTCAAAATTCGTTGATTTAATGTGGCATTTACATGACCAGTTATGTATATTTAGTTTTCTAGGAGTAGCCTTTGAAGTTCTCTCGATTCGGCAATAACTTTTATTAACTGGAGATGACTTGCTATACAAAAATTTAGATTGCTATAAAACAATTTATTTGAAATAGCTTTTCTGTTACCTCTGCAAATTTTCAGTAATTCACACTTTTTACTTTCTTTACTATTGAACTTAGTAGGTATTATATTCCACCCTAAACTAGGATGTCGGGATTTCACTGGAAATGTATGTTTGGAGCCTCCCGGAGTAAAAAGACACGAAAGGTGTGTGTGCATGCACTATCATGTGCTGAATTTCCTCATCTCTCAGTATTTTATTTCCTGAAATAGTTCTTAACGATTTTGATTAAAACAGCATATTTGAGACATATGTGCACACATGTGTAATTATTATCTTGAATATTCTGTAAATAGCCTATAAAGACCTTCACATTTGGAAGAAGGCACTTGTGTAATTGTCTATAATGGGTAAAGAACAGCAAATGCGCTAACGTTTATAGCACAAAGAGTATTATTTCACGAAAACGCGCAATTTATTTCAGATAGCTCCTCCTTGTGGCATCGGTCGTTTCTGGGAAAGCCATTATTAGTTTGTATCTTTCAACGCTTTTATCATGTTTAAGGCGCGGACGCTATGCAGTTGTTTCTGTTTCTATAATGGAAAGAGTATCGAACTTTAAGGTGAGCATATACCTATCGATCCCCATATGAACCTCTGACCGTCGATACGGCTATCTGTTTCTCCCTTGTACGCCTAATGTGTAATGAAACTATTTCTGCAAATGGTTAGTCTATCTCAGTTAACTTGAAGTATGACTCACTGACAACTTGAAGAAGGGGACTTAGCACCTTGACCGAAAGGCGAACTTTTGTGCCAATGCTCCTGAGGGGACACCCCCCGAGAGGATAGATTAGGCGAATGGATCCTAAGGGCGGTCGGAAGGGTACCACTAATGGGCACCACTGAGGCTGGCTCAGCCTGGTTCCTCTCCCATCCCTCGGGCTCGTGCTCCTGAGAGAGTCGCGGGACTCGGAAACCGGCTCATCCCCCCCCCTCGGGCTTGTACAATCCCATGTGAGGGAGGGGGGGGGGGGGGCTAGTAGGCTCACCTCCAACCTGGGGGGACCAAATTTCCAGAGCGCATACTTTTCCCGTGCAGTGTTGCTACCGCGGCGCTCGTCGACGTTTCCAAACCTCAAATAAACATAAGGGGATGAAGGGTGAAATAAAATGTGTAACGAGGTTGTGAAGCCACTTGTTGCAGTCACTGTGGTTACAGTGTACATTGGGTGCCACTTTTGTGACAGTCTCCTTCCTGTCACATGAAATGCCTTGCTAGCTCATCCGGTGCAGTAGCTGCCTCTCCGCTGTGCGCCGCTGCGTTGATCTTGTTTGGGATTAGGTAGGCATGAGTAGGATATTTCTCAGGCGCGAGGTTAGATGACAAACACAGCACAGACGTTTTCTGATTTTACTCTCCCCCACGTCATTGCCTCGAAATGCCGACCTGAGCGAGTTTCTGGTATTGCGTTTTAAGATCGCTATTTACTTCACCTTACGCTAATCACTGTCGCCTTTCAGACATCGACGTTTTTGGCGCGAAACTCTACATATTCGCGATACAGGTTCACCCTCGTAGCGACCTCGTAACAAACAGGCCGTCAGTCCCGTTCCCTTCCAATTTTTTCTATTTATGTATCTCACCCCCGCACTTTCTCTCTAGTCCCGTTATGGGGGAGGGGTGTATATTCCCCAGCTGTGTCCTTGGACTTTAGGCAAAACGTGCCTCGGCACGAGATGACAAAAGAGGTTTGTCCTCTGGCCTTCAGAAATGTGCTCAGGTCAACATACTTTCAAGAGGCGGCTTCTCTACACAATTTATAATACAAAATTATACTTATACCTAAAAGTCTTATATTTACATTCTGATTCTAAAATTACAAATATATATACATAGAAGTTCCCGTCTCAAATGATTAACGAAACGGAGGGACAGTAAATGCACAGGATATTAAAATCATTCCCAACATTTGCCTGGCGGACCGGGGAAACCTCCGAAAAAGCCATGGGTCAGGAAGACTGGCAACGGGGATCGATCCGGCGACCTCCCGAATGTGGGCCACAGACGTTACCGCTCGGTTATCATGAAGTACTTAAACCTGGCTTCCTGTGGACCAAGAAGCTAGTCCTAACGCGGAGTAGGCACATAGTAGCTAAGGAATATGCTACCAAACTGACACCTCCACAAGAACATCGCAAACCGGCTAACTAGTATTTCCGGTTGCAATATACGCATATCTGCTCCCTCCGCCTACCTAAAATGGTCCTCGCGATATTGATCTTCTTTGGTCAGTAGAGCATATCAAAAATGAGTTTTGTCACGTTACTTTTTAACTAAGGGATTTGTAATAACAGTTTAGTTACACATTTATTATCAGTGTACTTGGCAATTAACATAATTTAAATGCTGCCCTTAGCATATGTATATTGCTAAGGTTACCAGATGTCCGCAAATTCCCGGATATTCCCTACATTTTAACCGTTTGTTCGGGTTTGGGGGCGGGGGGGGGACTTTCTGAAAAGTCCCTAATGCCCTACATTTTCAGAAACAAGCAATGGTCGTTAGTAAATGAACTGGCAAAATAAAAATGAATGGTTGGTTATTAGGCGCAACAGCAACTCGGTACACCAATAATTATCGTCAAAGAGGATACTAGTGCATTAGTACCATTGAACGAGAGATTGGCAATGTAGCATTTGCACTTCGAGGCAAAGCAAAGCGATGCTTTACTATCACTCTTCCATTTGCATTTTGATTATCGAAGAAAAAGCAAGTGGAAAGTTAACAGCTAATTCACAATGCTTTTGTTACAAGCCAAAAAGGCCAAAACGAAAATGCAAATTCAACGATGCACTGTCGTTAAAGTACAAGTGTTTCAACGCAGGAAGAAGGAAACATGTTTCTGCACACTACTCTAACGTTGAAAGAATATTTTCACTAATAAGAGCACGGTAAATAGATGAAAGGAACAGATTACCTATTGATTCGATCAAAGGTATTGTTTTAATGAAGTATAGTTTTAAAAACTTCAGTTGTGTTGAATTTCTTGATTATATTTCAAACAAGTTAAATGTTTTGCGCAGGATTGATTCTTTGGAGAAGTATGACTGACTATTGATGATCACATTTAACATTGTACGTCTCAGGACATTAAGAAAATATAAGTGCATAGGTCTGTTGGGTATATATTTAAGCATTTGAATTATAACTTTATCTTATTTTTGCATTGAGCGATAATGTCCTACATTTTTGTCAAATGTCCTACCATTGTGTCCTACATTTCCATAAAATAGCCTAATAACCCTACATATTGCCCTGTCGTTAATATGGATTAAGGGGCCAAGCCAATGGAAGTGAAAAGTTAGGCAACCAATATGGGCCACATTTTGAGAAAATAAGAAGACTACGCTGAAAGTAAATGTTCACTCGCGCACCCAAAAAAAAAAAAAAAAAAAAAAAAAAAAAAAAAAAAAAAAATAAATAAATAAATAAATAAAAAATAAATAAATAAATAAATAAATAAATAAACTGAAGCGATGGTAGCGGGAATTTTTATCAATGACAAGTTTAGCTGTAGTCAACCCTTCAATGTTCAAAGTCGCTCATTTTGCAATCCAGGTCACAGTCTTCGTTCATGGCGCACAATTCAAACTCGAAGTTCTTATTGGTTCCGACAGTATCCAACCCAACAGTGTGTGTTTTACTGTGAGTAGATCGTCACTTTTCCTCTGTCATACTTCAGTTAGCAGAGCCGGGAACAGTTACATCCGTATAAGCATATCTATGCGAGCGGGTTCGTTGACGTTAGGATCAGCAAGTTTAACCTCCTTTGGCAGATTCCCGAGCTATAATCGGTATTGTACCAGGGAATGTTTTTCTTTACTTGAGGAACTCTAAAGCACGTAATGCTCGCCTGAAATTTAGAAACATTGGTTCCAATGGCCATGTGGACACCACGTAGTGACCTCTTTTATTCCAATCATTAGTAGGGATAGTATTCTTGTGTCGCTTTAGTCTGAGAATGTTGGCTATTCAGTCCGTCATGAAGTTTGAATTGCAATCCACAGACCAACAGTACATGCCACTGATAGGCTGGACTATCAGTATCATAAAGTTGAACAAGTGCCGTGGTAATAACACCTCTGGCCTTGCTTTAAGCTTTAGTGCACAATAAATTGAAATGTCTTTATAATAAGGACGAGGAGTGCTGCCTGAAGCTGCAGTGGTGTACGATGCTTATGGTCACATACTCTTCAGTTTTCTGATCTATGTACATGGATTAACCTCGTGTCGTCTGAAACAATATAAGCACAAATACGTTTTCTTGACAAACTCATGCATTTTCTTAGCATCTGATCTCATAAAAAGTCACATTTGTGCAGTGGGTAGTTTTATTTGAAGGCATGAGAATGATAAGGGATTACTTTTGAGAAAATCAAGAAACACTAGTTTAACCATTTTATTGTACCATTTAGTAAACCTTTTTGTAGTCATTGCAATGTTACCCATACCTTTTAACATTTTATGCTAATAAAGTAAATATGTTTGAGCCTTAAGTGATTTATTAACAAAAATGATGGATTTATCAAGTTCTCTCACTCAAATTTATGATTTACTTCAAGCACAAAACTACCAATAGGTATGTGAACTGAAACACTACTTATCGAAATTATTTAACTTATATTGTGTTTCAATGTGCATCGAATACTAATAACTATAATTATATTAGTTATATAATTATATTTATATTAATTATAAAAAATAGACTTAATCATTTCTCCGGTTTATAACAGCTGGCGTCGTCTTCCGGAAGCCAAACTCCATGCCTCTGTTTCTCCATTGTCCTGGGTTCTTTATGCTAAGGCTGCTTGAACATCATCCACCCAAGTTGTCATCGGACGTCTCCTTTTTCTTCCTTCTTCTGGTATCCGTTCCAATATTTTCTTTGGCAGTCATTCCTCTGGCATTCTTTTAACGTGCCCATACCACTGTAGTCCTTTCTTCTCTATAATATCCAACATATCTGGTTCTTCTTTTACTCTCATAATTTCCTTTATTTTTTATTTTTATTTTACTTTCTTTTTATTCTTTCCAATCTTAATTTTTTAGCAGATCTCTGCAATACATCCATTTCTGTAGCTAGAATTTTACTTTTTTCTCTGGTTGGGATTTGCCATACCTCTGCACCACATGTAAGGATACTCGTACTTTGGATTATTGTTTTATAAATCTGTAATTTCCTATTATTTGATATTTTCCCCCACCGCATAGCATTTAATGCGCTTATTACCTTCTTTGTTTCGGAAATTCTATGCTTTGTTTCTTCTACAATTTTCCCTGTCTGATCTATTTTTGTCCGTAAATAGATAAACTCGATGCTTAATTCTATTTCTTCTCCACTGTAGAATTGTATTGATTCTTTCTGTTCTCCAATACATAAATATTTAGTTTTCTTAACATTAGTCTTAAGCCCCCATTGTTCATATGTCTTCATGGTCTTGTACTAATAGCATCTGATCATCTGCAAAACTTAATGAGTAAACACGTGCTTTGAACTGGTATTCCCATCCCTTGACATTTCCTTTTCCGATTCCGTAATACGCCCAGGTTTATTTTAAACAAAGCTGGCGATATGCTGCATCCTTGTCGCAATCCTTTGGTGACTTCAAAGACTTTTGTTAATTTATTTTCTACTTGTATGTTTGATATTGATCCTTTATATAATGTTGATTGCTCTTGTTAGGTTCCCATTAATTGTTGATTCATCTAAAGTTTTCCATAATTTATTTAGTGGTACACCATCACATGCCGTTTCAATATTTATGCATAATTAGTAGCTTTCTTTTTGCTCTATCATTTGTCTTACACAGAATAAATTATTACGATCTCCCTGCTCTAAATCCAGATTGTTCTTCCATTTCTATATTTTCACATTCCTTTTCCAATAGTTTTGTTAGTATCCGACCATAAAGTTTGCTGAATGTGCTTGTAATTGAAATGCCCCTGTGATTTTCACATTTTCTTTTATCTCCTTTTTTGTGTATTGCCACTTTCCATTCTTCCGGTATTTCTCCATGTATTATTCTGTTAAATAATCTAATTACTAATTATAGTTATTAGTTAAAGTTATTAATATAGTTATTAATAAGGCATGACAATTATACCAGGTTATCTTTTCACTCAGTTCTTTTCATTGTCTTCAAAATGTTCAATACGCTCATACACTGGAGGAATAAGCTGTTCTAACTTCATAATATCGACTAGTTTATCCTGATTTATTGAAAATGGTCAGTTGTATAGAATTATGGCTAAATCCACCATTAATTGTACTCTTTCTTCATAGAGACAAAGTTATAAAATACAAACATGTTGCGTGCTTCAGACACTGAAATACTATCATCTGAAAATACAAATTGATATTGTAAATAAATGGTTGCTTATAAGTTTTGAAAGTCTTCTTAAAAATGGTGCCAAATGGGGCTTTAAGCTTCAAATTTCCGCGAGGCACTCCTTAATAGAGAGTAACAATCTTCTGGTATGAAGACACGCTTTTTTTTCTCTCTAATTTCTCAAGAAGTCTAGCATCCTGTCACATGGTAAGAATGAATGCCCACGTTCGGGGCATTGTATTATTTGGTCACATTTTCAACTTACATCTTGGGTACCTAGATAAAAGCTTCACAATCGATTCAGATCCAAGAGGTCCCGAGTTCAAATCTCGGTTAGGGTGAGTTATGCGGATAAGGTTTTATCCAGGTTTTCCATTATCCTGAGAAGACGATCGTTCGGGTAACTTTAAGCTCTATGGATCGCAGGTTCATTCGAGCATCATTTCACCCATTTCACTCATTCGTCGTCCGATGACATTACGTCGGAGGACATTAATAAAAAGAATCACCATGGTTAGATTCTTACTCTGACCTCTACAGAGATAAAACGCTATAGCTGACACACGAGAGTGAGAATCGGATATAAGGCTTGTCTTTGTCCACTTCTCAATGAAAAGTGAAAATCTATGGAATGATAACCGAGCCATTTGGCGTATTCTAAATGAAGTGTTTTAGTACTATCCGCACATGGAACATGCATTCTAAATGTAATTTTGTGCTCATAATTTAATTTCATAAAACATAGTCTGCTCCTTCGGAACACGTTCCAACAGGTCTAATGGCACACGCATGCGCCACAGAGAAGACCACATGATTCAACACTTGGTTTCCTTAGAGCTGGTTTGAATTTCCGCCGGTTGTTAAGGTCTTGTGCTCTTTTCCGCTTATTTATTATAGCTTTGAGTCTTGACAGCAATGTTATAACTATCACCCCTAACGGTATCAAGGTTGATGATGGTGCTGGTTATGCTAGTGACGGTGATGGTGTCCTTGGTTTCAGCTTAGGGCTAAACACTGTTATAATGGAACATGTGATGAAGGAATCTCAAATTCGCGTAAAATTCGGGGGACGTAATCTATGTTTGGTTATCATAGCTGATGACAGGGTTGGTTAGTTGTTAAGACACAAGGGGTTAGAGAAGGATCAGCTTGGTTTAGTCTTAGAAGGATCGTAAGCAGTGCTCTAGGCACTGTCATTATAACACAGAAGTATGCAAAAAAATAATAAAACAGGACTAACATGCGTAACATACTATAGTAGTGTACAAAAGAGTAGTCAATAGCTAGTTGAACTTCAGTGATAAAACATCTTCTAAAATTAGTTCACGAAGAGGAGCGGTTGGAAAGACAAGAACATCAAATGGCAATGGTTAGGGCAGCTTTTAGTGCTAGTTTAAAGCTCTATAAAGGGGTGAAAAACAAAGCTCAATAAAGTTGTAAATAGTACTTCTAAAGAAAGAGGATTATCTCAGGTTAGATACAGAAGGGATGTCGGACATACTCGATACAATAGCTACATAATACGGCGGTGGTGGCGGTGCTAGTGATACCTAGTGGTGATGGTACTGGTGATAGTGGTGATGGTACTGATGATGGTGGCGGCGGTGTTAGGGGTGGTGATGGTGGTGCTGGTGATGGTGGTGGTGGCGGTGAAGATGGTGATGGTATGGGTGGTGGTGATGGTGATGATGGTGGTGGTGGCGGTGAAGATGGTGATGGTATGGATGGTGGTGCTGGTGATGATGGTGGTGGTGGCGGTGAAGATGGTGATGGTATGGGTGGTGGTGATGGTGATGGTACTGATGATGGTAGTGGTGGCAGTGGCGATGGTGGCGGCGGTGTTAGGGGTGGTGATGGTGGTGCTGGTGATGATGGTGGTGGTGGCGGTGAAGATGGTGATGGTATGGGTGGTGGTGATGGTGATGGTGGTGGTGGTGGTGGTGGTGGTGGTGATGGTGATGGTGATGGTGATGGTGATGGTGATGGTGATGGTGATGGTGATGGTGGTGATGGTGGTGCTGGTGATGATGGTGGTGGTGGTGAAGATGGTAATGGTATGGGTGGTGGTGATGGTGGTGCTGGTGATGATGGTGGTGGTGGTGGTGGCGGTGAAGATGGTGATGGTGATGGTGATGGTGATGGTGATGGCGGTGGTGATGGTGATGGTGGTGGTGATGGTGATGGTGATGGTGATGGTGATGGTGATGGCGGTGGCGGTGGTGGTGGGCTAGGTTAGTTTAGGATAGTCTTAGAAAGTCTGTAAGCAACGTTCGAGCTGTTACCATTAGAACATGCAGAACTATGCAAAAAAATCAGACGAATTTAACATGTGCAGCATACTGGAGCAGTGCACAAAAACGTAGTCAATAGTTAGTTCAAAATCAAGATTGGAACATCTTCTGTTAGTTCAAGAAAGAGTAGGGGATAGAAGAAACAATGACAATGTCAAATGACAATGAAGAAATATCTCTGAGACTTGTGGTTGGCTCGGGTTAGGTTAGGGTAGTCTTAGAAAGACTGTAAGCAAGTCCCTATAAACTTCCTTCATAAATTTGCAAAAGAATGAAATGTGATCGTGAAAGCATAACAAATACTAAAATGGATTTAGAAACTCGTTGAAGGTATCAAAACATACTAAAGCCGTGAAGACACTGAAAAATTAAGAGAAGCGTTCAAAAATTCGTAAAACCGTTCAGAATACCACAAAAATGGTTAAAATACCTACCGAACTCCTAAATAGCCTAAATATATCTTGAAATGTTGAGAAAATGCTTAGGGTTCGCATGCTTGCAGGAGGGGGGGGGGGATACCTTCAAAGTGTCTAAAGTCGCTGAAAGACAACATCAAGTCAAACCGAAATACCTAAGTCTGAAACGGTATGGTGTGGCGGTTAGAATAGGTTATAACAGAATAGAATGCTCGAGTAAAATGAGATGAGATAGGTTAGGTTAGGTTTGGATAGGTTAGGTTTGGATAGGTTAGGTTTGGATAGGTTAGGTTTGGATAGGTTAGGTTTGGATAGGTTAGGTTTGGATAGGTTAGGTTTGGATAGGTTAGGTTTGGATAGGTTAGGTTTGGATAGGTTAGGTTTGGATAGGATAGGTTTGGTTTGGTTTGGTTTGGTTTGGTTTGGTTTGGTTTGGTTAGGTTTGGTTTGGTTTGGTTAGGTTAGGTTAGGATAGGTTAGGTTAAAATAGGTTAGGTTAGGATAGGTTAGGTCAGGATAGGTTATGGTAATATTCAATCAAAATAGAAAGCTCTTGCTTTAGGCAACATATATCAGATACAAACGAACAACACACTCAGCTACTATGAACGTGGATAAACATGTACATACGCTGCTATACGCCTTAAAAGGCCGCGCCGTAGCCGAGTGGTTAGACCATTCGCTTCTCACTAAAGCTGCCCGGGTTCGATCCCAGGCAACAGCATGTGGGATTTGTGGTGGACGAAGCGATGCAGGTTTCCTTCGGGTTCTCCGGTTTCCCACGCCATCTCATTCCACCTGTGCTCCATCTTGATTCCATGTATCATCAGTGTCACCGCCTGCGGTGTCGTATGTAGTAAAAGCGGTAGTTAAACACTACAAAAAATACGCCTTAAAAGTTATCCCTAGAGAATGCTTCAAACACGTACAACGCCCTGCTTCCCCTATCACCTTACCTTGTAATCCTTAGATGACGCATAGCGGCCATCTTGCCCAATTTAGAAGTGGCCTCGCCTCCTCCAACTACCCTACTCAGGCTATATTTCGGAGCACCATGTAATCTTGATATCCGACCACGAGGACAAAGGTTCCGGCCGCGTTTGGACTATCTTCTCGCACTACTTGGTGTACAAGAAGTCACATGCAGATACTTTGAATTACTACACTGCTGTTTATCTAAATTGCAGCACCGTGAAATAATTTCCCGAATGAATCCAAACTTGGATGTGTAGAACAATGTGCGACTAATAAGTGATTAGGATTGCAGAGGGATAAGGGTTAAGCCTGCCATTCGTTCCGTAAAAAACGGGACTGTCCCCCTTTTTACCATCTCTACTACGTACAGTAAAGGGTACAGCACGAAAGGGGACACCTCGCTCACGTCGACCTACACAGGTCTATTGTGGCTACCACACCCCAGGAGGCAGGAATGAATGAGGGAACCGAAGGGGTGCTATCAGACTCGCAGCTGGACAGGTCCACCAGAGACGCGTGGAAGTCCCTAACCAGTGCTGAGATGTCTTCATCCCGGCGCTAGGCCCCGCCAAGCAGCCAGCACCACACCGCGAGTTCGGGGCGGTATCGCACGAAGCGTCCCCCCCCCCCCCCCCTTGAGGACAAGGGCCACCAGACGCCACCCAGCGGCGAGAGCAGCAGTTACCATGCGCAGTCATCCACGCCATCTGCCCGACACTGACCACACTACGTGCCTGGAACTGCACCACCTGAAAGATAAGGAAATGGAATGAAAGGAAATGATGGAAAGAAAGCATTCGCCTAAGTGACATGGGGGAACCACGGAAAACCCCATATCAGAGTGCGCGGCCACGGAGATTGAACCCGCGAGCTCCCGAATGCGGGCCACAGACGTTACCGCCTGAGCCATCCCGCTCGGTTACGTATAGTAAAGTAGAGGAAGTATTGTATTCCACCCAAAAATTCGATGTGGAGATTTCACCGGAAATATGTTTTGAGGCACCCTGAATCAAAAGGGATTTTTAGAAAAAGGTCCGTGTGTGTGTCTGCCTGTGAGTCTGTGGACAGCGTAGGTAACTCAAAAACGAACAGTCGGTTAAAAACCAAAGTTGCTATTTAAAATTACTGTCTTCCAAGGATGCGACACGAAGATTTTGGAGAAAATAGCTCAACCCTAAACTAACCTTTACATGGCAATTTTTTCGAAAATTTTGATTTTCTTGTAACTGGCTCCAACGATTTGGATTAAAATGCCACATGTTTGAGATATTTTTATGAGAAATTAATTTTGAATTTTCTGGCTATAGCCCTTTTATTCGTATTTACTCTGGATGACTTTTGCATAACTGGTAAACCGTAAGAGCTAGACCAAACTTTACTACAGAAAAATGTAGATCCTGTGTAAAATACACAATTTATGTCTAAATAACTTTTTTTGCAGAATGAATCATTTCGGAGAGTTGCCTTATTATTTGTGTGAGTTATGGAAAACTTAAACTTGAGTCAAATATAACATCATTATTCATTTGTTTATATGTTAACCGTGCAAAGAGAACGGTATCTCAAAGCTTTAAAAGATTTGACTATCGCTCAAAGCCTACTGTATTCTCATATTCCCCTTCCTCCTATAAGGACATCAGCAAATGAAGTAAGCAATAAGATAATTTCTGCAAAAGTTTATCTCAACTAACACGAAGAAGATACAGGGATAAGAGATTGTAAGAATGGTAGGTACAAGAGTAGAGAAAGTCATGTGAGTGCAACACATCAGATTTTTAACTGTGTCCCGCGTCTCGAGTTTTGTTGGGACGCGAATAGGTCCCGTATCTTCTTGACACCATCTTCCTCAATTAAAAACTTAGCTACATATTGTTGCCACTTCCTCTTGTGAGAAATGCTGAGTTGGCGCTTATCTAATTTATTATCATTTTTAACGCACTCTTGTGAACAGTGAAAACAGAGGACGTTAGGCTAGTCTGGTGTTGGCAATTGATGTGTTGTATTGTTATTTGCGTCAATTTAAGCTATTGTAATGCACATTCTCTTCCAACTTAAGTGAAACATGTCCTTTCCTCGAAGAGACAAAATTTAATTATGAAGTTCACTGTAAAATTTGCAGTGCGACAGTTTAGATTGCGCATGGTGGAAACTCAGATACTGTACAGCACGAGAAATTGAACGTAAACTGGCTTCTAAAGAAGTTTATCTCCACACATCCGAAGAACTGTAAACAAATAGCAGTATAAACAGGCTTTAATGAACAGCTAATGTTATTTAATACGGTTTTCAGAAAGTAGTGATCAGTTGATGACAACTATTTCAGGTGTCCCGTATTTGAACGAAGAAAAAGTGGTAGGCTTATATAGGATACACGTAGGCCGAGCAGCGCCGTGTTGTGTTTGCCCGCCAAGGTCAGTGTTGCGCCAAGTATAATCAGTAAAGAACTGTTAAACAAGGTGGAAAAGTTGAAGTGAGTGCCAATAAGTCCTCGTGGATGTGCGCGATTCGAACAGGTCGGTCTCCGGGAAGCGTGACATTTGAGCTCGTACACAGCTTGCTGCTATGACTGTGAAGCGTGTGTGGAAGAAGGCTGTACGCAGCCAAATTCAGGTACTGGAACACGCGACGGTACTGCGTTCCGTTGCCCCTATTAGCTTAGATAAATAAGGCTGACGGATATTTTAGTTTCTTGGAGCTTTTTTATCTTTAAGAATTATTTTATCGTATTTTAATTGTCTCATCTTTTGGCTGTAGCTGTTTTGTTTAATACTTTAACTAATACTTGGCTTTTCACATTTTAAACCTAAGTGAATGTTTTAAATTTTAAGATTTAACTTCGGGCCCAAATGACCCGATGTCGACTGGCCCTTAAGCTACTCACTCACTCACTCACCCAACCACACACCCACTCACTCAATCACACCCACTCGCACAAACTTACCCACTCACTTACCCACCCACCCACCCACCCACTCACTCAATCACACCCACTCGCACAAACTTACCCACTCACTTACCCACCCACCCACCCTCCCACACACTCACTCTCACCCACCCACTCACTCATCCACTCACTTAGTCACCCACTCACTCACACACTCACTTACCCACCCACCCACCCACCCACCCACTCATCCACTCACTTAGTCACCCACTCACTCACACACTCACTTACCCACCCACCCACTCACTCATCCACTCACTTAGTCACCCACTCACTCACACACTCACTTACCCACCCACCCACCCACCCTCCCACCCACCCACCCACCCACCCACTCACTCTCACCCACTCACTCACTCTCACCCACTCACTCACTTTCACCCACCCACTCACTCTCACCCACCCACTCACTCATCCACTCACTTAGTCACCCACTCACTCATACACTCACCCACTCACTCACTCACCCACTCACTCACCCACTCATTCAGTTACCCACCCACTCACTCACCCACTCATTCAGTTACCCACCCACTCACTCACCCACTCATTCAGTCACCCGCTCACTCACTCATCCACTCACTCACTCATCCACTCACTCACCCACTCATTCAGTCACCCACTCATTCAGTCACCCACTCACTCACTCACTCATCCACTCACTCACCCATCCACTCACTCACCCACTCATTCAGTTACTCACTCATTCAGTCACCCACTCACTTACTCATCCACTCACTCACTCATCCACTCACTCACCCACTCATTCAGTCACCCACTCATTCAGTCACCCACTCATTCAGTCACCCACTCATTCAGTCACCCACTCATTCAGTCACCCACTCATTCAGTCACCCACTCATTCACTCACCCACTCATTCACTCACTCATCCACTCACTCACTCATCCACTCATTCAGTCACACACTCATTCAGTCACACACTCATTCAGTCACCCACTCATTCAGTCACCCACTCACTCACTCATCCACTCACTCACCCACTCATTCAGTTACCCACCCACTCACTCACCCACTCATTCAGTCACCCACTCACTCACTCATCCACTCACTCACCCACTCATTCAGTCACCCACTCATTCAGTCACCCACTCACTCACTCACTCATCCACTCACTCACTCATCCACTCACTCACCCACCCACTCACTCATCTACTCACTTAGTCACCCACTCATTCAGCCACCCACTCATTCAGCCACCCACTCACTCTCAGCCACCCACTCACTCATCCACTCACTCACCCAATCATTCAGCCACCCACTCACTCTCACCCACCCACTCATTCAGTCACCCACTCACTCACCCACACATTCAGTCACCCACCCACTCACCCACACATTCAGTCACCCACCCACTCACCCACACATTCAGTCACCCACCCACTCACCCACTCATTCAGTCACCCACCCACTCATTCAGTCACCCACCCACTCACTCACCCACTCATTCACTCACCCATTCACTCACACACCCACCCACTCACTCATCCACTCACTCACTCATCCACTCACTCACTCATCCACTCACTCACTCATCCACTCACTCACTCACCCACTCATTCAGCCACGCACTCACTCTCACCCACTCACTCATCCACTCACTTAGTCACCCACTCACTCACACACTCACCCACTCACACACTCACTCCTTCACTCACCCACTCATTCAGTCACCCACTCACTCATTCAGTCACCCACTCACCAACTCACTCAGTCACTCACTCACCCACCCACTCACCAACTCACCCACCCACTCACTCACACTCACTCACCCACCCACTCACTCACCCACTCACTCACCCACTCAGTCACCCACTCACTCACCCACCACTCACACATCCACTCACTTAGTCACCCTCTCACACACTCACCCACTCACTCACCCACTCACTCACTCACTCACCCACCCACTCACTCACCCACTCATTCAGCCACCCACCCACTCACTCACACACCCACTCACTCACACACCCACTCACTCACACTCACCCACTCACACACTCACTCACTCACTCACCTACTCACTCACCCACTCATTCAGTCACCCACTCACTCACCCACTCATTCAGTCAGCCACTCACTCACCAGCTCACTCAGTCAGTCACTCACTCACCCACCCACTCACCATTTCACCAACCCACTCACTCACACACTCACTCACTCACCCACCCACCCACTCACTCACACACCCACTCAATCACCCACTCAGTCACTCATCCACCCACCACTCACCCATTCACTCACACACCCACTCACTCACACATCCACTCACTCAGTCACCCACTCACTCAGTCACCCACCCACTCAGTCACCCACTCAGTCACCCACTCAGTCACCCACTCAGTCACCCACCCATTCACTCACCCACTCACTCACCCACCCACCCACTCAACCACTCACTCATACCTCACCCATACACTCACACACACCCACTCACTCACCCACCCACTCACACACCCACTCACTCACCCACTCACTCACCCACCAACTCACTCAAACACCGACTCACTCAAACACAAACTCACTCACCCACCCACTCACCCACCTACACACCCACTCAAGCACTTACTCACGCAACCACTCACTCTCTCTCACCCACCCACTCACGCAACCACGCACTCACTCACCCACTCACTCACCCATCCACACACCCACTCACTCACCCACCCACCCACTCACTCACTCTCTCACCCACTCACCCACTCACTCACCCACTCACTCACCCACTCACTCACCCACTCACTCACCCACTCACTCACCCACTCACTCACTCACACACTCACTCACCCACTCACTCACCCACTCACTCACTCACACACTCACTCACCCACTCACTCTCTCACCCACTCACTCTCTCACCCACTCACTTACGCAACCACCCACTCACTCACCCACCCACTCACTCACCCACCCACTCAGTCACCCACCCACTCAGTCACCCACCCACTCACCCACTCACTCACTCACCCACCCACCCACTCACCCATTCACCCACTCACCCATTCACTCACTCAACTATTCACCCATTCACTCACTCAACCACCCACTCAGTCACCCACTCAGTCACTCGCTCACACACCCACTCACCCATTCACTCACTCACTCAACCACTCACCCACTCACCCATTCACTCACTCACTCAACCACTCACCCACCCACCCACCCACCCACCCACCCACTCAGTCACCCACTCATTCACTCGCTCACCCACCCACTCACCCATTCACTCACTCACTCAACCACTCACCCACCCACCCACCCACCCACTCAGTCACCCACCCATTCACTCGCTCACCCACCCACTCACCCACTCACCCATTCACTCACTCACTCAACCACTCACCCACCCACCCACCCACCCACTCAGTCACCCACTCATGCTCTCTAATAATTTATTACTTGTTAAATAACTTGACATTACATTACGGTTAATGTTGTTGCCGTTACTGCCGACTGATTTTTAGTGTTGAATGAATGAATGACCAGGGAACGCATGAGAAACTTCGAATATCTACCCAAAGCGGATCCTTTGTGCTTCCTATCCGAAAGAGGAATGGATGAGATAAAGGAACCGCAGAAGGCTATAGGCCGACAGCTACGTGCAGGGTTCTCAAATGATTCGAAGCTGGATGACCCGGTCACAGGGACGGGTTACTCAGTCAAGGCTTCCCTCTGACGGAACTGAGGAAAACTCGAATAACCTGAGCTAGCTCTTAGTAAGCTGCCGCCTTGGCAACCGGGGAAAACGACGAAAAGCCTATGGTCAGAGTGGCCGGTCCCAGGAATTGAGCTGGAGAACTCCTGCATGTGAGCCTTGCACGCTATCGCGGGGTCTTCTTCCCAGTATTGGTGCTGTTACTAGGGATACACCGTTTTGAATCCAATATTGCCTATGCCTATTTGTGTAGGGTAGGCAACACGCACGAGATTTGTCCTGCCGTGAGGGGAGGCAGTATTGCATCTTCTGCTACCGTCCTGGTGTCGGCACCTGTTGGTGTGATATCCGCTTAGGACCTGAAACGTTTCTGGATGCTTATATCTGAGCTTTGTCGTGCACTCCGAATGTCAACTTTGGAGATACACTAGGAGTAGGTACAAATTTCCCTATCATATTTTCACCCTAACTTAACATACATCGTGATGTTTTGTGGAAACCTTTTAGTAGGAAGTACGATTTTTCTTAACGCTTTCAAAAAGTACTAGCAAAGAAGGCGTTTTAAATAGTTTTGCATAAACTTACAGGGTTAAGCGGTTACATTTAGACCCTGATGTAGCGGCGGATTGATTAGCGTATGTCGACCCGGCTACCTCATCTTGGTTGCGGCTTGCGGTCATCTTGAGTGAACAATAACTCGGGCAGAACAATAGCCATTGTACGCCGCCTCCCGGCTCCACAAGATTCGTTTTAACTGTTCTAGTACATTCATTTTCTAGAATATTCTATTTCTATCCGGGCCTACATTATAAGAGGCTGAGACTCGTTCCCGGCGACAGTTTTTAAGTAGGCAGTTGATAGTGAAATCTAAGCGAACGCAGTGGTCATTGCCGAGTGCAGTTCAATTGTGATTCGATTGGACGAAGCAGTTTTGTTGCGTGTAGTGCAACAGTGTCACAAGCGTAACGTTTGCGCTACGCTAAGTGACGTAGAGATAAATAAATAATTGTGCTTAGCAGCGCCTGGTATTATTTGTTACAGTACCAACTGAAGAAGATGTCCAGGGTGTGTCGCACTTCTGTGTCCGTGCACTAACTACCGAAGGAGTTAGGAGTTCTACTAGAACTGCTCATTTGCTAACAATCGTTATCTTTGGCTGTGATAACATTCATTTTAAGAACTTGCTTTTTTTTGTACTTAACTTAATCTGGAGTAAACATTACATAAAAACGAATTTTGCTTCCTTTCTAATTCGAAATTAGTGCAACTATGTTAGTGCAAATTGTGCCCTTAATTTGTCTTGTACAAATGAAAACTTTCCTCTTGCACCTTTTCATCTCTATCTGCTATCCACACTAAATGCCTTGAAATCATGGCACCGTCTACGTTTGACTCTGGTAAAGTAAATTCAAAGAAACAAATTCCTGCAGCGTTGATGTATATATTTTACAGTAAAATTATGAAGTCCTCGTAATGAGTTAAGGATGATATGACTGAAGTAGATTTACTCACGAAAGTGTGTTCTGGACTACGTAAAATTTGTTACAATTATTTTGGTACTTAAACATTATTTCAGTTCTCTGCAGTCAAACAGTATCTAGATTAGTAATTGAAAGAGAAAATGGACTTGTGAAGTCTAAAGACAAAAATGTTGCTCTTGATCAACCATGCAGACTTACTCAGTATTAATGCTGTATAAAATACATGTTGCCACTTGATAACAATGCTGAAACAACTAAAAGGTTTAAATCCATGATAGTCAACTATAATATACAAGCTAAATTTCAAGATGTTAAGGGGTTGTCTATCATAAAGCTACTCATAACATGAAATTCAAATAGCAGTGTGAAGTTCTGATATCATTACCGTGTCATCGTGATTCGAATCATGCATAATATATCACATTTTTACACTCTGTTAACTGATTTGGACGCATGTCAGATATTTAGGCGTAAAATGTGGTATAAAATTATAAAGAATTATAATGGTTATAATATTCGTCCCACAATAAAACATGCCGGGATTATTCAACTTTCGTGTTTACACAACATGACTTTTTTAAAACTTCTTTGAACGTTTGTTACATAAGCACAGACACGATAAATATGTTACAAGCAACATAGCTACAGAAAACATATTTTTCCTCTGGGAATGTTTTCCCTAAATGGTGAACTGAATAACTATAGAAACTTAGGGAGGGTGGTTCACCTAAACCCTAGACGGAAAAGCTGTATCCTTCAAGCCGAATGTGGTTTATCGCTATTTACGAGAAAGTAAAGTATGAAATATGCAAACGCAGAACTAATGTAATAAATTATATGCTAAGGGAACACACCACGTCAGATTATAATCCTATGTAGCGATAAATGTTGCCTTAAAATGGTTCCAGAGACTGATTTATATACGAGTTTAAGGGAGAAAGATCACGCCAGCATCGCGGGTCATGTAATTAATTTATACATACTAACGTTTTGTTTTTGACCACCAAGATTGGTAAAGTAGGATTTACACAGCTTTTTGTTTCAGCTCATGGCTTACAGACTGCGGCTGTTCCATCCTATGGTAGTGGGCGTACTTGCGATTTGTCTTCTAACATACTCATTCTATGCCACCAATTACGTCAGCTTCCTCAGCAGAAATGAAGGTAAGGTTGATAAAACGTTCGTTCATTACCCCTAGCAAGTGATTATTATACATTTTAGTGAAACGAAATATTTCATTCCTTTAATAGACTGTAAGTTCACCGGACATCACTCTAGTGCGCACGTACAGATGGATTGTTAAGCCTTTACCGATGGCGCAGCGATTGAATCACGTGTTCAACTGCGCGCACACTACCTCTACGTGAGCTTAAGGCAGTAGTCATCCATGGGACACGTATTTCAAGCGGACAGTGTGCGTATACGTGGGTAACTGTAGGGATGTCATCATCACCATCATCATCACCACCATCACCATCATCATCACTACCATCATCATCACCATCACCACCATCATCATCATCACCATCACCATCATCACCACCATCATCACCATCACCACCATCATCACCATCATCACCATCATTATCACCATCATCACCACCACCATCACCGCCACCGCCACCGCCACCATCACCACCACCACCATCATCGTCATCACCGCCACCATCACCATCATCGTCATCATCACCATCACCACTATCATCACCACCACCATCACTAACATCACCACCATCACCGCCACCATCACCACCACCACCATCATCGTCATCACCATCATCACCGCCACCATCATCATCACCACCACCATCACCACCACCATCATCATCATCACCGCCACCATCACCATCATCATCGTCATCATCACCATCACCACTATCATCACCATCACCATTATCATCACCGCCACCATCACCATCACCACTATCATCACCACCACCATCACCAACATCACCACCATCATCATCACCGCCACCATCACCACCACCACCATCATCACCACCATCATTACCACCATCATCACCGCCACCATCACCACCACCACCATCATCACCATCATCACCGCTACCATCACCATCATCACCACCATCATCATCACCACCACCATCACCACCACCATCATCATCATCATCATCATCACCACCATCACCACTGTCATCACCACCACCACCATCACCACCATCATCACCATCACCATCATCACCATCATCACCACCACCACCATCACCACCACCATCATCATCATCATCACCATCACCATCACCACTGTCATCACCATCACCATCATCATCACCACCATCACCATCACCACCACCATTATCAATATCATTAACAGCAGCAACTCTTCATAGTTTAGGAGAATTCTCCCGTTCCGGCCTCGTACTTCTTCCCAACTTTTACTGGTCTTCCTATTGTTCTATGTCCAGATGGTGTATATTTGTATGACTGTAATGGAATGCGAGAGTTATCCATTCTTTGCAAATGACCTTTCCATGTTTCTCTGTTTACTTTTACCTTTTCTTTTAACGAAAATATGTCTAATTCTTTCCTTATTTCTTCATGTCTAATTTGATCTAGTCTTGTATATCCTTTTACTGTTCGGAGATATTTCATTTCTGCCGCTTGTATTTGGCTCCAAACTTTCTTTTTAATTGTCCATATCTCCGATCCATACAGTAAAACTGGAACGGCCATTGTCTTAAAGAATTTTAAATTTGTATCCTTTCAGGTTTTCCTTTTCAAGGCACGAGCTATTATTCCACAAATATTTTGGAATTTACTCACTTTATTACTTATTTTTTCATTGTTTGTTGTAAATGTCACATTACAATCCAAGTAATTAAATGTCCCCAATTGCTCTAACACTTTATTATTTAACACTATTTGATCTTTTTATTCATTCTTCTATAAAAGCCATGATCTTCGACTTTTCAACCGAGATATTTAAACCATAACCCTGGATTAATTTTTGTAATTTGTGCATACTTATTTACAGCTTATCCTCTCTGTCTTGCATTAACATCATGTCATCCGCAAAGAGTAGCATATTTAATGCATTGCTTTTATTAACTTTTATTCCTAATGGTACTTCGTCTTTTAATTCCCTAAGAGTATCGTGCATATAAATGTTAAATAATAGAGGAGATAAATTACATCCTTGTCTTAAACTATTATTAATTGTCATATCTTGTGATAATCGTCCATTTCCAAAAACTATTTTTATTTATGTTTCTTGATATATATTCCTGAGTACATCTATCAATTGTTTTGGATGTCCTTTTTTGTCTAATACTTGCCAAAGTCTAGTCCTGCTTACTTTATCAAAAGGTTTTTCTAAGTCTACAAATGCTATGTGTTTCTAAATTATATTCTCTTCTTTTTCAATAATTTGATTAATAGAGAATATGTTATCCATGCAGGATCTTCCTTTTCTAAATCCCATTTGATTTTCTAGTAATAACGGTTTTGTAATTATACTTAGACGTTTGTTTAGGATTTTTTTATACAACTTATAGCCTGTATTCAGGAGACGTACACCTTTGTAGTTATCACATAAATTTCTTTTACCCTTTTTAAATATATTAATAACATGTGCATCGTACCAGCTTTTAGGGATTCTATTCATTATCCAGCTTTTGTTGATAAAATTCAGTAGTCTTACTTTTAATTTCACTCCCCCGTACTTCATTAATTCTACGTTTATTCCATCTGGCCCTGGAGCCTTTCTATTTTCCATGTTTTGTAAAGCTAAATGTTATTCTTCCTCAGTGATTAAGTCTATAGAAGTTTTGAGTATTATTTTATCCTCTACTGATTTTTCATTTTCTTCTGATATATACCATAATTCCTTATAATATTTCGCCATTCTTCTTCTGATATATTGTTTATTCTCACTTTATCTTTCTCTTGTTTCGCTCATACCTTAATCACTTTATAGACAAATTGTTGTCTGCCATGTATGTCATTCTCTATCGGACTAATAAAATTCTCCCATGAATCCTGATGTCCTCTTGTAATTGCTTTTGCGGTGTTTCTTTTTACACACTTTATATTAACCTCACTTTTATGTCTGTGTGTTTGTGTGTGTGGTTGTGCGTGTGCGTGTGCGTGCGCGTGCATAACGGAATCTTACGACGTAATTTTCACCCACTTAAGAGTCGTCTGATTGACTTGAAATTTTGCACACTTATCAAGCACCGATTACAATAAAATAATATAACTTTATCCTAAGATCCTGACCAGGATCATCAGGATAAACAAAATTAATTAGCTAAATTTATCAATGTAACGGAATCTTTCGGTGTAATTTTCACCAAGTTACAGTCGTCTGATTTACTTAAAAATTTGCGCACGTGTCAAAGACCGATGACAATATAATAATATCATAACGTTATCTTAAGGTCCTTACTAGAGTCATCAGGATAAAACAAAATTAATTAGCAAAATTTATCAATGTAATGGAATATTTCGACGTAATTTTCACTAACTTGCATTCGTCTGATTGACATGAAAATTTGCATACATGTCAAGGACCAATGGCAATACAATAATATTATAACCTTGTCATATCCTCACCAGGATCATCAAGATAAAAAGGGACTTAGTAGCTAAATTTATCAAAGTAACGTAATTTTACTTGAGACGTCTGATTGACTTGAATATTTGCACACATGTCAAGGGCCGATAGTGTAACGATATCATGTCCAGGACCATCAGGATGAAAAAGCGACTTGACTAAATTTATCAATATAACGTAATTTTCAGCTACTTGAGCCGTCTGATTAGCTTGTAAATTTGCACACATGTCAAGGATCGATAGCAATGTAACAATATCATGACTTTGTCCTAATGTCCTGATCAGGGTCGTGAGGATAAAGAATGACTAAGTTAAATTTATAAATTCAAAGGAATCTTTCGACGTAATTTTCACTATCTTAGAGTCGTCTGACTTGAAAACTTGCGCACGTGTCGAGGACCAATGGCAATACAATAATAATAGCATGAATTTGTCCTAATGTCCTGACCAGGATCATCAGGATAAACAAATTACTTAGATACATTTATCAGTGTAACAGAATCCTTCAATGTAATTTTCACCAACTTAGAGTCGTCTGACTTGAAAATTTGCACACATGTTAAGGGCCGATGAGAATACAATATCATCAGGACTTTGTCCCAATGTCCTGGGCAGGATCGTGAGGATAAAGAATGGCTAAGAAAATTTATAGAAAATGGTACAGTTATGACATCTTAGATGTCGCTAGGGAACGTGTCTACATGCACCCTGAAAATTGCTTTAATTAAATAGATATTTATATATTGGATGACGTAGATGCCCAGAGAGAGGACCTGAAAGGAACACGAGATCCGGGGGAAATATTGCGGACTGGTGTTCACACAGGGCCAAGACGCCCACAACAGCTGGTAGTTGAGTAATCGACACAGGTTATACAGGACTGGGGAATTAAATCACTTGAAAATATTGAAAGACGGAGATGACCGGCGATAGGACCTGAGAGGGACACGAGATTTCGGGGGAAGGATTGCGGATCGAAGTTTACTCAGGGGCAGGAAGTACACAACAGCTGATAGTGTAGTTAAAACAGTAATTGTAATCTAAAACTGTTCCAAAAAAAAGTGAGTTGAAAACGTTTTCGAACTCAGAAATTATAAAAAGGATTTCAAATTAAAAATTTTGAAAAAAAATTGATTAGAAAAGTGTGAGACTAAAAAGTTAAAAATAAATTATAGTTTTAAAAAACTAACAAAAACACGCTTTTACAACAAACCGAACTAAAAGGTAGAAATCATTTTTAAGCATGAAGACTTTGTTCTATAAAGTCAAGTAGTTCATTATAGTTTAAAATTTTTTAATAAGTTTAAAATAAAAACTAATTTATATTAACAAAATAATACATTTTATTGTAAAAAAGCGTGAGGTGTCTGACAACAAATGTTATAAATAGTTCATTGGTAGCTATTTATAAAAGTAAAGATATGATAAAAATATCTAAAAAGCACCTCGCGCTTTTTTACAATAACTTGTATTATTTTGTTAATATAAATTAGTTTTTATTTTAAACTTATTGCAAAATTTTGAAATATAATGAACTACTTGACTTTATAGAACAAATTCTTCAGCCTTAAAAATTAGTTTCTACCTTTTAGTTCGGTTTGTTATAAGAGCGTGTTTTTGTTAGTTTTTTTTAAAACTATAATTTATTTCTTTATATTTTTGTCTTGACTCTTCTGTTTTATTTTGTAGAAACCTTTTATACGCTACTTTTTTATCCGCAATAGCTTGTTTAATTTCTTCATTCCATGTTCTTAGACCAATTTTTCTTCTATACTTATTTCTTGTTCCGATTGCTTCTTCTGCTGCTCCTTTGATCGATTGAATTATTTTGGACCATTGTTTATCTGCGTGTTGAGGAGCAGCGAGGTGGCAGTCCCACCACTGAACTAGCTCTGCGCAGCGTTCGTACCGCGGCCAGAGTAACATTTTTGCATACTGAACACCCTTAAGGAGTGGCAAAAAGGGGCAGTCGTGTTTTTGGGCGTGCCCATAGCCATACGGGTGTTAAGTTGCTGCCGTTCGGATTTTTGCTTTCACGGTAATTAGTAAATGCTTCCTCTAGACGGCAGTTCTAAGTGGTGGATTATACAGCCTATAATAATTAATAAGTCGAACAGCAACGCAAGTCCAGCAATAGGCTTAATCGGCTAAATTCCATAACTACATTAAATCAGTTTCTAAGTATTCTTGTATCAAATAAGAATGAAACATTTCATGTTATTCTATCTTACAGATATACACACTTCTACAACTAGAAACTGATAAACTTGGTGCTCCAAAGTTTATATTAAAAAGAAATGATTGCTCCTAACATTTGTGTGAATATGCTATATTCGAAAAAATGGATCACAGTTCAAAAGGCTAGTTCACAAGCACCGGCAACGATAACCAGAAGGAGGAAGTTGAAACACATGCATTTAAATAGGAGCGTTCACAATTGACGGGAAGCTTTCTCGGGCAGCAGGAATGGGAAAGAAGACTTGGCCAAGTTTTAATTTCCCCCTCGGTATAGGGTACGGCACTTTTTTGTGTAGATTCATTTTATGCGTATTAGACTTTTGCTATAGAAAGGAATTTATACTCCACACTGTACATTGCGCTTCTTATGCTAATTCTAGATATTGCTCTATTTTTATCCCTTAAGTACATATAAATGAATATCTAGAAACAAAATCAAAATATTTAAAACTTTACTAACGGTGCTACGAACTTTCCACTTGCAATGAAAGTTGTTGCCAAGTTAGTGACAGAATAAAACGTAATATATACATAGAGCGCAGTGTTCAACTGAGGAATAGCTGGTATTGTTGCGTCGCTGTCTATAGGAGCGAAACGTTCCGCGCTTCGGTGGTTTGATCCACGCCGACTGTAAACTTAGTTTATGAAATGGAAAATTAACCGAAGTCTTTAATTCTACAGAGCCTTTTTATGAGGATAAAGGCGCACTTCTAGAAATTGAGTTAATGGGGACATGGCAACATTTGCTTAGAGATAAACAAAATGGCAACGGTGCTAGTTCCAAATGATTGCTTCACGTTGAAGTAATCTACAACTGCATTGTATTCTGTTTGATACAATATTAATTATCTTTTTACTGACATCCTGTTCGTCTAACAATAATTTTTGTGAACGTTAATACCGCATTTTATATCATTAAGCGCTTTGCAATGTTGTGTAATATATTAAATTAAATTGCTTTCGATACATTGTGTTTTATTCTCACCTAGGATGGTATTTATCGTATTGCATCATAGTTAAGAATAAGGAATGTAATCATGCTGAGTGATTAAACTTTCTAAAATATTTTAATTTCTTGTGCCTGAAACATTTTAGTTTCCTTGCTTATCGAGATCATCTAATATGAACAACATCTAGTGCTTCCTTATATCCATTGTAAGCCAATGCAAACATTAACAGTGCATAACCGAGGTAAATTCTTTAAAATCGTAATAGTCTTCGAGATTTATGGGGAGATGCCTGTGAATGTGGGTATGTAAAGGAAAATATTAGGTATTCATTTCTGTAGGAGTGATTCACATTTGAAGTAGGCATATTCTGCGTTTTATCTGGAGCAATTGCGATTAATTTCTTCTAAGGCATTCAGATGTAAAATTTCAACCGTATTGCAGCGTTCATAAAACGACGGAAAAATATTATAAATCATGCGGAGCAAAAATAACCATGTAATTTGCTGCTCTAATGAAGAAGCTTTATCAGAAAGAGGTTCTGTTAAATTGTAAAATTTTATTTTTGTTGCAGGTTATATGAGTAATTATGTTCCCGTTAGGACAGAAAGAAAAGGGCGGAAGGGGCGGGGGGGGGGGCTACCCGCTATCTGAGATGCGATCCAAGCCCAGGACACCACTGTAGGTCAGCAGTAATATACTTTAACGAGTTCCGCTATAGTATTAAGTACAGACATTCTGAGTGTTTTAGTTTACTTGGTAAGCAACACTGGAATCGTTTTTACTTGTGGTCCACAAGTTAACCGAAACAAAATAATAGCATATTTTCTAAAAGCGTACTGAAGTTGAATTTGCGCTAATTTAGAATGATTTCCGAAATACTACTGTTCAAATCTGCGAGGTGAGCCGATAGCTGCCAGATACTCTGAACAGCAAGGGGAGCATATGACGAATATCATTCCTATGCGATCTATGTAACAGAGTGAGTATTTACTTTCGTGAAAGATAGTATTTGCAGGTGGCTTATTTCCTGCGCGGTAAGTTCTTTTTTTTTTTTTTTTTTTTTTTTTTTTTTTTTTTTTTTTTTTTTTTTTTTTTTTTTTTTTTTAACGCCAACAATATGCTCTCTGGATTGTCTTGTGAAGACTTTCAAATAATTTATGATGTGTGTTGACGTCTTATGTTTTGAAAAACAGTGTCAGTGCCAATTGTAATTACAGGTACTAATAATACAGTGTACCAATCCGCGATATTGATAATGTAGCAAAAACAGATGAAGAAACCTTCTTCCTCACCAATTGATATGGAAATGGAGGAGCATAGCAACAAAATTAGCGTTTTTTAATCTGCTAAACAAACGAAGATTACAGAATTATTTTGTTCTTCGTAAATTTCTACAGTTTGAGTTGTTATTCAAGGCATTGACTGAGTTTTTCTAGTATCTTTACTTCATAAAATGTACTACTGTCAACATTGTGACCCTCGATTTTTTCTTCATGAAAAACTTCCTCATATGTACAGAATGTCCCAAAAACACCGACAACGCTTAGTATATTGTGCGGGACGGCAAACTGATTGGTTTTCAGATAAGAACCGCTGTTTGAAAACTCGTCAGTTTGCCATCCTGCACAACATACAAAGCGTTATCGGTGGTTTTTGGTACACTTATATTTAATCATATTCCTAAATAAATTATATAAAATTAGGAAACATTTGGTTTCTATGGTGATCTTTGTAACCCTATTCTAATGTGCCACAATGGAGTGGCATGTCGTACATTTTAGCAGCAAAGGAATTGTCGTTGAATTGCATTGCAAACTGGGCATCAGAAATGTAACCTGAGTCATGAAAGTTCGGTTTACTGCAAAGATAGCAAGTTATCAGTTGGCATATTCTATTGAAAGGAGTAATAAAACATTCCGTGTTTTTATGACCAATTGTTACATACACAAAGGCTGGCAATATCAAGTTATACAGTCCTTTTGTATTCCTTTCGATCAAAGCTGGAAGGAGGGGAAAAGGTTTTTTTTCCCACTATGACAGATAAGACGCCTGTCAGTGGAGTGCAGACGTGAGCAGTTGAAATTTCAGGGTTGCAAAATCTTCCTTATTGTGCAACATGACCGCCAACTTGGATTTAATACCTATTCTGGTAAAAATTGCTAAGACATGATTGTAAATAGGAAATCCATCTCTATAGACCGAGGATTGTATTAGGGACGCGCAATAATCTGTAGAAGTGAAGAAGAAATGCAGTAATATAAGACAATATTTTGCTATGCTAGTTATACCTACTATGGAATTACAATAACACTAATCGTCATTCTCTGAAGATATATCGTCTTGTAGATCAAATTACCAGGGACCAACAGGTTTCCATTATACCAGAGCCTCTCGGGGTGGATGCACCGGTGCATCGTACGGTGCAAAGTGCAAAATGCAACTACGAAAAAGTTTACCACGGGAAACCTCTACTATAGCGCATCCTGCCCTTAGAAGACAGTACACGTTAAATGGAGCGCAGTGTTGCAACATTTATTGGTTGCGAATCTTTCTCCGCGCGCGACCCCGAGGTGGACGGAGTCCTGTACGTAGTCATTCAATTGCTGCTTCACGGGCACTTTTAACTTTGCTATCCCTGCACGCCTTTGTCACTGTATGACCTACATTTACAAATGACTGGTCTGTATAAACAATTGATTTCCCCTGGTCCCTAAACCTTTGTCTTTTAGATATTTAAGTCGCCATCTGATGGTATCGTCTCTTTCTATTAATATGCACTTGTTACCCCTTCTTTCATATTCGAACCCTTAATCATATAAGAACCGACTAAGAGTGGCCCTTGAGAAATTTGGTTGTGTCTCATCACTGTTGACCCGTGACAAAATTATATTCAGCGTGGGTGGAATATTTGCAAACAGTAAAGAACGAACAATTCGCCGCACTCCACTTTGCACTATTCCATCATATTGCATTAACCTAGCGTTTTTGTTATTTTCCCCGCCCATTTTGCATTCTTTTTCGATGGCGTTCTTAGAGGTCCTTTCATTACTTCCTTTTTAATCCTATACATTACTGCTTCTGAACACCCGATAGCCTTAGCTGTTTCTTTTACTGCCTTACTTACACGCATTTTACTTGAAAAATAATCTAACACATTCATAATTACTTGGCGTTCCTTACTTCTTAATTTACCAACATATCGTCTCTTCCTAGCTTCCCCCTCCATAACTACAAATATTTACGAAAATATTAAACAAATAACGCAATAACAGCTCATAGATTACACACACACACACACACACACACACACACACACACACACACACACACACACACACACACACACACACACACACACACACACACACACACACACACACACACACACACACACACACACACACACACACACACACACACACACACACACACACACACACACACACACACACACACACACACACACACACACACACACACACACACACACACACACACACACACACACACACACACACACACACACACACACACACACACACACACACACACACACACACACACACACACACACACACACACACACACACACACACACACACACACACACACACACACACACACACACACACACACACACACACACACACACACACACACACACACACACACACACACACACACACACACACACACACACACACACACACACACACACACACACACACACACACACACACACACACACACACACACACACACACACACACACACACACACACACACACACACACACACACACACACACACACACACACACACACACACACACACACACACACACACACACACACACACACACACACACACACACACACACACACACACACACACACACACACACACACACACACACACACACACACACACACACACACACACACACACACACACACACACACACACACACACACACACACACACACACACACACACACACACACACACACACACACACACACACACACACACACACACACACACACACACACACACACACACACACACACACACACACACACTTCTTTCGAACTAATGCTAGTGCTGCTCCTTATACTATCTTCTGTGTCAGGCCTGGCGCGAGAATACGCTGAATAGATGAATACCTTTTGTTTGTCTTACTGGATAAAAGAAAGAAGTTACGGCCTTTTGGTTTATTTTTAAAAACTTTCTCCAACCTTCCTCAACATTTGTTCTCGCTGGTTCCCTGATGTAAACTCAATAACAAAAAAGTTTCACACTGCGTAACTTTTGCAGTGCACAAGTATAGAATTTTCCGAAAACATTTCATTTAAAAAATTATAACACTTAACTGAGTAAACACAGAGAATTCAAACTAGGCAGGTAATAGCACTATAGTTTACTCTACCTAAGAACAAAATATAGACACATTCTAGCAGTTAGTTTGTTAGTTAATGCGTGATGAGTATAGAAACAGTACATATCGGACTTCTATTGAAAAGAACGTTTTCTGAAGAAATATGGGCCTATAGAAATGTATAATGACTCTAAAAAGGATATAACCTGATAGAGAAAAAAATGCTGCGTAGGATAATGTGTTCAAACCTGAAATTTATAACTCAATATTTACACCACGCTATTAGGAACCTGGCAACAGCGCGAGGGTAGAAAAGGACGAGGCTAATGCCAACTTGTATGCGCTAGATAGAGACAGATATATATCCCATTTAACTCCATACTGTCATGTAAGAGTGGGACAAGGTATAGCTCTTTCCTTATGCTTGTCTCGCTTGCTTTACCGTTTCTGGTTAGTTTAGTTTTTTGTTTTAATAATGAAGAAAGCACTGGTAAAACCCTCATTTTTGGATACTTGCTCTTCTGCAAGACGTAGTAACCTCTTTAATTCTTCCACTGTAGCGTTCACTACTATTTTACCATATGTTTCTGCGTTTACTCTGTTCTATTATTCTTTCAACAGCTTATCTTGCACACAATTATTGAACCGCAGATGAGGCTTTTGGCTCTATCCCACTGTCAGCATTGCTGCCTTTCTTTGGAGCAGGTTGCTCCGTTATTGCAACTACCTATTAACGAGGGTCACTACAACGAAAGTTTTGAGATGTCAAAAAATGAAAGTTGATCCACTTGAATTGTTTGCAGGATGGAGTATCCCCATCCTTTGTGAGTAAACGGGTATCAGGTAGTTACTCCCCACTCCAGGAACTCCAGTAGCGCAGGGATGCGCAACTCACGGTGCACAGGTAGTCGGTTCCTGCAATGGATTTCGGAAGAGTGTTTTTGATCGATGATTTTCTGCGATTTTAAACGTGGGTTAAGTCACTGAATGTTTGGGATGGGCTTTTGGGAACATTGCTCCTTCCAGTGCCACAGTTTTCCGATGGTTTCAGGAACATCTTTGAAAAAATGAGAGAGACGGGCGTCCGGCAACGGCAGTGACCGAGGAAAGCATTGCAGCGTTGAGAAAATGCTTCACGAAAATAATCACTTAACAATTAAAGAAATTGAGGCAGCATTGCAGATTGGGTCGTCAGCAGTTTTGAAAATCCTCCGTGAATTCCTTCGCGTGGGAAAGGTCACATTCCGATGGGTGCCTCATAATTTGAGAGAACAAAAACACATGGGGAAACTGCTGACAAGATTCAAAGGAGTGGATTCTAAATGGGGTTCTGACATTCTCACAGGAGATGAAACCTGAATTTATCAATTGGATCCGGAGACCAAGCGGCAATCAGCGTGTGAATCTTTCCTGATGAAAATCCGCTGACAAAAATGAGGTCTTACAACCTGGAAGATGTAGAACAAAGGAAAAATCATTGAAATTTTGTAATGAAGTATGTAATTGATTTTCAATAACATCTGAAAAATATAATTCCTCATACAATCTATTTAGGTTTTAATGTATATCAAATATTAACAAACCGTCCGATATGACATTACATTGGAGGACACTAAAAAATTGAAAGAAAAAAAAAGTATCATAACCATGTAAAGTATTTTGGTTTAATTTATTGTTTGTGTATCTCTAATATGCTTGTAAGTTTATTGTATTTTGTTGGTAGACTTAAACTTTATTGATATAAAATCATGCGCTCAGAGCCACAGTAGGCGATCTGTCAAGTGGTTAAATAAATCAATGCCGTATTGCACTGGAGCTTATTTGTACATAGTATAATATATTTCCATTAACCTCTGTGTTCGAAAAGTGTATTATTCAGATGATTCCATTTTGAACCATGCTGTTCCCTAAGCTTCTAATAGTCATATAACAACAGTTATGAAGTATTGATGACCTGTTGAATCAGAGGCATTGCTGTAACGGTTTCTTGAAGAGCGTTACGAAAGTGATAATGGTAATAACTAGGTTCCAGATATTGATGAAATGTCATCATTTAACTGTTGAATCAGAGACATTGCTGTAATGGTGTCTTGATAAGCGTTACGAAAGTGATAATGGTAATAACTAGGTTCCAGATATTGATGAAACGTCATCATTTAACTGTTGAATCATAGGCATTACTAACATATCATTTAACTGTTGAATCATAGGCATTACTAACATGTACACTCGCTTCCATTTATGCCATCCCTGCAGCTTTGGGAGGCATTCTACTGGCCGGCCGTTACAGTAGCAAATATGGCTAGTGTATCTGTTTAGCTTTTGTACATGAAGTGGTGTTGTTTTACATGCACAGTTCTAGATTATTCACATGTAAATATATAATTTTGAGCAATGTCTTCAAATGGCAAATTGACTTTTGACTTATTCACATTCTTCCTCGGTGCACCTCCACAATATTTGTATATACTGCATCAGCAGTTAAGGAACACTAGGACTAAATGTTCTAATTTCTTCAATTTTACATCTGTTTATGTGAAAATTGACACTTCATATGAACAAATAAGATGATTGTGCAAAGGCTCAGTGTTCTAGCTCAAACAGTTTCTCAGATAATAGAATTAAATACTTTTAATTAGCAAAGAAAATTAATTCTTTTAAAGCTGCCTTAACATTTTTCAGAGAGTTACACCATTGTCATTTTCTGATAATTAGGTGAACTGAAATAAATTAAAGTATTTGGTTGAAGTTGACATCGCTCACAGAGAAATACATGTTTACTTTCGCTACTACGTATAGTAAGTATAGGGTATTCCACCCAAAAATTCGATCTCGAGATTTCACCAGAAATATATGTATTGAGGCCCCCTGAATCCAAAAAAGCATTTTTAGAAAAAGGTCGTGCGTGTGTTTGGGGGGAGGGGCGCTCGCATGTCAGAAACGAAAAGCCGGTTAAAAACCAAAGTTGCTATTTAAATTTAATATCTTTTAAGGATGCGACACGAAGATTTTGAAGAAAATTGCTCCACCTTTAAACTACTTTACATGGAAACTGTTCTGTTTCGAAAATTTTGATTTTCTCGAAAATGACTAACGATTTTGATTAAAATGCCACATGTTTAAAATATTTTTAAGATAAATGAAATATATATTTTGAATTTTCTGGCCATAGCCCACATAGTCCTGTTTACTCTGGATAACTTTTACATTACTGGTAAACCGTAAGAGGTAGACCAAATCTTGCGAGAAAACACAATCTGTGTCCAAATAAATTTTTCTTGTAGAGTGTACGATTTCCGAGATATTCCTTGTTACTTGTGTGAGTTTTGGAATACTTAACAAATCAAAGATCGTTACTCACTTTGGTATATATCTTAGACTTACAAAGAGAGCGGAATCTCAAGCTTTAAAAGATTTGACTATCGCACAAAGCCTACTGTATTCCCATATTCCCCTTGCACCTACAAGGAAATATGCAATAAGACAATTTCTGCAAATAACTATTTCAACTAACACGAAGAAGATATAGGAATAAGAGTTTGTAAGAATGGTTATCACAAGAGTAGAGAAAGTCATGTGAGTGCAACACATCATACTTCTGTTTTTATGAAGTGGTTGGTGTTAAAATTCCTTTTCTTTTCCGCACAAATTACTTTTTGTGAGTCAATGAATAAGGCAATTATCAGAGGCATATTTCAACCTTTAGATAACACGTTTGAGATTATGTATGCAAATTCACATACAAATTGGTGCAAAACTGAAATATAAGGAATAAATTTCATACAAAATGCAAAACTGGGAAAAAGAAAAGTACCAGTGTGGTTCACCACATTGTCCTTAAAGTGAAGTGCACAGGTTACTGTCAGTGTACATGTCACTGGACTTTTAAAAATGGCAGGTCGTGAAAAATGTTCCACAGGTGTCTGTATAATGTTTATATGATATAATTCAAAAATGGAAAATGTAATTTTCACCCAAAAATTGAGTTCTAGGGTTCCTAACGTACATTACTGCTTGGTCAAACAACAAAGGCATGGTATGATACCAGCATGGTATCTTTGTGCTGGCTGAGAAGGTTGGTAAAATGCTCTGTGAAGCAGTAGGGACAGCATATAGAGAACCCAGTGTAAAATATATATAGTTCTTTTATTGTTGACATTTTACATAACGATAACTTTTAAAACACTGGAAATTTCAATATTCAGCTAGAAAATAGAGTAACTTTCAACATTCTTTACTCGCATTCTTGGAAAGAAAAAAACATTCTTATTTAATCGTTAGTCTGGGAAACGTGTGCGGATTGAGGTATGGCTATTGTCAGGGGAACAGTTTGGTTAACAGTCAAGTAGTCAGTTTATTATTATTATTATTATTATTATTATTATTATTATTATTATTATTATTATTATTATTATTATTATTATTATTATTATTATTATTATTATTATTATTATTATTATTATTATTATTATTATTATTATTATTACTACTACTACTACTACTACTACTACTACTATTATCATTATCGTTATTATTATCCTTGTTCTATTGTTATTATCGTTATTGTTATATTGTTATTATCGTTATTGTTGTTATATTGTTATTATCGTTATTTTATTATTATTATTATTATTATTATTATTATTATTATTATTATTATTATTATTATTATTATTATTATTATTATTATTTTTACTGCTAATATCCGTATGACACAATGTTGGAGGACGTTAATTAAAAAAAAAAAAAAAAACTATCCAAGGTCACACTGTCCCCTCTGATCTGTGTATTGTTGTAAGACCAATGTCACACTGCTCCCTCCCCAACGCTGGTCGGGAGAGAAGCACCATTATAGTTGGCCAGACGATCCCTATGATGTACCATCTACATCTTCTCTCAGGGCATTCCCGAGTACAGTAGATTTCGCCATCGTATCACTTATCCAGGTGGCATGGTCCTCGACAGTGTTGTTGGATAGCGCCCCCTTGGTCTGGGTAGGCGACGTCTGCCACCCTGCGACCACCTCCGCGATTGTGACGGGACTTCCTCCACTTGCCCGTTACCCAGGTGTGTTGGCGTACTATCCTGCGCACAACGTGGAAACGACCCCTGGCGTTCTATGACCATCAACCTCCCCGGTGCACCTTCTCTGCTACCTTGCTCATGGCGTACCCAATCGTGACCTCCACCAGGGTCATCCTGCAGACCTTCAGATGTTCGCTGGGGCTCCGGCACGTCATCTCGTCTGTCCCGACTCGCAGGACTTCCCTGCCAACGTCGACCGTCGCCTCGTGGCTTCTAAGGGCTTCAATACCCATATCACCTCAGTCACCTTCGCGACGAATACCCGCAGACCCATAACGCTCTGCCCCCAGGTCATCTCCAGCCAGACCTCATTCTCCACAGGCAAGGTGTCACCCGATGCTGTCATTATCTCGTAGGGTCGATCTAATTTCCTCGTTGGCATATCGTCTGCCACATCCGGTCGTATCAGTCAGTGCTACACTCGTATTCACTCGTACCCGGCACGGCTTCCCCTGTATCCTGCCGTCCGCGATGATGTCCTTCACTCTTCCATTAACGGCACTGTGCATCACCTGATTGGATGGCCTCGTCGGTTACTCCACGTCTCACGCCAAGTCGGGTCTCACGTGTTCCTCGCTTGCTCGTACGTTTCCCTGCTGGTCGTCCTCCACGACATGTCCTGGTTTGCTACATGTCCGACACACTCCTCTAGGGGATCCTCGACGACGTCCCTGAGTTGGCTCTTTGTCTTCCTCTTGACGTACGCTTCCGTTCTCCGAGACGGGCGCAACTGTCGTCTCGGCCACTAGGTGCTCCCTCCCCAGGTCCGCGCTATCCCGTCCGCTCCTTGCATCCAGTTCCTTGTCCCTTCCGTCAACTCTTCCTTCCAGGACGCCAAGACGTTCCCCGTCGTCCTCCACAACGTCCACGCACTGGCAGAGGTTTCCCATCTTTCCGCCGAGTTCTTCTGTGTCTTCCTTCACGCTGACCAGTTCCCGTCAATCTTCGCCGGTAGCTCTGTCTTCACCTCGGACGTCTCTACTTTCATCTCCTCGACGGCTACGGCTAAGGCTACGACCGTCGCTGCTGCCCAACTGTCTGTCCTATTTATACTGGAACCGATGTCACGTGACCTTCGAGAACCCTCCATACACGTGTGCAGCGATGATTTAAAATAACGAATTAACTAGAAGCTTCTGGGCCCTTTCTTTTGTGTTTTACTGGCATCATTGTGTATGGTCACATACACACAGTTGCTCACCGTATCCAAGGTCACACTCCTCCCCTTCTCGTCCGTATGTTGTACGGGCAATGTCACATCATCATCATCATCATCATCATCATCATCATCATCATCATCATCATCATCATCATCATTTATTTTTTTATTATTTATTTATATTTTTTATTATTATGAATGTTGTTGTTACTGTTACTGCTGTTAGTATTACTAGTATTAGTGTTATTGCCATTGTCTTTGTCGTCGTCGTCATCATCATCATCATCATCATCATCGTCATGTTTTTGGGTCTCTCTGTATTATATCAGCTAGCTTCTGAAGGATCAATAAATTAATGGTCTGAAATAACTGTTTCCATAATAACAACGAGAATTGTAAGTTGCCACAAGTTGCTGAAATCCCCTTGCTATGATTGCCAAGCATGTGATAACTGAGCATGGTCTCTCGGCACTATGGATTTTCAATAATAGATCACAATGAGATACTTCTGTAGGACTAGGAAAGCACAAAACACAGGAAACTTATAAATGACAGGAAACTTACAAATACATAAGAGGTAGAACTGGAACTTAAAAATTCAATGCCACAACTGGGATTTGAACCACAGACCTTCCGCTTACCGGGCGGACGCTCTAACCACTGAGCTATTGTGACAAACTGCCAGAATGACATTAAATTCTCAAGCCAGTTCGTATTTCTCCTGGTAAACCACAAAGGCAGTCTCACATCAGAGACAATTACCCCAATGGTGACTTACTATTGCAAGTACTTTATATCCCAGGATTAAATAACCTTCACATGGTAATTATTATTTATTTATTTATGCCAACAAACTTACTGTTGGTGTTTTTAAACACACAAGCCGTGTGTGGGCAAAGTTTAAGAGGTAGAACTGGAACTTAAAAATTCAATGCCACAACTGGGATTTGAACCACAGACCTTCCGCTTACCGCGCGGACGCTCTAACCACTGAGCTATTGTGACAAACTGCCAGAATGACATTAAATTCTCAAGCCAGTTCGTATTTCTCCTGGTAAACCACAAAGGCAGTCTCACATCAGAGACAATTACCCCAATGGTGACTTACTATTGCAAGTACTTTATATCCCAGGATTAAATAACCTTCACATGGTAATTATTATTTATTTATGCCAACAAACTTACTGTTGGTGTTTTTAAACACACAAGCCGTGTCGGGGCAAAGTTTAAGAGGTAGAATGGAACTTAAAAATTCAATGCCACAACTGGGATTTGAACCACAGACCTTCCGCTTACCGCGCGGACGCTCTAACCACTGAGCTATTGTGACAAACTGCCAGAATGACATTAAATTCTCAAGCCAGTTCGTATTTCTCCTGGTAAACCACAAAGGCAGTCTCACATCAGAGACAATTACCCCAATGGTGACTTACTATTGCAAGTACTTTATATCCCAGGATTAAATAACCTTCACATGGTAATTATTATTTATTTATGCCAACAAACTTACTGTTGGTGTTTTTAAACACACAAGCCGTGTCGGGGCAAAGTTTAAGAGGTAGAATGGAACTTAAAAATTCAATGCCACAACTGGGATTTGAACCACAGACCTTCCGCTTACCGCGCGGACGCTCTAACCACTGAGCTATTGTGACAAACTGCCAGAATGACATTAAATTCTCAAGCCAGTTCGTATTTCTCCTGGTAAACCACAAAGGCAGTCTCACATCAGAGACAATTACCCCAATGGTGACTTACTATTGCAAGTACTTTATATCCCAGGATTAAATAACCTTCACATGGTAATTATTATTTATTTATTTATGCCAACAAACTTACTGTTGGTGTTTTTAAACACACAAGCCGTGTGTGGGCAAAGTTTAAGAGGTAGAACTGGAACTTAAAAATTCAATGCCACAACTGGGATTTGAACCACAGACCTTCCGCTTACCGCGCGGACGCTCTAACCACTGAGCTATTGTGACAAACTGCCAGAATGACATTAAATTCTCAAGCCAGTTCGTATTTCTCCTGGTAAACCACAAAGGCAGTCTCACATCAGAGACAATTACCCCAATGGTGACTTACTATTGCAAGTACTTTATATCCCAGGATTAAATAACCTTCACATGGTAATTATTATTTATTTATGCCAACAAACTTACTGTTGGTGTTTTTAAACACACAAGCCGTGTCGGGGCAAAGTTTAAGAGGTAGAATGGAACTTAAAAATTCAATGCCACAACTGGGATTTGAACCACAGACCTTCCGCTTACCGCGCGGACGCTCTAACCACTGAGCTATTGTGACAAACTGCCAGAATGACATTAAATTCTCAAGCCAGTTCGTATTTCTCCTGGTAAACCACAAAGGCAGTCTCACATCAGAGACAATTACCCCAATGGTGACTTACTATTGCAAGTACTTTATATCCCAGGATTAAATAACCTTCACATGGTAATTATTATTTATTTATGCCAACAAACTTACTGTTGGTGTTTTTAAACACACAAGCCGTGTCGGGGCAAAGTTTAAGAGGTAGAATGGAACTTAAAAATTCAATGCCACAACTGGGATTTGAACCACAGACCTTCCGCTTACCGGGCGGACCGTCCGCCCGGTAAGCGGAAGGTCTGTGGTTCAAATCCCAGTTGTGGCATTGAATTTTTAAGTTCCAGTTCTACATCTTAAACTTTGCCCACAGACGGCTTGTGTGTTTAAAAACACCAACAGTAAGTTTGTTGGCATAAATAAATAATAATTACAAATACATGCTTCTTTATAAACATATGTCCCTCCTAGTTCAAGACCACCCCAATAAAGTTCCTACTTCTGAAGGTTGTTATCTGCCTCTGAAACACAATTGTTACTCTAACTTGCTAAATTCTTTTCCCTTTCTGATTTTCAGTACTAACATGTGTGTATTTATGCAATTCTCTGATTTATGAATGTACTGAGTTCCAACTGAATCTTGGGGAAATTAATTTCTTGTTGATATGGAACGCCTAATTGCCTTAGCTACACTGACTTATAAATAATTGCTTTTTCCTCAGCATAGAACTTGTCTGTTGACTTCTTATTGACTAACAAAATTATAATTTTTGCTTCTTACATTTTCATTAATTTTAACCCTTGGAAGTTATTCACTTATGTCTCCTTGTCATTTCTTTATACAATTATTAATCTCACTAGTCACTAATTCTGGTATCAATATGCAGCAGACAACTGATTTGAACTAATTAAGGGACAATAGCACACATGAACAATGGTCTCAACTAATTGATTTCCTGTGATGATAAAATACTCTGATGCAACTACCTAATGATTGCTGTAGTACAATTACTGAACGAAATTCATCCATCTGTCACTCCCATGCCTTGCTGATTGCATAAATTGTGTTGCAGAGCAGATCAGGTTAAAGTTCTCAAGGGTCAATAAGTTTATTTCCATTGCAAGAAAAGTTTTTATCAAAGCAGTAACATGGATCCAGGTTTTCTGAGAGGAATAACCTAATATTGTTCTTCCACCAGAACCTGTTTACCTACTGGGGAATATTACAGTAACCACTTTGATGAAGTTAAAACTGTGTTAAGCCTCCTGGGTGATTCTGGTAGAATTACATCAGCAGATTGTGACATTCAGCAGGATGTCATGTTTATTAGGTCACATTATCTGTTTCTGATCATATCATTGCATCACTGGATGCTTCAGGGAAAGCAGTGTATGAACAAATGGAAATAATTCAGTGATCCTATGCAAAAAGAAGATAAAAACTCTTCCTGGTGCAATAGAATATACAATACAAGATAGACTGGAGAAAATTCTGCTGAGAAATATAGGACTGAAAAATCTTCATGCTGCTTTGGACGCTCTGGTAGACAAAACATATTCAGTGTGACATTTCCATCCACCTAGTGGCAGAATTGAATTAAGTCCCTGTTACTTTAGCGGATGTGGGGCATTCATTTCAGCATATGAATTCGTGTTAAAACTTTGTTTTAAATTAGAAAATTTGGAAAAAAGGTGCTGCTTATTTATTGTGAAGCCAATTAATTAATCAACTTTAATCAATGACTACTTCATCAAAACATGATTAATTGGTACTTGTATTATTTCATGGATATGACACATTATAAGTACTTTAAAACCACTTGTTATATGTTTAAAAGTAATCAGCACTTTAAGACAAAATAATATGGGCAACTTCTCATTTGTGTGACATATAAAGCAACAAAACAGGTGCTATAAATTGTGTACACTTTGGGATGGAGGTGTAACTTTGGAACAGTGCATAATTTTCAGTTTCTGTATTTCCTGACAAAATCTAAAATTTGTGTTCTCCCAAGATTATATAACGCTACACCCCAGTGTTTCAATCCCTGTACAAAAATTAGCACCAATTTACCAAAACTATTTTATAGAGATACTAGCATTAATTGATCCATAACTGTGTGCATTGACTACTGCATCCATTTATTACAGAACCAGAATATGTATGCTATAGATGCAACTCTTCCACCTTGTTATGTGTCTCTACTGCAGTCATGAAAGCCCTACCTCCATATCAGTAATATTGATTAACAGAAATTTCTTTATTTTTGTGATTTCAGACAGATCCAGCTTTTCTATGACTGCACCACCATCATCAGCTTCGGCCCTGATTTTCAAAACAGCCAATTCTAGCAAGACTGTAATAATCCCACCTGTTCAGAATGCTACGAGTGTGGTACCAGTATATATAAGCAGTAAGCTCCATGGAACTCGGGCTCCTTTAAATGGCAGCACAAAGAAGCATACCATGGTGGAAGCAATACAGAGAATTCCACTGAAGTCATCTTCTAGACAGCAGGCAGCAAATAATTCTTCTGGAAATGGAATCATCACCAGAGCTCTTTATGTAGATGGTTTCAAGGCTTCTAGCAAAGCCTCCTGTACAAATGAAGGCCGCTCCAACTCACAATGAGGCTCGTAAGGCAATCCGATTGACCTGGGGGCACTATGCGCTGCAGCGGGATATTAAAATGCTTTTCTTTCTTGGCAAAACTTCAGATGTACAGCTTTCAAAGAAGCTAGATGAGGAAGATGAGATGTATGGTGATTTAGTCAGAGCTGAATTCTTGGATTCCTACAATAATTTGACCTTGAAGACCGTTTCCATACTGAATTGGGCTGATAGGTTCTGCAATTCTGTCAGATTCCTATTAAAGACTGATGATGACATGTTCATCAATATTCCAATATTGCTCAATTTCACAGAGGAGCATTCACAAGATAAGAACACTATTTTTGGAAGAGTAGCAAAAAGGTGGAAGCCTATAAGGAACAAAAAATCTAAGTATTATGTACCACCACAGCAATATCAGCCAGCAGTGTTCCCAGACTTTACCACTGGACCAGCATATTTGCTTACAGGAGATGTGATAAGCAGCCTTTTGGAAGCAGCTCTCAACAGAACATATCTCAAACTGGAGGACGTTTTCATCACAGGAATTGTAGCCGAGCAGATCAAAGCAAAGAGACTCCATGTTAATGAGTTCCTAAATAAGCATGTGACACTAAATGCATGCACAATTCAAAAGAGCATAAGTATACACATGGTGAAGTTTCATGAACAGTTTGATATTTGGAAAAAGCTTTTAGATGGCAAATCAAAATGCAACAAATGACTGAATTTAATGCAAGAGACTGTGAGAAATTTATAATTTTATATGTATTTATATACCATGCAGTATAAAAGATAAGTGCCTATTTTGTTAGGACTGCATCTGTTGTAAACTGTTTTAGGTGGAAGCAGGAAGACAATCACAGTGAGGAAAGCATAATGCCTGTTTATAATATACTGAACTAAAAGCTATTAATATCTCTGTTTCATGTGAGTGGGCTGTGAACATGCATATCATTATAATAAGAAAGCAATATGTTTATGATATTTTAGTTTTCAGTATTTTATTCTTATTACTCTACCATTAGAATTTCTTTGTATTGTAGATGTTGAATTGTTACAAATGCGTTTGTTTGGCACTGTTTTATTTTATACTGGGTAAAAGTATTTATAGCCGACTCCTGGCCTATTGCATTTGAGTATTGTGCCAGTATATTCCATTAATTATCATCAGTATTTCTATTGTGCATTTGAGTTAGTAAGTAAATCGGAGAAGTTTTAAACTATTATGGTGAAGGTTGAGCATATCTGAGTTGGTATTAACACAGCTTGTTAATAGTAGGCAAGAAGTGATGAAATAGTGACATTTACATACATCTTGGCACATTGCATCAAGTTTTATAATCACAGTTACAGTCTTTGAAATATTTACAGAAAACGTACTACAAATAAAGGAAATATGTTCTGACATAGCTCTGCTTGAATTTTCAGTCTTAAAGTGTTAATGTTTTCTAACATAAAAGCATTTTGAAAAATTTTGTTATAGTTCATAGTAGTTTTTATACACTTAGCAACATATGTGATTATGATTTTGTTGGCAGTATTAGGTATCTATTTGCATGTACTCTTCTTAAAAACCTTTTTAGTTTGGCCATTAACCACTATAATCTATTCAAAATTGGTAACTCTTGATACATTGCAACTGTTGGAAGGGATGCATTGCTTACATTTAAAATTAAAAATAAGTATTAAAACTATACTGTTTCAATGCAAAAATTCATAATAGTGTTCAAAATTCATATTAACCTGATTTATAGCAATGACAGGAATCCATAAAACCTTTTTCTAAAGAAACTGCATAAAATATAGCAGACTGATAAATCTGCAGTGCCACACCACTTGTAGACAACCAATCACAACATCATACCAAACATAACATTCATAAAACTTGCAACATATATAACAGATTTGGATATTGGGAGAATACTTTAATCATATCACACAAAAACTGTTTAATGAATTTTGGACTACTGCCACCAAATCTACTGGTTACATAAAAAGGAGCAGAAAGAAGTGATAAGTATTCCAACTCGTATTCAATTTCCCAATATCAATGCTGGATGTAAATGTTGAAATGGAATTGCAGATACAGATGAAAAGCACGAATATCTTATTCTTAAAAAAAATTATATTATTTCTTCCATCATAGTCATACATTTCATCTTGAAACACTTGATATATAAATAAGAAGATACCTTTTTTTCTAGTACTAAAAGGTGCCTAGTGTAACTTCTAAAATAAATACATGCATAGATATAATGGTACCTATACAGTGCATTTAGCTGAACAAAATGGTCTTCTCGTACATTTATTCATTAATCACATTATTTTAGTTCTTATAATATAACAGTAAATAAAGTTCTGTTATAAAATGGTGCATCTTTATAGAACTGACTTATTTAATTTATGTCTCTATGTTTATTACTTGAAAATGGCTGTTTACTTAAATAATAAATGCAGTTATTTTATTATTCTTTGGTCTTTGAACTCAAAGTATCCATCTAAAGAAGAGCAGATGGACAGCTTGTATGAATGTTTTTTTTTTCTTTATATATATATATATATATATATATATATATATATATTTGAGAAATTAAACATTTTGGAAATGTTATTTGGTGGATATCTTATTAGATGCTAAAGATTTCAGAATATATTGTTCAATTCAGAATCTGCTCTCCCAGGAGAGGATGGTCACAGCTTGGTTAAACATTACTACTTACAGGCTAACAAGTTTGCATAATATGCATTAAATTCTTCAAACCTTTTCTTGTCAACAGGACCTAGATGTTGGTGGCATATAATATTTAAAGCATTATCTTTAAACTGACTAAAATATCATTAAAATGATCCCAAAGTTTGCCAAGAAATGTAAAAGTTGCCTAAATTTAACACTGTCTTTGTAGAGAAGAATGTCCTAATCATTTGTTCCCAACTTCACCTTTCTAAGAGTTAGAGGGAACAAAAGCCCTTCAGCATTGTGTTACTTTATAGAGATGCATGTTAACTGAAATTGTGACACCACACAATTCCATGAAAACTTAATGATTTGCCCTGCCTTGTTGGAGAACACCTAGTAATGTTAGGGGAAAGTCGGTCACATCTAGACAGTATTTTTGTCAGCATAAAGATGTTTATTAAATGTTGTACTGCTGTACCAAGAATATGTTTCTGCTTCCACTTTACATCTACACAGTTTACATCACCTGTACTAAATTCAATCTTTGCCAGTATTATATTTTGTTTTCATTGCTACTACATGAATAGGTTTTATTTCTACCACCCTTGCAGTAGAATTTAGCAGCAACTGATTCTTACAGGTATAACTTTGAACATAAAAAGAACCCCCTCCCCCCCGCCCAAAAAAGAGAGAGAAACAAAGGGTTAAAATAAAACTAAACAAAAGTACACTGTCAGCAGTCCAAGCTGAGATTTAAAACCATCACACTGATGGTTCCCAATCTCAGAATGGAAATGGATATGCCGTTGTATTTCCAGAATGCACAATGTTATGCAAATTACCACACACCTACACCATCCTTTCCAGTGAAAATTTGCTATTAAAATCATTGGAAATTATTAAGTCTAAGGGAAAATATGTAATCTATTCAGATTCTAACAGTGCTTTATTATCTCTTCAAAATCACTGATCAAATTATCTGTTAACTAAAGAAATAAAATAATATACAATAAGATTATTCTTGAAGGAACCAAGATAACGATAATGTGGATACATTCTCATCAATGAATAATGGGTAATGAAAAAGCAGATGAGGCAGCAAAAGAAGCAACAAGACAACCGCCAATTTACCCTCCTATTTCTGTCCTTAATTAAAGTGCTGTTTTCCGAGGCTGATATGTAAGAAAAAGCAAATTCAATGATGGAAATACAACTGGTCTGAAAATAATCAAAACAGGGAATTGTATGAAGTAAGATCTTGTGTATCATTTCCAAATGTGAGCTGTTCCGTTTCATCTCGACAGCAGAAAACCTTGTATTTTCTTTTCTTCTTTTTTTTTTAAGGGGTGGGGGTTCAGTTTTCTTTCATTTAAAGTAGATGTTAAGTTAATGTCTTTTACAAAATTGAATTCATGATAAACAAGTGGTTCTGAGCTTTTTCCAGGGTTAAATTTACCATAATTTCATAAAATCACACGATTCTGAGACTCACAGCTCGGAAAGTATTCAGTGTAAAATCCTCAAATAAGATACCAAATGAAGGTAATATTATATAGTTTGTGGTGGTATTAATATGACATTTTTAGAACTGAAATTTAATGTAATTTTCATAATATTTAGCATTTTTTACAAAAAGTGCCATTTTAAATGGAGCCATGTCATGTCATTCAGCATTTAATTTCAAATCAGTATTAGTTACATTTTAATGGTAGCTTCAACAGACGGCTGTATAAAAAAGAAAAAGTAAAAGAAATGGCATTGAACCACTAGTTGTGCTGTACCATACCACGTACTACCCATAAGACATGTCAAAGATGTTGCCGATCTACTGCTGTTTATATTTTGCTGTAAGAGGATGCTGACAAGTGAGACTATAAGAGTTTGTGAATAAACAACCCTCTTTTGTTCCCCTGAACTAAGCAAGTCACTTTCTTGCCATATGTTGTTTTAATATGGATGTGTTCTGTATTTCATTTATAAAGTTATTTTTGAATGTATAATAGCTTTCAGTTTATTTCATATGAAAATCTACCACTTAAAGGTAAGAAAAACCCTAATTATAACAGGGTGCAAAAATAACAATGTATAAGATATATAAGAAGAAGTGATCAATCAACCTTGAAGCCTGCTGGTGACCTTGATTAGCTGTGAGCCTATTCCCATGTGAATGGCAAATGCCAGCTGAATGCTCTGCAAGTACAGTGCAAGCTTAAATATTTATTGTTTCACTATTTTTTTTCACATTTTAAACAGGGGGTACCATAAAACCAAAACTGAAGGCTTCAATTAATGTGTAATAAAAAGAGATTTAAGCTTAATCTTTAAAAAAAGATGGCATTTATACTTTATACATGAAGAAAAAGGTTTTAAAAAAATGGGTAACTGTTGCTATGTTATTGTTAAATATGACCATCAACAACAGACATTCAGCTTCAAAGTGAATTGTAGCTAATGAAATCCAATATAGGGTTCTTGAGTTATATGGCACAGAAATTCTCATTTGGAAAATAATGCAAATTTTCCAAATTTTAGCTCAAATTATAAACATTTAAGAGATCATTTTCTGAAAATTGTTTTCTTTTACAGTAACCAACATGGTTTTAAAAAGTGCAAGGTCAATTTTCTCATTTTTTGCCCAATTTGAAATGGAATAGCCTATATCTATAAAGTTCTCAGCTACCATCAATAGGTGTTACCAGATTTAGAACTGGCCACACCAAATTAACTTTTGACTATCTATTTACAAGACAGGATCCCCATTTTGTGAACATTGCAACAAAAGATTGACAATGAAGTGTATTAGAACTGAGTTTGGTCACTGCTACAACAACAGGATCAACAACCTAATTTGTGCAGATCTTCAGGCAGCATTAGATGAACCTACCAATTTACTATCATTTTTTAAATCCTTAAAAGATTGTAAATTAGTCAGTTTATTGTAAACATTTCTACAACCTGCCAATATGTTTGAATTACTGAATATTTGAAATGCTGCAACAATGTAAATACAACAAGGCCTATACTGTCAGGCAACATTAAATAAAGTTATATAAAAAATGTTATCAAAACTGTTTTGATGTACATTTTTGGGACAGTCAGTTTAGACTCCATTCTTATTTTTAATCAATATTAAGCATACAAATAATCAGTTATTCCATACATAAATGTTGCAGATAACAACACAATGAAAACATCAATGTAAATCAGAGTCCAAAAGGCACAATTTTTGAGGAAAGTGTGGCAGTTTACTGAGGCCAGGGTTGCAAACAAATGGAACTACTTACAGTCAAGCATTATTGTTTGGAAGAGAGCAATGACCCAAACTGCCTGTAACAACGGATAACATACATGTCCACATGCTTGGTTAAAATTGTGATAGCCTCCTCGAAAGCAAGGATATCAAAAGTGACAAATGTCTCAGAAGTATAAACAAATAATTTAAGTATATAATCAGGGAATATTAAAGACCCCATTTAGACTAGCTATTATTGATGTATTCCGTATGTCATTGAGGCAGAGTCACTAGAACTACAGTACTAAAATATTTACAGATTATTTTCTGTCCAAAACAGGAGAGTGACATTTATGGTCTTAAAACAAATGGTAAATTCTTTGAAGTGTAATATTAACATTAATATTTGTACAAACAAGTATAATGTGGAGTCTGTGAAACATTCTTGAATAATTCCACTTCAGTGGCTTTATAGTTCTTGTAGAAAGAGTACTGATAGTTTCAAAGCAATCGTTTCATTTGTCATCTGCCAATCATTAAAGATAATGTTAAAACTTGCTCATAGCTCTAACAATATATTTTAACACCAGCTTAAAAGTAGCAAAATGAAAATAGTCAAAAGCCAAAATAGTAAGAACCTTCTTGTGAATATTGCTTTAGAGTTATAATTCTTGCCATTATCTGAAACGTTTAATGCCTTCACTGTATGGATGAAACCATTGTGCCGATCTTTATGGCTCTCCATTTGTTGTGGATAGATTGATTTTGCCAATCTCCATGTAAGATTTGTTTTTACTCCAGTATGTTTAACTTACAGTTAATTGTACATCTAATGTAGTGGGTGCAGTATGTTGAGGAGGAGTTACTTTCATAGGTTTTATGCTTCATCATTATACAGTTAAGTCAGGCATTTTTCTCTTGCTTTAGTGGTCTACTTATGCTAACATGCTGTAAAGTGTAACCATTCTTGCTTGTTTGTATGCTTTGCTTTCAAATGGGTTAAATATGAATGTTATATGTAGCCCATGATAAGTTTTTACCATGGCATGAATAAGGTTTCTCAGACCACCAGGTGAAAAATATTTCTACCAAGTTCATGGAAAGCAAAGCCTACGTAGAAGTATTTATGTATGTAATGCTGCGTTGTTTATACAGATGAAACACTTCTGTGTGGAGAAACGAAGTAAAATAATGTATGTATACAGTCTCATTTCACTGCATTGTCACAAGAAACAAGTAACTTTTATAATCCACAAAGTAGGTATTTATTGTTGGTAAAATACATATTACTTTACTGTTCTTGACATTTGCCGAGGCTTTATCAGGGTAAATAAGATTAACAGATTCATAGCATAACTGGTATTTGGTGCTTCTAATAACACAGTGGAATATATTTAACTCGGTATATAGTTACCACACATATGTACACACTATGAACAGTTAATAATTTTAACCTTAATAACAAACATTAAAAAAAATTGCCATTACTCTTAACTTTTATAGTATACAGTCCTAAAGAATTAAAATGGACAACCTGATCCCGTATTCATGTTATTCACTATTTTAACTGTTAATACTCATATGAAGAACTAAATCAGATTATGTAGATAAAAGATACACTAGTGGTCTATTTTACTGTGAAGTACACACTTTTGACAGACTATTGTTTAAGTTACCAGGATTTTGCTTTACTGAAATATCTTGAATAATGACTACTAAACTAAATTTTCTTAAACACACATAAGCTTAAATCACTGACTACAACTTTAAATCCTTATGGGCTGACATATTGTAGTTACTTGGGCACCTTTATGGTTGATAGTGAAGAGAATAGGATAAAATAGAATAGGGCATCAGGAAGGGGATTCGGCACGTTGACCTTCAAAATCTTGTATACCTATGTCCCGTGTGGGGTACCGTGAGAGGAAGGATGGCGCAAGAGGAGACAGAACGGCTGACCTAAGGAGTTATGACAGAGCAGAGTGCAGGGTCTCTGCCATTTACAGATTGAAACTCCCTGCAGTGTCTGGTACAACTGGTATTCCACCCACGAGCAGTCCGAGAGATTCCATAGAGAGGGTGAGAGCCCAGAGACTGAAAAGTGCACTGCCAAGGGATGAAAGTTTATCGAGAGTGTATTCCCTGCTATGCAACACAGAGACCCCCACCGACACTTACTACCCTGAAAGAGATCAGCCAGATGAAAGGTGAAGGAAAATGAGAAGTGAAGTGTAATGGAGGGACAAGAAATCCAGGGAATGTAATGAACCTATCCAGCATTTGCCTGGCTACCCGAGAAAATCCCCTAAAAAGAAATCAATGGGACAAGTAGGCTGGCCATTGGGTTCAAACCCATGACCTAAATGCAGGCCACAAACGAAACCACCTGAGTCATCCCATTCAGTAAAGAGAACAAATGCATTTGCTTTTATTTTCAGATTAAAAAAAAAACTACAATCACTGTAAATTGTGATGAAAATGGTATCATGTGATTTAACAAGCTTCCCAAATTATCCTAATTCATTTTTGCTAAAGATGAAATTGCAGTAAAAGCTGCCTAAAGTTAAAAAAAATCGTTCAGATAATTCTTTTTTTTTCCCTCCATTTTCACAGGTTTCTGTCTTAAAAAGATTTGTATTTTAATAAAACTAAACAAAAAAGTGATTGTATAGAATTGCAGTGAAAGAGTACTTTTAAAATGACAGTCTATATTAAGAAAAATAGATTCAAATGCATATTTTGCTGTATTTTTAACAGTTTCTGTACTAGTTTGTGTCCTTGAATATCCATCAGAGTGCACTATTAAGATATTTTCACAAGAGAAGGCCCATTGATCTCCTTTGCATCCTGCATCATCATACACAGTTCTTAAAACTTCGGGAAAGTACACTCACCCTCAAAATTAATGGATGTCACTTTAAAGATTTGTGTGTAGCTGTGTTACATATACAGTCAAAACCGGTTATAACGGCGTCAAAGGGACTGATGGTTTGCGGTCGTTATAGCCAATAGTCGTACAAACCAGGTGTTCCCACAAAATTAAAACTTCAATAAGTAGTAGAAATACTGAACATCTACAGTGTTTACAATTCAGTATTTGCAAAGAACTGCAGAGGAATTTTCGCTATGTTTATGGAGCACATACAGCAATAACATGCCAAAAAATGTTAAAACCTATATAATAAGCGAGAAAAGAAGTAGCAACAATGTATATTGTTCACTAATGCTGAACACAGTCTTGAGCAATGAATGAGATAAAATGTTGAGCATGTTTAAAAGTTACTGTAAGTGCTGTATAGTATAATAATCATGAATGACAACTTCGTTCTGGTTACTGTAGTACAAAATTTAATCAACAGTACTAAAATGAAAAGACAGTATTCTATACAAAACTTAAACTAAGACCTACACTTTTTCCTATGTTTCTCTTTAAAATGTTGTAAGGATGTGATGCACTTGTACCCAACACATTGAAAATATCCAACACACATAACCACAAAACATCAATAACGAATGCACTATTATTCCATTTCTGTACTTTGAAAAAACAAACACATATTGGAATTTAATTTTCAAGTCAATGGCCATCAATTGAAGAATAGATCCACTCATTGGTATGTTATTTGCTCTTTGTTTGTTAAACCATGTAAGTAAAGCTTCTTCAATACCTTTGTGCTCAGATGATCTCATCCGCTTGATTTTTAAACAATTGTGTCCGAAAAGACTATTTTCTCTCTGTCCTTCCAAATTGTAGAAATCATTGAATGCGAGACACCCAATTCCTTCGTGATGCTGAGGTTTGTTTCCCCATTTTCTAATTTCCATATTATGTGTGACTTTTCTTCAATATTAAATACCTTCCTCTTTTTTGCGACATATTTAAATTAATGCTTGCACTGACTGTTTAACACACATACTAACTTGAAATCTACATCAACAGAAAACAAGAGTGAGAATAAATGTTACAGGGGTATTCTTGGACGTGTTGAATTGCTGGAAGTTATGCAGTGGTTTGTGGTTGGGTTCACTTTTATATTTATAAGACCATAGGGGTGACAGGTTAATATCTCTCCAATTTCTGTGTAGTGAAAATCGCAGAACTGTGTGTTTAAATACAGTGTCGCTTACGTCTTCAAAGGTGTCTTGTTTATTTCCAGGAGAGAAACAGAGACTTTACCCTCATCATCAATTTGCACAGTGTCACTCACACAGATCCTAGCAAGATCACTGGCCACTGTAAAAGCACCTCTGTAAATTGTTACATGTAACAAACAAAAGTGAATGTTGGACTTTATAGCTGATATGTTTGTCTGGAAATGTAATAAAAATATGTTGTTTTATACGATAAGTTGGAATATGCTACGATATATACAATACATTGCCAAGAGATATTTGAAATATAGCATTCACGTGGGGTTTAGCCAGGACTGTTAGATTTCGCTGTTATAGCCAATATGTCATTAAAGCCGATGTCTCCATAATCGGCTTTGACTGTGTAATAGTCAGATTGTTTATGCAAACAGCTCCAGAAAATTATTCAATTCCCAGGTCAAGAATTTTTCTGATTTAGAGCATTATTTAATATAGCAAAAACCCCTGTTTTGAGATTTATTTTCCGTTTATTCAGGTTTCCAATATATAGGGGGTCTGGTTTTGGCAGGATTTACTATTAACTTCTTTACCATTCAACACCTCTTTAAAAGATGACAAGTTGCAATGGCTAGAATTCACTTGCAAGTTAAAAATGGCCAAGATGAGCTAGTTAAAACATTATGTGTAATTCAGATCCAGACCTTGCTTATCATTGATTTGAGGTGTTGCTGTGTTCAAAATCAGCCAAACTGTTTTTGCAGTTATTGAAATTAGATCAAAGTGAGTCAACCTTGTAAACACCTTGCTCTAATTTTAATAACTTAGCTCTCCAGTGTCAAAAATATTTCTAGTGCTTAGTCTGCAATGAATGCTAATGCAATTTTTCCTACAGAGGCTGTAGAGAAATGAGAACAAAGAATTCAAGATTATGTTTTCAGATATGTTATCAATGGAAAATGAAATGTGTTCATACACCTGTCCTTCCATATCCTTCAGGGCTACTATAGCTCCCAATACCCTGCAGTTAGAGCTAATTCGCTTATAACACTGTACTGCAATTAAAATGGCATGTAAAAGCGGCATTGAATTACATGAATCATTATCTGATGAAAGCTTTGCCATCTTACATGATTTTGCAGCACAAATGATGTTAATATTTGCATCTACTTAATATCTGTGAACAATTTTTTCAAAACTTAATCAGGTTAAAAATGCTGTACATAGTCGTCTCACAGACGATCATCTTCTCTCAACTTTACGTCTCTGTATGAACAGTATTGTACCTAATATATATATAACCTTGTCAGTAGAAATAAATGCAAACATTCTGCAACAAGTAACTAATAAGAATGTAATACTCCATGTATATCACTGCTACGAGTATGGTTTATTCAAACTTAGTTAATAGAACTATTAATCTTAGTTAAGTTTCGAATTAGGTATTTAGTACACTGTCATGCCATCATTAGTTTTGTGCATGTCACTTCCTCACAAGGTCAACACTCACATTCTGATCAGCAAAAAGTAGAGTTGGTGAACCTTATCTTTTCCTCCCCTTAAGTCTTCCCATGACTGTCCTATAACAAAGCACAACCTAAATTTTTCAGCCTTTGTTCCTCCAATCTAACGTCCAAGCCAGCACAGCAGGTTTGGGATCAAGTATTTACTTTAATGTGCCAGGTTAATTTGTTTCAATGCCTTACACACTTAGAGACATTATTTCAGGAAGCTGCTTGCTGAATGAAGCCTGCAAACAGGGCTGCTTTTTTAAAAAACACTGTTTTAGTATACTGCTCTCTGCGACTTTACTTAATTAGTAATCATAACGTTCTTTGATGTCACCTGCCCTAAAAGAGTCGGAAAGGGTGATGCAAAACAATAGGTTATACAGTAGGCTTTAATATAACATTAGTACAATTTTAAAATGAAAATAGTTGGCCTTAAGAATACATTGCAGCAACTATCATTCTGGGATCTGTTGGGCAGTGCTCTAGCCATTATACCTTTTCTCTTATTGTCTTCCTTCAAAACCAGTAGTTTACACAGACCATAGGTTTAAATAGCTTCAATGAAGGGCCAAACAACATAAAGAGAAAATACGAAATTGGTGATAGAAAGTTGGAGTATGCTTTTGTAAATGATTAATCAGTAGGGCTAGGAAGTTCATGCATTTGCATGTTTTTTCATAGGGGTTAAAAATGTATGCTTTTTCATTATGTGCACGAATTATGGAATTTTCAGTTATTTGGACATGATTTTATGGTGCATATAACTGCATATTTTCTTGATTTTGATAAATGCATAATATTTCAATATTATAGCCCCAATATTGCATATTTTAATTATTTTTTATTATTTTTTTTCCATCTGGATAATATTTTTCTTATTGGTAGTATTGCACATGATGATGCAACTGGCAGTGAATCCCCTGTTTCCATCCTTTCATTATATGTATGTGCATAGAGAAATATCATTGCATTATCTGAGAGGTTTATATTAACAAAGATAAAGTGCAGGTCAACGTTTTGAGCAGCATGATTATAGCAACGCTTGCCTGCCCACCAGTAGTTGTGTCATGGTCTTCAAATGTAGCAGTGTAGTGAACTGGTTCCCACCAAATTAAATTAGGCGTATAAAATGTTAAAAAGTTCTTCAAATGCCGAAAATAAAACCAGCTTCGAGTGCTAGGTTAATTAATTTACAGAAAGAGTTTTCGGGTGATTTAATATCTACAGATAATAGTATACTGTTTTGTGAGTAAAATGTAGGGAGTGAGAAAAGATTTCATATAGTTCAGCACATAAACACACCAAAACATAAGTAGAATTTAATCAGGAAACATGCAAACAAAGAACGTGTTCAAAAACAGCTAGTAGAGTGTTTAGGAAGTAGGGTTACTGAATTTTCCTATGACTTGTGCCCAGCATTTTTAGCTGCTGATATTCCCGTGTTCAAAATTAATAATCTGACATTTAAAAGCTTTCTTGCCAAGTACACTCGACATGTGTCTGAAGAAAGTACACTGCGTAAGACTTACGTAGGACATTGTTACAATAACATATTCTCAAATATACAAAATAAATTAGCGGATCAGTTTGTGTGGTTGTCTGTTGATGAAACCCCCAATTCTGAGCGCCGTTCTATTGCTAATACAATCGTGGGTGCTTTAAATAATGAACAAAAAACTACACCTTATCTTCTTAATGTATGCGAATTGTTGGCCACTGACAATGTAACTGTGACCCAGTTTGTGATGACTCTTTGAAATTACTATGGCCATGTGGAATCAAATGCGACCTGTTACTTTTATTTGTTACTGATGCAGGTCCTTATATAGTAAAATCAGGACAAACTCTGAAAGGTATTTTTCCTAACTTAATTCATATAACTTGTTTGGCACACGCTGTTCATCGCATTTCTGAGACAATACGTGATTCTTTCCCATTGGTAGATAGATTTGTGTCCAGTAGAAAGATAATTTTTGTTAAATCTCCTAAAAGAGTTAAGTTGTTTAGATCATCAGCACCTAATAGCCGACTTCCTGCTGCACCAGTGTTAACTTGATGGGGAACATGGGTCGATGCAGTTTTATATTATGCTGAGTACATAGAAATAGTCGAAGAGGTTGTTAATTCATTGGACTCGAAATATGCTTCATCAATAGAAACTGCAAAATATTCTGTCAGACACTGTGTTAAAAGAGGATCTTGGTTTCATATCTGCCCATTTTTCTTTCTTACCAACAGCCATAACGATATTGGAAGCTGTAGGATCTCCTTAGCATGAATCACTTAGTGTCTTTGAAAAAACAATATGTAATCTAAGTTTGGTTCCTGGTAGCATAGGACGAAAAGTGAAAGAAAAAGTGAATTGTGTAATTTCAAAAAATTCTGGTTATAAACAGATGTGCAATATTCGAGACATCATTGAAAGAAAACCATCTGTCACACCAAGAGACTTGACTCTCTGTGAAGCAGTTAACATCATTTAAATATGCCCAGATAACATCTTATGATGTCGAGAGAAGTTTTTCACGTTGCAAATGTGTTTTGCGAGACAACAGATGATGTTTTACAGTTGAAAATTTGTGCGAAGTGTTGGTTGTGAACTGCAATTTAGCAGTTAATACTAGCAGCGGGACCACTTCTGCTTCAACCTCTAAGGGATAAGGTAACTTTATTTATTATTTATACTAACTCGTCTGGTCTACTACAAAGGGATATTAATTGTTTTAATTAAATAGTGCATATTTCTTGACATAGTTTCAAGTTTTTAAGAGCATATTTGCATGCGTATTTCAGTGCTTTTTAGGGCATGAACTTCTGAGCCCTATTAATCAGATTTGTTTAAAAAAGCCCATTCTCATCATTCATTGATGCTTGAATATACTCTTCATTTGCTTAGAAGAAGAAGAAGGAATATTGGAACTTCTGTCAAGCCATTTACAAAATATGAGGAGCTGTGCTTCCATAGCCTGACAAGCACAGCTCATTATGTACTGCCCTATGGTACTACATAATTGCATGTCTAACTATCAGTGGCATTCAAAGGATCTCCGCCTCTCTTTGGAAGACTGATGAACAGAAAAACTAATAGTGCTGTGTGAGGAAATATGGAGGATGTGTCATTTGATATATGTCACAATAGTTATGTGTGGCAAGAGTGAATCATGGTCTGCAATAAAAGTGCTGCGTAAGAAATGAAAGAGTAATAAATGTTTATTACCTATTGATGAAACACAATGCCGATAACATCTGATGAAACACAAAGCAGATAACAGGCGTGGGCAAAATCGGCTCAACTGGGCCAGTCTTTGCCATATCTCTGATGTATATTTAGTAATCTGTCTTCAGTTATTTCATGAATCGAACATTTTATTTGTGTAAAGACAATTAACTCTTTGACTTGTCTGGTTTGACCCTATTTTAACTAAGTGTACATACCTGTGTAAGTAAGAAATTTTAATTACTTCAAGCTGGTTAAAATTTTTCGAACCTTGCACACACATCCTCATCATCTGTCGCCTTTGGGGAGGGGTCCTTTACTTACTAATATCTGGTACTTAGTTTCTAAACAGCAGTGAGTTTAACAATGAGCACCAAGAATGACAATGGACATTTTCCTCACCTTTATTCATTGTATGTGCTTCACCCATTTGTGAATAATGTTTTCAAGTGGTAAGCTGTTAGTTTTGTTGGCGACAAAAAATTACTCTGAAGATTCTTCCAGTGGATTTCCACATAAAGAAACCTTAAGACAAATTATTGAACAGTCGGAGACAGTGACAAGAATCCTAATTTTGATCCAGATGGTTACCCTAGCCCACATTCGAAAACCCCGAGTGGGGTGCAGTACTGGAGATGGAGGTGGGATGTGCCCTGGTCCCTTCCGGCCGGTTATGTGGTCTTCTTGACCAGGGGTTGCTACTTTTCAATCAAGTAGCTCCTCAATTGGCCCTTCAGAGACCTAATGACGCTGAGTGCACCCTGTGCCAGACCTTCCAGCAGGGGAAAAATCTCCACACCGATATCCTTGTGCTCCATGCCAGAGGCAGGTGCACTACCAGTGCGCTAAGAAGCCCATAATCGTATTCTGATGATATATATATATATAGAGGCGAGTACAAGAAAGATATTTAAGAAACACGGTTACACATGTCAGAAGAGAAAGTAAATGTGCAGGTAATAAGAATGACAAGTGAAAATGTTACACCAAAGTTAAATGAAAGGGAACTGTACTTAGAGAAAAGGAGTATGTGTAATACTAAAGTTGACACACAAGTTAAAGACTTCCAGCCCACTGTTTTGAATGAAGATGTACACAATCAGTGTGATGTGTAAAGTCAAGTTCACGAAAAAGGAAAGGAAGTTAATAAAATAACACATGATTTAGTAATAAAGAGATAGAAGTGTGAGAGGAAAGAAGGAAATAAAGAAACAAACATAGGACAATAATATTGTAACAATACTCAAGTTTCCATTGTTTATTTTCTCAAACTTTTACAATTGGCTCACTCAACACAAATTAACACATGAACACTTTGTATCAACTCTCTTTAGCATAAGCTTCTTACTTGGCCAAATTCGCAAACACACTCAAAACTCACTTTCTCGCATAAACTTTAAACTCTTAACCTTTTCAGCTCTGTCTGTGTTACTTTTTTCAGCTCCTTGGCAACGATCATCCAAGGAGCATCTAATGGCAAGCTTACTTCATAGAGATCTTAACTAATGTCACACTGTATGACTAAAACAGGAAAAACAGAAAAGCATTACAATCCCTTTTAGCATGTAGAATGAAATATAAAGAAAGATTAAGAGATGAATATATAGCAGAACTTAACCAGGAGTACTGTAGAATGTGGAGCCTCGGCAAATGTGTGTGGTACATTTCCTGTTGATAGAAATTGAGGATGTCACCTACAAGAATAAGAACAGAAGGCTGTTATAAGCAGCAATTACTGCAGTGTTGAAGCATTGTGACAAAAACTGGAGAAGCCGATGAGAATATATGTAGCAGGATTAGGAAAGCAAATGCAGCTTTCATCCAACTGCTTCCTATCTGGAAAAGTAATGAGCGGGATCTGGATTTTTATGTGCTAAAGAACTTAAAAATATTTATTTTTTATGTGACAAAAATATTAAAAATATTTGGTAAAAATTTTAAAATATGTAATAAAAGCTTTTTTTAAATTACACCAACACCTAACATAACTTAAAAAAGATAAATCACCAATTGCTCCTAATTATCAGATGTGGAACACTGATAGGAATTGTAGTGAATGACTAACATCTTCTCCAAATTTTCCATCAGAATCCATGCCTGTTGTCATGAAATAATGCCTTACATTGAGAAAACGATCATTCCACGTCACACAATGCTAACCTCACATATTTGAAATAGGGCATATCACTAATATCCACACCATCAACTTTACTTGTTCCTTAGCCTTTGGAAACTACTGTTACTTTGCTAAGGGTTTTGTAACCTGTATTTTTGTCCAACAAATCCTTACATTTTTCTGTAAGACTTCGGCTTTTGAATTGGAAAGAGCATCCAGTTGTCTTGCAACGCACTCTATTTCTTTAACTGCATTACTCAACAAATCCCCCAATGTTTAGTTTTGTTATAGAATGAGTCAAGAATCCGAAATTGGTGGATATGAAAGCCAGGTCACATTTTAAATTGCTGTCTTTTACTAAATTTTGAATTCATTGAAGAAGCATTGTCTGGGTCCAGTTCACTTACTACAGATACAAATGCTTCAAAATTGTGTGCATAATACATTACTGCACTTAGCCAAGTGCCCCAATGTGTGGTTATGTGTTTAGGAGGCAGTGGCAGATCAGGATTTCTTTCTTTGAAAAGATTGACTCTAGTTGGTGATTTTACAAAACATTTTTTCCCATTTGACACTAACTGGCCTGTTTCTGGATAAAGTGTTTGGATTTTGTCACACAGTCTTTGTAGAGCATGTATGATACATGTCACATGAATCATTTTAGGATAACATACACAAAGAGCTCCACCAACCTTCTTCATATATGTTGCACTATTGGCTATGAATATTTTTTTTGTTAACGGCTTTCAACTTAATGTCATATCGGACAGTGAATGACTGAAATTAATGAAATGATGCTCAAATGAGCCCAAGGTACATGGAGCTTTAACCCTCCGTCAGGCGCAATACCTATTGTTACGTGTTCGGGCACAATATATCTGAGAGATACCACGTACATATCTGCCTTTGTGCTGTCTGAAATTCCTCCTAAATGTGAAATATTTGTATTTTATTGTGTTTTAATTATGTTACTTTTATATACCAAATTTTATTTTCAAAGTATTACAATATTACTACATTTCAGAAACATGAGTTATGTAAGTTGCAGAAAATAAACTAATACTGCGAATGTACAAAATGTGAAAGGGTAATTATTCTTATATTTGAACATAAAGTTAACAATAAACATCATCAGTTTTTATGAAATTATAAACATTATTATAATTAATCAGTTATTTGAACTAAATTGTATGTGCGTGTGTCTGTAATATACTTGAGAGTTTTCATTGCAAATTCTCAGCACACTTCTTGCAAACCTGTCCGGCATGCTCTAAACAATAGTACATTTCACATTTCTTGCAACAATATCTTGAAAGTCTCTTCTTTTTTGAGTCTACAAGGCAAGTCTTGCAAACTTGCGCTTAGTTTCAGCTGAAGGACCTGAAAAATCTTCATCACGGACTTCTGTCACAGTTTCGCAATCTGTCACTTTCATAATCAACAAAATCTTCATTATTATCTTCATTTTCATCCCAGAGTATTGCCAGGGCTTTCTGTAGGTCTTTAGGTTTACACAGATTGAACACTTCTTGCTTCTTAGACATTATGGGACATAAAAACGTGACCAGCAGAAAAAAAGACCACAGAAACAATGAGGTATGTGAGCGGGCGCAATGTATCTCACAGATACTTTTGCTTGACAATCGAACGAAACAACAAGCAGCTGGCCAATAATGAACCAGGAAGTGCTATAGTGTGTTTTAGGAAGCTACAATGACTTGCATTAATTTCGCATGAACAGCTGCGTCATATTCTTGAAAAAAGCGGGAGTGGTATCTCTCAGATATATTGCACCCGACGGAGGGTTAAGTTACCCGACATTCTTCTCAGGATAAGGGAAAACCTTGGAAACAAACCTTATCCGGATAACTTGCCTTTAGCAAGATTGGAACTTGCGACCTCTTGAACGTGAGGCAGACATGCTAACCATCACACTACAGAAGTGGGCTCAGTTATGAAAAGCAAAACATTGTCCTACTTCACACTGTTTGGCCATAAGATCTGCAAAGCTTCATTGAACAGCCTAGCAATTGACACATGATTTGTAACTGACAATTGTTTAGAAGCTAGCAAGAAGTGTTATTTGGAAGTTTTTTCATAATTTTCCAACACACCCGCTACATTTCCCAGTTTTCTAATGCAAGGAGAACCACTAGTTTCGTCAATTCTCACCAAGATCTTCTAATTTTCGCATACTGACCTAATGTATTTTAATGTTTCATCATAGCACTTTGGGAGGTAATTTTTCCAAGAGTTGATTCATCAGGGGTGCTTATATCCATATATCTGGCAAGAAACCTTTTGAATTTGGAATGGTGTACCTTATAAAGGGGTATATTGGCCGAAACAAGTGCTTCACGTAAATTTGAATAATACTGTGAATTTCTTCTAACGTTAGATGAGGATGGAGTGGGTTCTCCCATAAGAACTTGTTGTGAGGAAACATGGGAGGAAGCTGTGATGTGTTTATTTCCAGATAAATGTTTTATTATGTGATCATTGATCTGCACTTAACAAATTTCCCATAAAGTTGGCAAAATAATACCCTACCATCAGTGGTAAAAGTGTTTTTAAACTCGAATATGTATTTCTGTAAATGGTCATGCACACTTGATTTCTTTTTCGGTGTGTTAAATAAAAATAATTCATACACCTAGGATGACAAATGTTTACCACTTAAGCTAGATCCAGACTGAAACAGATATAGATATGCAGTTACGAACTTAGACTGCACATCAGGGATTCACAGAGTTTATCAAGGTCATTCCCTGCTCCTTTTAGCGTGTGAAAGATAAGGCATAAGGTGGGCTGGTGGGAATGTTTTGAGACAATAATATTCCAACAGATGTTGCAACATTTATATGCTAATGCAGTTCTTGCATCATTTCTTTCTTGATTGCGAAAGAATGATTAAAATATGTATTTATTACAAAAAGAGCAGAAATATTTAATTAAAGTTGTGGAAAAGTATACAAAATGTGGATTTAATACAACAGTTTCAGAAATATTTATTTACATAATTTTTTTATGAAATATGTGTTTTTATGTGAAATAAAATGTTGAATTTATACTTGTGGACTCTCAGTCGGGATAATAAGCTTTGTTTTAGGAATGTACTTCTTAGGGGAAAAAGATGTATTTACATACAAATCCGGGCCGTGCTAATGAGATTTCCCTGCAAACAAAGTTCCAAATATTTAATAGCAATGTAAAATCAGTATTGCTTTATGTGTGTGAAACTTGGAAAGTGACAAAATCAATTTCCAAGCAAGAGCTGTGAAAACATGCAAAGGAAAAGCCTGTGTCCATACAGATTGAAGGAAAGAAATGGAAGTAGATCGGACATACACTGTGTGGAAATCATATGACAGTAGAGAGGTAGGCCCTAAATTAAAATACTTAAGGCCATTGCAGGAGGGGAACACCAAGGTTGACTTGGAAGAGATAAGTGGAGAGAGAGGCAGCAGAGGCTGGAAAAACTTGGAGAAGTAGAGTAATGATGAAAAATAGTCTGCTGGTAATCTTTCGCTGAAGTCCTATGCTCCAACACCTGGTACAACAGGACCTAAGTCAAGTAAGTCACTGCAGTGTTCAGTGAAACAGTAATTCACATCATAAATGTGTGCAATTCCACCTGAAGAAGTGAGAGGAAAACACTCCCATATCTAGATTGGCTGATAATAAATTGGATCAAGTTTGGAATCACATCCTTTCCATTCTGCTTACAAGAGCTATTATACATGGAAAACAATTGGCAAAGCTGTACTTATCAAATTACATTACCTTGTCGGACCTCAACAGGGAAATGCAGCCAAACTTCCGGAGAACCATTAGAGTCGTGGAACTTATGAATCTGTCTTTCATGAAATGAATATTGCCATTAAAAAAAAGACAGATATGTGTGATATGTGATAAGCCTCACTTAAAAATGGACTTATTATCCAAGGATGATGACAAACAAATGTTATAATAGGAATGCCAGAACACACTGAGAAGGCAGATTTAGCCTATGAGGAAAAAGAAAAGATAAGGAAATGTCTGAAGGAAATTCAGAAAGGATAGCAATCACTTTAATCCTGCAGCACTGCTTTCCAATGTCATTTCACTAGTTTAAGCGCATTCTACAAGAGACAGTTTTGGATGTATAATTTAATAGTACACAACTGCAAAACAGCAAACACACTGTTTCATGTGGCATGAGGGCCAGGCAGCCAGTAGAGCCAATGAAGTAGATTCTTGCATGCATCTGATGGAACTTTCACCTAATATACGTCAAGTAAAAATGTACTTGGATTCCTGCCAAGGACAAAATAAGACTAGTCTTATAGTTGTAATGTGCACAATTGCTGTTCATGAATATGAATTTATTGAGTACCAAAGCATATACATCTTGGGCTGCCCATGAACTTGGATCATAGCTCCTCTGTGATGGGACAGTCCTCTGCAATTCTCTACATACAATTTTGATGTGTGCTGCTTATTCTTTGACTACAGTTAATTAACCTTATTCAAATCTGTCTTTTTAACTTTTGTCTTTTAAATCATTTATTTCACCAAACTGTCTTATACTTTTCTTTTCCCTAAGGTCATTACTATTTTAGTTTCCCCATTCCATTGCTCTTCATAATAATACCAATTTGCCATCCATCAGTCAAAAAATTTTAATCCCAGATTATAGCCATATGGAAAGTGATTGTGATGGCAGTTTGATTGAAAAGAAAAAGAAGTATGCATTACCAATACACATGACTGGGCTCAACTTATTTGTGTCACAGGAAGAAAAACACCATTTCATTTTATACAAATGTCCACTGCAGACTTCCTTCACCTTGTATCACTCCTCAAGAAAGATATGATCTTGGACAAAACTGAAGCACAAGGAGAAAAAATTATGTGCAGAAAAATTCAACGGCTACATTATGAGTACAGGAATGTTGAGAATTTTTCTTCCAAAGCTAGCCTTAAGAAGAGGTGGTCCAGACCACTCAACTTCATGAGTAGAGCACGACAGATGGGCAAATCTGCTACAATGGTCCAAACCCCTTCTCTGTGGAGAAGAGGAGTGGTCTGCTGGGCCATATGCTGGGAATTCTACAGAAACCTGAAAGCCAGTGTAGATGTTTGCAACATTTTATTTGACAATGGGATGAAGGTGTTGAAGCAGAAATTCGGTAAATAAAGAACTGTAGTGGAAATGTTCATAAAACTAAATCTTGTTGCTTATATTCTGTGTAATTTAGACATTGAACATTGAACAGATTTAAATGTACTGAGATTTGTAAAATGTATAAAATATAGTGAAAGAAGTTAAATTTGATTGCAGTTATGTTTAAGATTTAACATGGGAACCTCATCTGGTAGTCGTCTCTGGCATCCCAGGTTTGCTCCTTGTTTCCACTGGTCCTCAGCTAGCTGACATTTCTGCATAGAGCTATGGATTTATTCCTCGGTAAAGAAATGTTTGACCTCACAGGTGGTTTGTGGCCAGAAATAATATATCCTTGTTTAACTTTTAAGGGATTGCACACCTCCATTTATTTTGGCACTTATCACACTGAATACATAACTTGCAGATGTAAACACTTCCAGTATTATAATACTGCCCATATTTGTAATGGCGCATCACGCATGTTACGTGGAGTTCCCACATCTGACAAAACTATTGATTTCACTATATTTTAATGCTTTTCTTGTGATGATTTTCATGTATGGATTTAGCATTAAAACTCTGCCTGTTCACTGATTACTCTTGCATACTTTCACCTCAGATCAGATGTGTTCATTGGACAAAGACTTCTGAAAAACTTCCCCGATTTTTGCATTCTCGCTCCTATATAACAGATTCTGCTTCCTCAACTTTGCAAATTCCCATTGGTTGGCTTTCTTGTGCCTCATAACAAGTTTCAAATTTTGTAAGTTCATTTTTCATTCCTATTGGGTGGACCAAACCGCAACCTAATAATTTTCAGCATGAAGATGGGGCTTTCCCAAAATACATATATTGCGGAAGTTAGCTGTCTAATTCATCTTTGTTATGCTGATTTTTCTTACAATGGTACAAAAGAAGTTCACTCTCACATCTTTAGACTAAAGCCCAATGACCAAAAGATGACAGAAAACTGATCCCTCTACTTTAGAAAGCGTACTTTCGGATTCCAAAACTCAACCCTGGGCAGTGTTTTAACATTATATGGTATAACCTTAATATAAAACAAGCTCTTGTCATGTCAATTCTTGACATAGTATTAACTAAACATTTAAACTAATTATTTTAAATCACCTAAAATATTGGCTCGCATAACTACCACGCTGCTTAAATATTTACATTTAAATGGGCAATTATTTTTACTTGGACTTGCTGATGAAGAGTTACTGTCTCAGTTTCTAAATATTATAATTATTGTATTGCAGTGCTCATAAAAATGGTGGGTATTTTACCAAGAATAGCATTTTATGTTGATTTAGGCTATTTTTGTGCAATAAAACAGAATTTTAGTTCTTTCTTTAAGGCTTAAAAATATCTTTTCATAAGTAAAATTGAAGTAGGAATTCAAAATTACAAGCATTTTAAACATTGTGTGTTAACAGTGCCCATGTAAATGGTGAATGCTTTACCAAGAACATGTTATGTTGATCTACACTGCTCATGCATTAAAAACTGCCATTTGTATTTTTTCAAAGCTTAAACATTCATTTTTCCTCATTAATATCATTCAAACAGTAGGTTATTTCAATAAAATAAAAAGAACAGAAACTTACATAATGTTGTACTCCTTGGGGTGGGAGGGGGGGGGGGGGATTGGTATAAAGAGAAACCTGTGTAAAGCAGTTTGGGGTTACTTCTTTCTTGATTTCTGGTATGGGCTGTGTATTGTTGGCTTTTTTAAGAATGAGTTGTCCCCTTTCCCCCGTTGTGGCAAATTTCTTCATGGAAGAATTTGAATCGTTGGCTATTGAAACATGTTCCCTGAAACCTGTAATGTGGTTGAGGTATGGAGATGATACTTTTGTCATCTGGCCTCATGGAGAAAACACCATTCCAGAATTTTTAGACCACCTCAATAGTCTGCACAACAACATCAAATTTACTGGGGCCCTAATGACCTAGTTGTCAACGGACCCTTAAACCCTACTCACTCACTCACTCAAATATACTATGGAATTAGAGAAGGATGGAAAACTACAATTTTTAGACATGCTGGTGGAATGGGATATAGCCATGAAAACACTTTGATGCTCCATGTATCGGAAACCAACTCATACAGATAGGTACATACGTAGAAGCCTCTTCACATCACCTTCCAGCTATAAAAAGAGTCATGATAAACATACTCCATCAGCGTGCCCTATGTGTGTGTGACAAAGAAGATCTGAACTCAGAACTAAAACATCTCCGAGATGTACTAAAGGCTAACGGCTATCTGAGCCGAGATATTAAGACAATACAGAAATATTAAAATCCAGAAAAGACTGATGCGAAGAAAGCTTTCATACCTTACACACAAGGAGTTACGAAAAGAATTACAAAAACATAGCAATACCACAAAATTCAAACAATACACATCAGTGAAAAAGCTGTGTTCCTTTATAAGACCAGTCAAAGATAAGAACCCTTTGCAAAATAATCCAGGTGGTTATAAAATTACCTGTGATTGGGTGAATCGTACATAAGTCAAACAGGCAAATCTATCAATACAAGCAAAAAGGAACATATAAGATATATGAAACTTTCTCAACCAGAAAAGTCTGCCATTGCGGAACATGCAGAAAACACTGGCCACCACATTGACTTGGACAATTTAAAAATTTTAGCAATCTGTGACAATTTCTCTCAACGAATAGTGAGGGAAAGCATAGAAATATTTAAAGAAAATACCAGTCTGAACCGTGACACATGCAAATCACTCAACACGATATGGAAGACCTATTAGCAGGTCAACTTCCTATTGGAGGACAAGGAACCAATAAGATTACGAGTGGGACAGGACAATGAGGCCAGTCAGAGTAGGCAGTGACTGATTGGTAGGATTTTTTGCAGTTGCCCATTGAAGAAGCTGAACATAGTTTTGCGGCGAAACATCAGCATAATTTTTAATTGTTAATTTCTTAAAAAAGCCAACAAGACACTGCCCATGCCGGAAACCAAGAAAGAAGTAGTGGACAAATGCCGTGGAAATCTACGTAATCAGGTTACGGTTGTTGCTCCTTTTCTAATGAACATTCATTCTATAACATAATGAAAGAGCAACAATCATACAATTATCATTACCAAATATAATTTGCAATTTGACAAACCTGATTAAGGTTTCAATTTCAGTTTTCTCAAACAGTGGCTTTATTGACTTACCTGAATTTACAGGTGTATGCAAGAATTGTTTGGTAGATATGGGCCACTATTTTGCCTTTACAAAGTAGATGGGGGAGGAGTTTTCTCACAAAGTGATGAAAACAGAAGGGTGTGGCACACAGGGCAAAAGAAGCTTCACCTTCTGAAGCTGTGTGATATGTCATATGCCACTTCAATTAAGTTCTTTGAATTGGAGATGTGTATAAGAACGATACACCCATTCAATTGCTAAGCATAGTGAAGCGTTGGGCAATATACAGGATAGAAAACTGTTTGGGAATTACAGAAGGCACTTTAATGGTAAAACAGAATTTACAAGTTTGGATTTTAGATTTCTGATCACAGGTCGAACATAATCTGTAATCCTACCTTATACTGGTGAAACAAACACCCAGGGGTTGGATGAGTTTTGTTGATTTTGATGTTATGATTATATATCCAACAAACTTGCTATTAATTGATTCACCTGTCAATTTAATATTATCATAGGCATTCAGTAAATAACAGAGCAGAATATTATTTTCATTATTAGCAAGGTTTTCAGATAGAATGTGGGAGAGCAGTGGTGTATATCATGGGTTATCAAAGCTATCACCAAAGCCCATATCTAAAGTAAACTAGAAATTAATAAGTAGCACTAATAATAACTGCAATACTAGGCAGTTTCCTTATGAAGAATTAGCATGTCAGATGGAATATGTCTCGTTCTCTTCCATTGAACAGAGGGCTTTGGATGCTTACTGCAGCAGTCTTTCATTACGATGCGGGTAGAGAGAGGCAAGGTGGCAGAATGCAGGAATAGGCACACCAAGGCTTCAGAATCACATGTTGCATACAAGTGTCTTCGAAATGTGCCGTATGGACATGAATTCTGCATAGAAATAGCACGTGGAGATAAAAGCAAGAAAGTGTGTGTTTCTAATTGTGTGATTGTTATGGTCCTCAACAGCTATATTGGTATTGGTATTATTTATTTTCATAGTGTACACAGCACAAGACAGTTACAAGTGCTAATGCTTCGAAATGGATGAACAATGTGTAGCAAAACAATTAGTGAAATGAGCATTCTCACAGTTGAAATACAAGGATAAATTAGTGATTTTAAAACAGGGAAGGCCTACTCCAGCTATTCTGCACTTGCAGTGTGAGCAGAAGCAAAAGAAATAAGAATCCTTACAAAAGGTATTTTAATATGATTATGATAAGTATGCATGGCTGGCTGGTTCATGCGAGTGAAATAAACTTTATTGCTGGCCATGCTTGTTGTTTGCAACTGAGAAAATGCCCTGGAATATGATGGGTTTTGCAAATTTAGCGTATTTAATCCTAGCTTTGGATAAACATAAGAGATCAACAGTGCATATAAAATCTTTTACAGCATTAAAAGCTTTCGATGCTCAACAGACAGACCATTCATTTGTATCAGAAAAAAATTGTTGGCCATTTACATAGTGAAAAGATTAAAGGAAATAGAAACGTATTGGATAGAGTGATTGATGCAGTGGTACTTCTTGCAAAACAACAATGTTCATTTAGAGGTTACAATGAAAGTGAGAAGTCATTAAATAAAGGCAATTACATAGAACTGCTACAATTTCTGGCTAATTATGATATGGCATTGTCTCAGCACTTAAAGAAAGCTACCTATTTCAGAGGCACCTCTGCTGTCATACAGAGTGATCTAATTGATGTTTTGGCCAGTGTTATTAGAGATAAGATTAAGTCAAATAGTGATATGGCTACTTTTATTGAACTCGTGCTTGATGAAACAACTGATGTCGCAAATAAGTGTCAATTATGTACTCTTCTATGCTATGTTGATGATGACAATTGAAAAGAACGATTTCTTCATTTCACTGATGTAAGTTCTAACTGAACAGCCAGTGGTTTGCTGGAATGTGTAAATAAGACTATAAATTACTTAGTATGTTAAAACAAAATTGTTTCTCACACCGATGCTGCTGCAGTAATGGCCAGACGTGTTTCTGAACTTCAGACTTTAATTAAAACTGAGTAACCTGCTGCTACCTTCATTCACTGTTATAGTCACATACTTAATCTTATACTTTCCCTATCTGTGAATTTTATTAAGGAAACCAGACAATTCTTTGTTTCTCTTAATGGTTTACCCCCTTTTTTCTCACATTCCACTTCACATAAATTTCAAACTACAAGTTGTGTACCTGAACATAAAAATTTATTATCTTTCCATATAGTGTGGTACAAATTATAATGTATACTGTATTCATAATACATTTTATATATCTTTCATCTATCTAAGATAATGCTAATAAAAACCGTATATTTAAGCTAAATGAAGCTAAATATGGGAATGAAGGAAAAATGAAGTTTAAAAAAATAAATACAAGCACATGGACACAAAAATATAGCACGGGCCTGTTAAGTCCCCCATGACCAACAGTATTCTACCAGGGCACATGGCTAATGGAAGGTTAATCGACAATGCCTTATTGTCTGGATCTGGTACACCTGGTGATAGCCCAAGTCACAATCCCAGCATACACTACTGCAGGAGAGAAATGTTGAAGAATGACTTTTGGACACGTTGCCATCTGTGTTAGCCTGTGCATATATATTTGAGGGATAGTTTTCTTCAAGTCTTGTGAGGCATACTTACAGCTGGCTGGACTTCGTTGGAAACTTTAACATGCTCTAGCAAACAAACAACGCTTTCCACGGTCGAATGGCTTTTCGTTCCCCTTCAGAGCTGTAAGGTATGTCTGTGCATAAATTTTGAATAAAAAAGTCCTATTCTAACTGAGGGTTTGTCCTTATGAGCAAGTCAGCATTAACATGGTACACAGGGCTGGATATAATTATTCTGTTAAAGATATGGGTGGGTGTTATTCCTCAACTATCATAGCTAAGAGAGAAAGAGAAAGTGCATTTCATTATTTATCTTGATTAACTTTCCCACTGTTTCTACACATATAACAAAGTTAGTTAAAGATATCAGCATTTATTCTGAAGTGCAGACATTGGTTAGCACAGTTTAGTGCAAACAACAGTACTAGCTCTATAGATTTTGTCCTCAGTGAGCAGTTTTAAAGTCCTCATACAATTTAATTTAAGTAAATAAAAAATATTAGTCACTCACCAAAATATGTTTGAATTGTCTTCACACAGTCCAGTCAATACCTTTGCTTGCCTCTGTAGCATGATGGTTAGCATGTGTGCTTCACGTTCAAGAGGTTGTGAGTTCGAATCTTGCTTAGGGTAAGTTTTTTTCCTGAGGTTTCCCCTTATCCTGAGAAGATGAATGTTGGGTAACTTAAAACTCCATGGACCTCAGGCTCATTTGAGCATCATTTCACCCACTTCATTCACTCACCATCTGATATGACATTACATTCGAGGACGTTAACAAAAAAAAAGTCAATACCTTTGGTTACTATTACTTATAATACGGAAGGTTTTTACAGGGATGTGTTTTCACATAATTATACTTCTGCCCCTGCTTTTTTATTTCATAGTGAAAAATAAATTTTTTGTTCCTTTTCATCTAAAGCGGATTATGATCATGGTTAATGGAAATTACTATGCATGTGTACACAACTATAAGTGCAGAATGTTAGACATAAATCAAAGAATGAGGATCTTCCACAGTTTTATAGGTACTCTGCATATATGCATAAAAATAAAACTTTATGCATACTGGTAGTGTAAGCTTTATTCATGCTGATTCTTTGCCTAAAGGAGAGAAATGATTTTTCAAGGAGTTGCTGACCATGGCTGAAATACTGTTGTTCTTTTGAATATATCTACATTCTAAGCACATACTTTGAAGTTTTCAAGGATTGCTCTCTTGCTTCTAAAAAGCTGTTGTTTTTATACTTATTGTGTCCAATATAATATATTTATTATAATTACCTGCTTTTGAAACGATTGGCTGTTGTCTCAACCTCTTATATACCTACAAAACTGGATATCATCTAAGATTACATATTTTGTGGATAGTAAAGGTAAAGATACGTACTACCGGGGAGGGGGGGGGGGGTAACCGAAGCAGAGCACGGCAGATGTCCCTTTGCGGTTCTACCGTAACCGCTAAGGGGAGAGATCCGAAGGGCAACGAGATCCGGATGATGATGTGCACAACCATGGACATGGTCCGTAATGTTTGCAGTTCGAACGCATCCGACGACATCCTAGTCCACCCACAGCCCTTAAACCGCGGGGGTCCCTCGAAGGGGCACCTGCCCGGAGGCGGACAAGCATTGGAACAAGTTGCACTTCTACTATACCGACCGGTACGTTGTTTACAAGCGAGCGCTTGGGGTGAACGGCAGGCAGTGCTTGTGGAGGGGCAGTAGCAGTGAAACCCTGTGCCCACGTAACCATTTTCCAGCCAAAATGCAACGAAACAGCAACCGCGTCCAAAGCCTAGTTTTAACTGAGCAATCCCGGACCACGCCAGGAAGAAAGCTCTAAAAAGCGCACCGCCACCGTCCAACTGCAGTGCACCGAAAACCGTTGCATGCTCCTACGCCCTAGAACAGTGTAGGAAATGTGAGACAGGAAAGCCATGGCACTCACATACTGACCCGAAGAAACCACGAAAAACCCATGGGTAGAGTGGGTGTTCGCTGGGAATCAAACGTGGGCCCTCTGGAATGCAATTCTCACATGTTACCGCGCAGCCATCGCGCTCGGTTAATTCGTGGAAGAGTATGCAGCTAAATGGTAAAGAAGGTTCTGTAATTGCTATACATATATCAGATTAGCTGCTACTGTTTTAAACTCGAATGAAGAACTAATTAATTTCATTTACTCCTCCCCCGTTCTTTATGCAGCCAGTGTACAACTTCTATAGGATTTTTATAGAGAGTGCTCCTCTTTACTGCTAAAATTGTAATTTCGTACAGCCCCGAATATTTGTAATAACAGATGGAAAAACTTTATTCTCGCGAAAGAAACCTCACAGACACATCGTCAGAACATCTGCATTCATTAATTTCCTCTGCCCTCGACGGTCTTCCAAGTTGTGCAAGTATTGCATAACTTATAAGCAGGGTTAGGATTTTTAGGTGCACACCTATTTTCTTTGGGTAAACTTGAGCTCTTTGGAAAGATACCACAGCGTGAAGTTTTGTTTCTAGTTGCCAAAAGAGGCATTTTTTCATGCACCTTTTTCCCTTTATGGGTACCTTTATCCCCTTTTCCCCAACCATGCCTATAATCCCCTTTTCCCCCTTGTTTCTTTCAGGTTTCCTTCCATTTTACTCTATATGATTTTAATCAATATAAAATATTTCACTTTTAATTAACGTCTCCTCAGCTTGCTGTGAACATGTGAAGAGTAAGCCTAACTCTTTCAGTAAACGCTGCTCGGGAGTTGAAAGCACAGCTACAACAATGGAAAATAATTGTGATAAATCCTCTTTCTTTTGCTTTACCGTTATAAAGCAGCCCGCAATAATGCAACTTACAATGACTCATTGTCAATGTATATCATTATATCCTTTTAATTTCACCAGAATCAGTAGCCTACTGTTCGTGAACGTGAGTTTGTTACTGTGACACACATCATCTGTTTGCGCAGATTCCAAGATCACGCTGAGACAGCAGTAACTAACTATACACGCGTAGTTCCAAGAATTGACTCTGGGTTCTGCTCGAAGCTACTAGAAGTCGCTGAGACTGCAGTTCCAGCATGAATGAGAACATTCTGGTAATTGTAGCTGTGTTTAAGAGTGTGGACAGCAAGTGAATGAGTTGTGTAACAGTCACATTGAGTTAGCAAGTGAACTGGTGTTAGTCCTTTGTTACATTACTAAACGAGTGTATTATTAGATTTTACCACGCCAAAGGTGTCCAGTGCTAGACTTATTGTTCTGGCTCAGGAATTCAAACAAGAGTTCATAGACACAGATGGAACTGTTATTCAATGTACTATTTGTAATTCAGGAATTTCGTTAGATGAGAAACACCAGCGAGATCGCATCAAACAGCACATTTCTAGCTCTAAGTCTCAAATGAACAAGACTCTTTAGGCAAATCGCGGCAGCCCCTATTACGAAATGTGTTTCAATAGAGTTCTTCAAAATGCCAACATTTTAAGGAAATCAACATTGAGTTGTGTACATCTCTTACACAAGCAGGAATTCCTCTCAATAAGGTGAACCATCCAGCCTTCAAAGGATTTCTTGAAAAATACACACAGATATCAATGCCGAATGACAGTACTTTAAGAAAACAACTACATGGGGCCTCTTTACCAAGAAACCATACAAAGAATCAAGGAGAAAGTGTCTGATTACGATGTGGGAATCATTGTGGATGAAACCATAGACTCGATGGAACGATATGTTTTGAACATTTTAGTTTTTCCCTTAGCAGGGGAGAAAGTCAAACCCATGTTGTTAAAAATATTATATGAGCTGCAGAAAGTCGATGCCAGTACAGTAATGCAATCAATTATGGTCGTTTGTGAAAATCTCTGGCCTGCTGGTATCGAGTTTGAAAAACTTCTTCTTGTGGTTACGGACCAGGCTCCGTACATGGTTTCACCTGTTAACCAATTGAAGCCCCTATTTCCTAAGTTGAAGCACGCGACATGCTTGGTTCATGCTCTTCACAGGGTTTGTGCATCCATAAGGAACGAATACGACATCGCAAATCAGTTCATCTCGACCCTGAAGAAGATTCTGCTGAAAGCTCCGACTCGTGTTGTGGTCTACAAGGAAACCACTGGCTGCCTCTTCCAAATTTCCCAGTCATTACTCGCTGGGGATCTTGGATCGAGTGTCTGCTATGTTACGTGAGAATTTTGACAATATTAGAGTTCGTGCTTTCTTTGGATCCAGCCGACGCAGGTGCAATTTCCAAGGTACAGCAACTACTGTTACCGGAGAAAATACATAATTTGCAGACAGAACTATATTGTGTCCATAGTTACAAGTACCTGATTGCAGCTATTAAACCATTAGAAGAACCAGGTTTGAAAAAGGAGAAACAGTAGGATGTTCTTACTTCTGTGAGGGAGCAGTTAGATGGCTTTGCCAAAGGCAAAGTTGAGTTTTGTCTTCAGAAGAATCTGGACATTGAGGATTTCGCCACATCTGTAGATTAGCCATTCCAAGTGAATACAAGATTTGCCCCACTGGTTTCTATGGATGTCGAAAGAACCTTTAGCATCTACAAAGTCATTCTATTTCCTAATAGAAAGACTTCCTTTTAAAAATGTAGATGCTTAAGGTTTTGAAGTATAACAGCTTCATGTGTTTCCTTCTTATGATGAGTGATAATTTGATATACTTGTTTGTAATTCAATAAATTAGAATAGAAGAAAGAGAAATTGTTGAATTAGTTGGATAAACCAGCACTTTTCTCTCCTTTTTACCTAATTAGAGCACCTTTTCCATTCCTTTTTCCATCTGAAATTTGCACCTAAAAATCCTAAACCTGATAATGGTGGTGGTGGTGGTGGTGGCGGTGGCGGTGGCGGTGGCGGCGGTGGCGGTGGCGGCGGTGGTGGTGGCGGTGGCGGTGGTGGCGGCGGAGGCGGTGGTGGTGGCGGTGGTGGTGGCGGTGGCGGTGGCGGCGGTGGTGGCGGCGGCGGCCGTGGCGGTGGTGGTGGTAGTAATGGTAATAGTAGTAGTAATGATAATAATAACAACCATAAAAACGGTAATAATGGTAATAATAGTAATAGTAATAATACAAGTAATAACTAAAGCCCGGATTTATAAGCAAAATGCTTAACTTTTCCTACAGCTTTAAAGGTAAGCAGAAAGACTATACTTCATAAGACACACCTAGATGAGCAACTTTAACTATTTTTGTTTGTGCTTATTTATGCTTATTTTGCAGAAAAAACCCTTTAACTTACTTGCTTTACGATGTTTAATCAAAACAGCATATTTTACCAAAAACTGTAAATTTAAAAGTGCATATTTCACAGTTATCCGTGATTTATCAATGATCATGAGCGTCGGCAGACATTTTTCAGAGGGGGGGGGGGGGCGCACATGTTTGAAATTTGCAATCAGATAATATTAATTCACTATTTTATTGTCAAAATTTATAATATTCGTTGCATATAACCATGTTAATTTGTGTTAAATAAAAATTGATCTTTTAAAATAGTAGTTAAATTGTCAGTAATTGGTTGCACATTAAGTTGACTAACTTCCAGGGAGGGGCCACGGCCCCCCCTTGCCCCCCCTTCGCGACGCCCATGTCAATGATTCGCTATTTTCTCTGCTAAATTCGTAAGAAAGAAACACTAGTATATAGACCGGTGTTGGGAAGTCATACTGCGAGGAGAAAAATTATTTACTGCGATTAGTAGAGTGAATTGATCATTCACTTATCGCCTGAGATAACACAATGATGTCATGAACAAGCCTGGCGATTCCTCGAGCTCCAAGCTGCAGCATTTAGTTTAGGTGTGCATGATTGCGTAGTCAGATATCGCAATGTTGTCCTAAACAAGGATGCTGATTCCCTGAGATCCGAGCTGCATCTTCTTGAGCTACGGTTTTTAGTTCAGTTCGATATTGCAGTTACGGAATGCCGCCCACAAAAACCTCTCAGTCAGCTATCCTACGCAAATGTGTGAACAAGTTTGGAAAAAAATATTTTCAGCAAAGACGGTAGTGTCTTATTTTGTTTGGTGTGTGAAAAGAGTGTTTCTGCGAAGAAAAAATATGACATTGTGCAGCACATTAATACAACGTGGCATACAGAGAGGTTTAAAAATAAATCTAAGTTAAACCAGCAACTGATTAAAGGCAATGTTGGTGAACAATCGAGTTCTAGTGATACATTTTCCAAAGACTTATGTTTGGCATTAGTGGGGTCAGATATTCCATTGTATAAATTGAATAATGTGCAACTTCGTTTATTTTTAGAAAAATACACAAATAAAAGGGTGCCGGATAAATCTACATTGCGCAAAAACTATATGCCACAGTGTTTTCAAGAAGTGATTGGTGATATTCGGAATACACTGAAGCATGAAAACATGGATTTCTATTGATGAAACTGCAGATGCATTGGGACAGTGCGTGTGTAGTGCTGTAGTTGGTGCCACGAAAGCAGGTAGCAGATAATTTCTTCTGAATATACAAATACTCGAACAAGTAAATCATTCAACTGTTGCCAGATTTTTGAATGACTCGTTATCTTTCTTGTGGCCAGAAGGGATACGGTATGACAATGTATTGCTATTTGTCAGTGATGCTGCCCCATATATTGTTAAAGCGGGAGGTGGATTAAAAGTCCTTTACCCTAAATTGGTTCACCTGATGTGCCTTGCTCATGGTTTACATCGTGTCGCTGAAACTGTTAGAAGCCAGTATAAAGACGTGAATCTTCTTGTTTCTAGCGTGAAGAAAATGTTCGTAAAGTCACCGATTAGAATTAAAAAATTCCGTGAACTACTTCCAAATTTCTTTGCCTCCTCAGCCAGTTTTGACTCGGTGGGGAACGTGGTTAGAGGCTGTGTCATACTATGCAGGACACTTCAGTGAAGTGAAAACTGTTTTGAATTCCCCAAATGCAGATTATGCAGTCAGTATTGCCACAGCACAAGAATATTTTGTTAAAAACGGCATACAAGAAATGATACAGTACATCAATAATCATTTCTCCAAAATACCTGAAATTTTAAAGCAGTTGGAAGCTCGAAATAAGCCCTTGGAACATTCACTTACTCTGATTCACGTAGTTTCAGTAACATTGTCGTCAGAAACACGCGGGGTTGCAAAACTTGCCTTTGATAAACTCAATCAGGTGCTACAGAAAAATTCCGGTTACAAAATACTGTGTTAAATTTCTAAAAATCTTTCTAGCGAAGAAACACACACTGAAGAGCAATTCACCCAAGAAGAACTGTGGTGCTTTTCTCATGCACCTGTGACATCATGCGACGTGGAAAGAACATTTTCACTGCACAAATCATTTTTCACTGATAGACGTAGTTTTACACAGGAAACTCTGAGGATGACCTTCCTGGTGTTTTGTAACAGCCTTCAATAAGGTAAGCGTTCTGCGAAACTATTTATTATTATATTTGCATGCATTCGTTTTTGCTTTTTTTTTTGGTGCTTATTTTCGTCATTTTTCGTGCTTATTTGCTTGCTTATTTTACTATTTTATTCTGCTTAGAAATCCGGGCTTTAGTAATAAGGTCATAACAATAACAATGGCAACTATAATCATAACTATACTAATAAAAGCAACAATAAGAGTAGAAATAGGAGCAAACAGGAGTAGGAGCAGGAGCAAGCAGGAGTAGGAGTATACATAACATAATAAGAAAACATAATAACAAACCATAATAAGAAAGCATAAGAAGACATAGAGTTGGAACCACAAGCGGTAAGAATACTGGCACAGCATCGACAACAGTTCGGAAAGTAGATAGAAGGCCGAAAGGCTGAAGAGAAACGTGAAGAAGGGGAAGGGGGACATGGAGACGAAGAAGAATAAGGACGAGAAGGAGGAAGAGAAGCAGAAGGAGGATGAGAAGAAGCAGGCGAAGGAGGAGAAGGGGAAGGGGGACGTGGGGCCGAAGAAGAAGAAGAAGAAGAAGAAGAAGAAGGACGAGGAGGAGAAGAAGCAGGCGAAGTAGGAGGAGCAGAAGAAGGAAGAGGAGAATAAGCAGAAGGAGGAGGAGAAGAAGTAGAAGAAGGAGCGGAAGGAGATGGAGAAAATGAAGATGGAGGACGAGGAGTAGAAGGAGGAAGAGGAGAATGAGGAAGAGGGTGACGAGTAGGAATATGAGAACGAGGAGGAGGTCGAGGAGGCGGACGAGGACGAAGAGGAGGAGGAAGGAGAGGGGGAAGGAGAATCAAGTAGAACGTAGCAGAAGGAAGGAGGAGACGTAACGAGGAGTTTAAGAAATATGGAGAAGGAAGGGGAAGAAGGAAGGAGGAGGAAGGAGAAGGGGGAGAATGAGAAGGAGAAGAAGAAGGAAATAGAAGAAAGAGGAGTATGAGGAGATAGAGAAGGAGAAGGAAGAAGGTGAAAGAGAATGAGAAGTACAATGAGAAGAAGGAGGAGGAGAAGGAAGGAGAAGGAGGTGAAGGAAGGGGAAGAAGGAAGGAGAAGGAGACGAAAGGGAAGAAGGAGGGGGAGAAGAATAAGAAGGAGAAGATGGAGACGAAGGAGAACGAGAAGGAGTAGGAGGAGATGACGGAGAGGGAGTAGGAGAAGCAGGAGGAAAAGGAGGTGAGGAATGAGGAGAAGAAGGAGTTGAGCAGGAGGAAAGGGATGAGAAGGAGGAGAAGAGCAGAAGAAGGAGATGAAGCAGGCGAAGGAGATGAAGGAGAAGAGGAAGAAGAAGAAGAAGAAGAAGAAGAAGAAGAAGAAGAAGAAGGAGAAGAAGGAGAAGAAGATGATGAAAATGATGAAGATTAGGATGATGAAGATGATGAAGATGAAGAAGAAGATGAAGAAGATGGAGATGAAGAAGAAGTTGAAGATGAAGAAGAAGATGAAGAATAAAATGAAGAAGATGAAGAATAAAATGAAGAAGATGATGAAGAGGAAGAGTATGAAGAAGAGGAAGAGGAAGAAGAGTGACAGGAGAGAGGAGGGAGGAGGAGGAAAAGGAGGAAGAAGAGGAAGAAGAGGAAGAGGAGGAAGAGGAGGAGCACGAGCAGGAGGAAGTGGAGGAGGAAAGGGAAGGAGAAGCGGAAGGAGAGAAAGAACGAGAAGAGAAAGAAGAAGGCGGAGAAGAAGGAGAAGGAGGACAAGGAGTAGAAGGAGGAGGAGCAGAAGGAGGTGTAGAAGATGGTGGAGAAGGAAACTGAGAAGAAGGAGGAGGAGGTGGGGAAGGAGGAGAAGGAGTGGAAAGAGAAGGAGGAGGTGTAGAGGAGGTAGAGGAGATGGAGGATGAGTAGGAGGTGAAGGAGAATGAGAGGTAGGAGAAGGAGAAGGAGGAGATGGTGGAGATGGAGGAGGAGGCGGAGTATGAGGAGTAAAAGGTAGAGAAGGAGGAGGAGAAGGAAGGAGAAGAAAGAGAAGGAGAGGAATGAGAAGAAGACGAAGAAGGAAGGATGAGGAGGAGGAGGAGAAGGAGACGAAGGAGACGGAGACGAAGGAGACGGAGACGAAGGAGAAGAAAGAGAAGGCGGAGGAGAAGAAATTAGTAAGATATATTTAATTGTTCTATATAATCTATAGTCGTGATCTGCCAATCGATTTAAAATAAATAAATAAGTAATAATTGGAAATTGGTGAAGTACTTTTTAAGGTAATTGCGGTAGGTGAAATTTTAAACTCTTGTTCCTTCTGTTTTGTCTCATAGTTATTTAAGCACCTGGGCGACCGAGCTTCGCTCGGCTTTTTCTTCCTTTTCCATGTTTTTAATCGTGTTTTTTTTTGAAAAGATACTTATTTAGATAAACTTGAAAAGCAAAATGTTAACTAAATATAAACTTTCATCCTAATTCTTGGAGCCGTTTCCGTGACGAGACCTTTAATATCCTGGCTTGTTTGTTGAAATTGGCCCATACGAGAGAAATTATGGCCAAAACAATGTTTAGAGTAATTATGACTGTTACGCGTAGACTAATATAGCTAGGTCAACTTCCTTACTGCATTCTGGTAGCCATGGAAGAAGACTTTAAAACGCTACCTCGTTTGTTGAAATCGGTCCATCAGAAGAGAAGAAAAATCCAAAATAAGATTCAATTACTCTGTAAAAGAGGGAATAAAAATGTTATTTTTTTATGTAAAATCGCGTTTTTTCACGAATGGCACCTAAATAGATAAACTTAAAAAGCAAAACTTTACCTGAATACAAAATTTGATCGAAATCGTTACAGCCGTTTCCTAGATGCGCGGAATATATATATCAGGTGAGTCAGCTGCCCCTTATTCTCGAGTTTTATGAAATCCGCATTTTATAGTACACCATAAAATATCGACCCCATTACTAGGTTCTACCCGCGTATTTAACATGGATGTTAAACACTCGATGAAATTAGTGCTAATATAGATGTCATCCCATCGCCTTTTAGTATATTGGTAATTAGACAGCTGATGTTTGCACTTCTGCAAATGTTCACTGGAACCAGCGAATATTACATCTTAAACGGAATGTTTACCTCGCACGTTACTAGGTAGTATGTACTAATTTTTTTTACCCTGTAATCCTCACAATTTACAAATTATTATTCTGAAAACTGTTATTATATTCATTTTTATTGTTTTATTTATGTTTTATGGCATTGTTTGATGTTTATTGGTGAACTACAACTATGTAGTTGTTTAAACACAATAATAGGCAGGAGCAATTGAAATAAGGATCATTTATACACATTTGAACACAGAAAGCAAGGAAATTACATTGTCAGAGTTTAACATGGAAATTAAACTCAATTTTGCAGACAGTGAATTATTGTGCTATTAAAAATGTTTCATAGTGATACGTTTAGCGGCACTGGAATGACTCTTTTTCTATTCCTGGAACACGACTCATCTAACGAAGCAAGTGCTCGAACTGATGACCTTCTTGTGTAATGCACGCCTGGGCACGCTGTTGGATGGAACCCCTGACTCAGTGTAGCATGGCGGGTTGAACATTTCTACAAGCCACTGTAATACGCTGACGAAGGGTTTCTAGATTGCTCAGCTCCTTTGCATAAATGCGTTCTTTTAAATAATCCCAGAGAAAGAAGTCCAGGGGTGTCAGATCAGGTGATCTGGCAGGCCAGGAGACTAGTCCTATCCAATGACCAGGAAGTGCAGCATTCAAATGATTGCAGACCATCCTCGACCGATACGGAGGAGCACAGTTGTGTTGAAACCACATCGTTATTCGCTCCTGCAGTGGCACATTTCCTAGTACTAAGGGATGAGCTACGGAGGAATTCCAGGTAGCGTACTCCTGTTAGATGCCCCTCGAAGAACAATGGTCCAACAAGGTGGTCTCCCAAGATTCCACACCAGACATTTACACCCCACTGCTCTTGGAATGCTGCCTCCCTTACCCAACGAGGATTATCAACACTGCTATAGGTATATTGTGACGATTTTCAGTTCCAAAGTTGTGGAATCTTGATTCGTCAGAAAACAATATCGTGGATGCGAATCCCACATCACTTGCTACTCGCTCCAGCAACCATTCATAAAAGGTTACTCGAGCTTCAAAATCTCTCCCGTGAAGTGCTTGGTGTTGGTGCAAACGATAAGGATGGAACTTATTAGTGTTCAATGTTCGCACTACAGAAGATTGGCTGATGTTCACCTCCTGAGCAACTGCCCGTGTACTAGTATGCGGATTGTTCTGGATAGCGTTCAAAACTGCTTCTGCATTAACACCCGATGTTGCTGGTGCGTGTCTATGAGGAGGCATTCTTGCAAGTGGTGCTGTTACACGCAGACGCCTTTCAACATTCCGGAAGGTGTTTGCTGTTGGTTGTCATCTATTCGGATATCTCTCCCGATATAGATGCTGAGCCGCTGGTGTGTTTGTTCTTGCTTCTCCGTAGATCAAAAGCATATCTACGTACTCGTCTGTCGAATACATAATGAAAGACTGGCACAAAATATGCGACATCATACGTGTGGAGAACGCAGAGGTCGGCATTCACAACACGCCAGTGCAATGAGGCAGAAGTCAGTTACAAAATGCAGACAACCAAAAACGATTTAAATTTGTAATGTCCTAAACCCTCAGGGACTTTATAATTAGATTATTGTGAATTCAGTTTCCAAGTTTTGATGAACATAAAAAAAAATTGCAATACTGAGACTCGAACCTGTGTCATTTGGGGTTAGCGCAAGGCAGAGGACACGTCACAATCCTATTCAGCTATTCCGAGAGTTGACTGTAAGCACCTACCGCGTGCAATAGTAGCACTTGTATGCCTGGCGCTATGCCATTGCCACCTCGCAAGTATTCGTGCTTGATTTAGCCTTTCAAGACAGTTTTAGTCATTTACTGGGCGTTTTAATATTATTACTTAATTGGCAAAAGCTGTTATGCATATTAATTGAGATGCACCAGGCGTAGTTCACGCAAAAATGTAAATAAACTGTTGTTTAATAATATGTCCGTTTTGACTGTACGGGTCCATGATGGATGGGGCGTGTCTCTAAATTTTTCCTGATTTTTAGCAGCCAACCCCTGCTCTAAGTACAAGAATCCACCATTTTCTTTTAGCTGACGTTGTTAGTGTACTCGTATGATAGGTCCATCTTTTCCGAGGCGTTTACTGAATTACGTTGCTATGTATACTCTAATAAAAAGTTTGTAAAATCGGCCGGAAACCGGAATTCGCTCTCAGTAAAAGAGTCGTATGTTTTTGAGGTGTACTTTAGCGAGGAGTACGTTCTGTCCCTTAAACCGCTGTTACTCTCAATTTAGTGCATTTCTCTCTTTAAGAACGTCAAGCAATACATTTTAGTAAGCGCAAAACTGGACTAAGGCGCACATGCCGTTAGATGGGTGGCCTACCTTCCAAAAAAATAAGGCGCGGCTGACTCACCTGGTATACAAGAATTGCTCGTTTAAATGTATTGATAAGATAACATAAAAGCTACTTAGTTTACACATAATGCAAAACTCCATAACGTATGTAACGAATCAGAGATAAAAGTGGTCAATGAAGTTTCCGCACTTATAGGCGACCAACTTAACCTCTTCGGAAAAGACATAGTCTGCTGCAATGAAGAAAAATTGTCTTCTCAGTTATTAAAGTAAAATATTAGTTCACAGATTTCTGTTAGCCAATTTCTCTCGTCATACAGCTATTTAGTATGCCTGCTAACGAACCTGATTAAAACTTAAATACAAAGGAAATGAAGAAAACACTTTCTTTCGTTAGGGGTATCGGAAGTTTTTGAAAGCGAGAAACTTTAGTGCACACGCTATATTATACCTTCCGCTGTTTCATTACACGCACAAGCACAATCACACAGTGTATGTTAAATATAATATGCAATTTGTACCGTGATAAGAGGGACTGATTTGCGCTTCTGTTTCATTGTTACATCACGGTCAACTATGTATATTGCCTTGAATAGGATGTAACTGACGTTACGTAACGTGACTTGACTTGACGCGACGGGACGTAACGTGAAGTGGGAAGCTAGAAGGGCTATTAGGATGTACTTAACGTAACGTGACATGACGCGACGGGACGTAACGTGAAGTGGGAAACTAGAAAGGCTATTAGGATGCACTTCACGTAACGTGACTTGACGTGACGGGACGTAACGTGAAGTGGGAAACTAGAAAGGCTATTAGGATGCACTTCACGTAACGTGACTTGACGCGACGGGACGTAACGTGAAGTAGGAAACTAGAAAGGCTATTAGGATGCACTTCACGTAACGTGACTTGACGCGACGGGACGTAACGTGAAGTAGGAAACTAGAAAGGCTATTAGGATGCACTTCACGAAACGTGACTTGACGCGACGGGACGTAACGTGAAATAGGAAACTAGAAGGGCTATTAGGATGTAACGTGACATGACGCGACGGGACGTAACGTGAAGTAGGAAACTAGAAAGGCTATTAGGATGCACTTCACGTAACGTGACTTGACGCGACGGGACGTAACGTGAAGTAGGAAACTAGAAAGGCTATTAGGATGCACTTCACGTAACGTGACTTGACGCGACGGGACGTAACGTGAAGTAGGAAACTAGAAAGGCTATTAGGATGCACTTCACGAAACGTGACTTGACGCGACGGGACGTAACGTGAAATAGGAAACTAGAAGGGCTATTAGGATGTAACGTGACATGACGCGACGGGACGTAACGTGAAGTAGGAAACTAGAAAGGCTATTAGGATGCACTTCACGTAACGTGACTTGACGCGACGGGACGTAACGTGAAATAGGAAACTAGAAGGGCTATTAGGATGTAACGTGACATGACGCGACGGGACGTAACGTGAAGTGGGAAACTAGAAAGGCTATTAGGATGCACTTCACGTAACGTGACTTGACGCGACGGGACGTAACGTGAAATAGGAAACTAGAAGGGCTATTAGGATGTAACGTGACATGACGCGACGGGACGTAACGTGAAGTAGGAAACTAGAAGGGCTATTAGGATGCACTTCACGTAACGTGACTTGACGCGACGGGACGTAACGTGAAGTAGGAAACTAGAAAGGCTATTAGGATGCACTTCACGTAACGTGACTTGACGCGACGGGACGTAACGTAAAGTGGGAAACTAGAAAGGCTTAGGATGCACTTCACGTAACGTGACTTGACGCGACGGGACGTAACGTGAAGTAGGAAACTAGAAAGGCTATTAGGATGCACTTCACGTAACGTGACTTGACGCGACGGGACGTAACGTGAAGTAGGAAACTAGAAAGGCTATTAGGATGCACTTCACGTAACGTGACTTGACGCGACGGGACGTAACGTGAAGTGGGAAGCTAGAAGGGCTATTAGGATGTACTTAACGTAATGTGACTTGACGCGACGGGACGTAACGTGAAGTGGGAAACTAGAAAGGCTTAGGATGCACTTCACGTAACGTGACTTGACGTGACGGGACGTAACGTGAAGTGGGAAACTAGAAGGGCTATTAGGATGTACTTAACGTAACGTGACATGACGCGACGGGACGTAACGTGAAGTGGGAAACTAGAAAGGCTATTAGGATGCACTTCACGTAACGTGACTTGACGCGACGGGACGTAACGTAAAGTGGGAAACTAGAAAGGCTTAGGATGCACTTCACGTAACGTGACTTGACGTGACGGGACGTAACGTGAAGTAGGAAACTAGAAAGGCTATTAGGATGCACTTCACGTAACGTGACTTGACGCGACGGGACGTAACGTGAAGTAGGAAACTAGAAAGGCTATTAGGATGCACTTCACGAAACGTGACTTGACGCGACGGGACGTAACGTGAAATAGGAAACTAGAAGGGCTATTAGGATGTAACGTGACATGACGCGACGGGACGTAACGTGAAGTAGGAAACTAGAAAGGCTATTAGGATGCACTTCACGTAACGTGACTTGACGCGACGGGACGTAACGTGAAATAGGAAACTAGAAGGGCTATTAGGATGTAACGTGACATGACGCGACGGGACGTAACGTGAAGTGGGAAACTAGAAAGGCTATTAGGATGCACTTCACGTAACGTGACTTGACGCGACGGGACGTAACGTGAAGTAGGAAACTAGAAGGGCTATTAGGATGTAACGTGACATGACGCGACGGGACGTAACGTGAAGTAGGAAACTAGAAGGGCTATTAGGATGCACTTCACGTAACGTGACTTGACGCGACGGGACGTAACGTGAAGTAGGAAACTAGAAAGGCTATTAGGATGCACTTCACGTAATGGGACTGATTCTGATTGGTTATTCCTCTACTTGGCAGACGTCGCGGATATTGGAACCAGCTCTCCCTTTCTAATCAGAGGTTATATTCTCCAAAAATGAAAAGAAAGACAATACGAAAATGTGAAGTTAAAAAAAAAAAAAAAAAAAAAAATTAAACGGCGAATAAAATATGGAGATGGTCATAAACTACTTCGGGAGCTAAACAAAAGAAAGAGAGAAAGAGTTTTGATGCAAATAGTTACATAGAGGACACTAATGTTCCTGCTTGACATTACTCGGCGATTGGTTCAAATTACATAGTAACGGACCTCCAAACTTGATGTAACGTGAAGGTAAAGTTTGGCATTGCCAAACTCTTACGTTACCTATATCACATTAAGTCGACCGTAAATAGCTCCATTTAATACACTGCGTTAGACTTTCCCGTTAAGTCACGCTACGTTAAGTTCATCGTAATTCCAGTATTGCCACGCATTCTCTACAGAGCACAGCAACTATGGCATTCTTAACATGGTCATTGGAAATCCTGTTTAGTTTTTTTAGTAACTATTAACTGAAATTAGAAGGCGGTTTTTGATTCCAGGTCCGCCAGAAAGAATAGGGCTTTTCAACGGTGAAAGAATTATCAAAATCGGTTGAATGGGTCTTGAGATTACCCAATATAGATGCACGTGCGAACAAACTTTCTCCTTATAATATTAGAATGGATTTTCCCAATGCTCTTCAGTTCTATGCTACTGTGAAGATTTGACTCAATCCGGACATAACGGACAATGAGAGATTGTGTGAAGAAGAAGGCATAGGATCGTGGAAAGTAGGGGAAACGTGTGCAATGACATGGTTGCTGGTATCTCTCTCTGTTCCTCATGTGGAGTGCCTGTAATCAGTTATCTGCAGTTGATCGCCGGTTGTAGATATGGTTACCTCGATCTCCCGTTTCCTTCTCCGACGAAGCCGCCGCTGCTTTAAGGTATCTGTAATAAGTTAGCACACAGAAACATCTCGTGTAGTAACTACCATTATTGTTTAAGCATGACAAGTATTTATCCTTGGGCTTATCATTGCACACCGACATGCGTTTAAAGGATGACCAAGCAAAAAGGGCGTGTTTTCAGTAAAGAAAAGAAGAGTATGATTATGTATTCAGATGACTTTCTCTACTCATCCTTAGAAAACTTTATTCTTTTATCTATTCCTTGCTCAGCCAGATAAGGTATACATTTTGTTATAGGATGGAGTGGGTAAAGCGACAGTCAGATTTTTTAAAGGTGATGCCGCTTTGTGATAGCTTTGAAATTGCACACGCCTTGCACAGTCACGAGAAAAAAAAAAAAAAAAAAAGAATGAGTAGCGACTTACCACTTAAGAAAAGTGTAAGTATTTGAAAATTCAAACAATAACAAGGAATATCTCGAAAATGGTTAATTCCATAAAAAAGATAGTTATTTGACATATGTTGTGTACTTTAACGAGATCTATATGTTCTGTGTTATAAGATTTTGTCTAACTCTAACGATTTACCAATTATACAAAAAAATCATTCAGAATGAAGAGGACCTGACAACTATGGTCAGAAAATTCAAGATATACATATATTATGTTTGCCGTGAAAATATGGTAATCAAAATCGATAGAGCCACTTTTAAGGAAATCACTAATAACGAAACATTTTCCATGTAAAGGTAAATTTGAAGTGGGGAGACTTTTTTGTAAAGTGTAGTGTCTCGTCCTTGGAAGATACTCAACTAAAATACTAAGCTTGACATTTAACCTACTTTTCGTTTTTGAGTTGCCTATACTGTTCGTGGACACACACAAGCAGTGCTTTTTCTAAAAATGCTTTCTTTTTTCAAAAATATATTTCCGGTGAAATCTCGATATTGAATTTTTGGATTGTAATGTAGTACCTTTTGTACTTAACTAAATATATGGTGGAGAAAATAATAAAACATTTGCTCTGTAACTCTTTTCTCGCTGAAGAGCCTCCCTGGGTAATAGCAAACGTGTATGACGTTTATAGTAGCTACATACTTTAAAAGCAAGGTTTAAAACCACTTGCGCACGAGATTTCGGATGTTGTGTACTTATAGATAACACATTTATCAGATATTATCAGAACCAAGCCTGCAATACAAGTTGCATGTAAAATGTCTCAATATTTCTGCTACTTTATCAAATTCAGCAGATTTATACCGGGTGAAAGGTACTGCTCCGGCCATACGTTAACCAGAAATTCTACATGATGAATGGAACAAATATTTGTCCAATACAATTATCGCCAATAAAGAACCGTTTCACCGAAAAAAAAAAAAAAATCATTTGTATCAAATATTTGGAGCTATCTAGCTTCTTGACGAATGGATATAAATGGTTTATTTCACTAACTGTCGGGCAAACATTGTGTGAACAATGTGATAATGCATTTCTGCCGTAACTCGAATGAATTTAGTCACAATTTAATGTTAAAATGTCATGCAAAGTTTAATTTCTAGGAGAGATTTGGCAACGTTACGTTATCAGTAAATTGTGACTATACGGCGTACGGTTTTAGAAGGCACATGAGCTGAACCAATGCGTGCACACGGTGGCTGCGCTGCTGCCAAGTTATGCGCCTGAGAACGGAAGTTACGGGGAGGGAACGAAGAAAGAAACATTTGTCTTGTCACAAATTGTCAGAACGTAAACTTACGCAGCAAAGGATAATAATGATAACATTATGAGCTGTAAGACTCAATATTAACGCACTTCCTCAGATGCCAATTCCTTAAAAAACTGTACACTTTAAAAATTATATTTCTGGCCTGAGAGCGGAGTTTCTCACCCTTAGTACCTGCGCCACTGGTGCTTACCAGGCTTTGAAAGTGACATTGTTAACACTTCTCTAAACACAATGTAAACATGTGAATTTCCTGCTTATTGTCACAGTTACACAAAGCACAATTTGCGTTACGGATTGGTCTTGAACCGAACTAAAGAATTCGTGCGCGACTGCAGTGATCCATGATCAGTTAATTTATGAACGAAGTATACGCAGTTCCTAACGACACTTCTTAATGTCTTACTCCGTAACTACGTAATGAAAAGGAATAAAACACACGGACAATATTCGAAGTTGCATACATAAGCATAAACACGGGAGTCAGTTGTTTATTCTCGAAGCGATAACTCGAGAACCATACGTCGTAGAAAAATAGCCTTTGTTCAGGCTGCCTCAAAAATTCTTGCCGCACACACCACGAAATATTAGAATGTCGAATTTCCAGTAATAATTTTGGGCGCATGAAAAAGAGAAATTTCTATTGCTTACGCTTGTGTTGTGCGTTCCGAACTAGGCAACGCTGCACGACGATGATAGGACAGTCGCTCTAGGCGAGGCCCCTCAAGCTTCGCCTTATGTGCCTTCTAATATCGTACGCCTTATAAATTCATTCGAATTAAGGAAGAAATACATTACAGCACTGTTTACGCAATGTTTGAGCAACAGTTATTGCACTTACGTATAAATCATTGACTAGGGCTTGATACGAGGCTCGCGTGAATCTCAGGCTCTGGCCCGGGGTGATCAGCTGATAGCCGGGAACCGGGTATGCTAACAAACATGGCTACCAGTGTGGAATGTTATGGGGCAACACGTGCTAGTTTTGTTTAATTGAAAGTGAATTAGTGGCGGTATATGTTGTTTCAGTGATTGTGTTTATTCGTAAATATTGTACATTAATCAAAATTAATTTTTCAGTAGTTTTCTTGTTGTAGTACGAGAATTATAACAGATGTTCTTCGCTGCAATTTTTAACGGTTTCTTTTGAGCAACTGAACAGTTTTTCGCCTGGTTTTCGTAAGTTCTACTTGTTATAGTTTAACTATTAAACTAAAATGATTATTTTCATTTATAGTGTGTAATTTTAAGTGATTTAAGGAATGGTTAATTCTTCAGTGAAGTTATTCAAGAGTCCATAACCTATATTGTAACATGGTGATACCGGTACTGAAAGGTATGTAATTCTACTTTTGTTTTAGATGTCGAATTGAACAATATGGGTCGACGTTGTAGTGTGTATCGATGTAAAACTAGTTAGGACAGTTTATATATATAAATGAAACACTTTGAAAGGACAAATCTACACCCAAAACTGTTGAACTAAAGATGGTATGGGTTGGTTTTTGTTAAACCATTCTGGCAACAGTTAAATGCAATGAATGTTAACAAAACATTTACCAAGTCAATCAATAAATTTAGAAAACAGGCAGTAGCTAGGTCATTTACATTTTTCCCATCTACATCAAAAAGGGAAAACTATTATACTTGGGTCAAATGTTGTCCTCTGTCTTTACTCACACATGATGGAACTATGTAGGCAATGACAACTAGGTTAATGTGTACCTATATGAACAGGATGACAGAGTCCTATGTTATCAAAATTTAGCCTGTGTTATCAGAGGCAGCATCCACACCTGCCATCAATAATAATATGCAACCCTAACCTAACTTTATAACATATCTCAGCTCTTTCTCCACTTTTACAAATTCACACAGGTATCACAGCTTAGCCTATTGTTGATAATTGCTATTTATGTGCAAATTTGCCAAACCAGCATGGTAAATGTTGATAGACTGAGTTTAATTAGTATTTTGCTTCAATTTCTGGGATGCCTATCTAAAGGACAAATCCACACCCAAGAACTTCTTGGTATGGTCACCGTATGGGTTTTGTTAAACCCAAAAGCAGTAAACTTTGTAAATATTTACAATTGTAAGTTAATGTTAATTGTAGCCTGCAAGCCAGGTCCTTTGTACAGGCACCAGGCCAAACTTTCAATAAACAAAACTGAAACTGAGAAAACTATATATGCCCCGCTGATAATAAATTAATATTTATAGATTCCATCATTAATAAATATTATGTAAGGTAAGTGGATACATTGGTAAGTACTTTATACAAGTGCTATTGAAAAATAAGTCTTCCAGCTTCTCCGGGGTAGGCGACATATCAATATTACCATTATTTTGATATGATTGACTAGTTATAATAATATATCGGTTAGTCACAATGGGCCATTAAAAATCAAGATATTGAGGATGGAATATTTCCATTTACATGTATATATTCAGATTTAGTGGAATTAAGTTTGGCAATAATCACGTGCCTCATGCTTAAACTTTGATGATAATAACAGCAACTATTGAGATAGATAATTAATCTTTATTATATTGATATGTGATTTATTATTTATAACGTATTATAATATTGTGCAGGTATTTTTGTTACGTGTTTTTATTTTCAATAATGAGTGACAATTCAATGGATATCACTTCCTTACGCTGTTCCTCCAAACGGAGAAGTCATATTCACGTTCGGCTTCGGTCGGTTCCCTTCGATCAGCTGTTTCAAAGATGACGCAATCGGACCGTAGCCTGTATTTCGCGCGAGCCACGGGCTTGATAGAAATGAGTGACAACATATAAATCTTGTATGAACTATTTCTTGTACAGTCATGATAGTTCTACAGGCCTTCAACGTAATCCCCTGGCACATGTTGCACCCGTTGCCAGACACGGGGAAGCCGCAGGATACCAACAGCGGTGCCCTCTGTTGATATCTGCAAGAGAGCGTCCTATAGCTCGAAGTGTGGCCTCTCTAGTGTAGAAACGTATCCTTCTTTGTCTTAGGGAACAGATGAAAGCCACATGACTTCGAGTCTGGTGAATAGAATGGATAGTCTAGAACCTCCCTCTCCCATTGTGCAAACAGGTTCCACACAGCTACTGCGTTGTGCCAACGGGCGTTGTCCTCCAAAACAATGGGTGGATCCCTGTCTCGGAACTTGGATCGTTTCCTCTGCAGTGCTGGACGAAGATAATATTCCAGATGATGTCCACTTAAAGCAAATATTGAATCAATTCAATGACGCTGTTTTCGATCCGATGTCGATCTCCACCTGGTTCCTGACGCACACTATCACGTCCTACACGAAAAGCTGCAATCCAATGTGCCACAGTCTGATACGGCATAGCCTTATTCCCGCATGCTTCACGTAGCCCGGAGTAACATTCCCTGGTGTGTTTTCCACAGGCCACTTCGATCTTTATCCCTGAACGTTGTTTGAACTTGGTAAACATCCCCTTTAGGGCGGTGTGCTTTGACAACTTACATTCAATACACGCCACTTCTATCACTGCACCATCTACGCTAACGCCGCCACCCAAATTGTATAGCTCCATCAACCATTAGATGTGTTGCCAACCGCAGCTCGAACAAAACTCCCTGCGCGAAGCTAAAGCAGTGTTGCCACATTTCTTTCCAGTCGTACATATCTATTCCTCAAGAAGCTGGATGGTTCCAAATATTTTACACAAATTATTTTTTCGGCTAAACGATTCTTTATTGACAATAACTGTATTGGACATATTTGTTACAGTAATGTAGAATGCCTGGTTAAAGTATGGACGAAGCAGTACCTACCTTCCACCCGGTATTTTACTCAAGCAATGTCTGTTTTTCAAAAACCCATTGAGTGTAAATAATACTCAAACCTCAGAGAGTACTAGAAACCAATAGAAAACATTGAGCGTGTGAAGTGAAACAGGAGAATAAAAGGTATACATGTCTAATAGTGTGTTAATCACAGTGACCAATCTTTTGAAGAATGGTGTTACGGGTAAATGAGTGTGCATAGTCACAGAGGTCTAAGTGTTGGGAGTGCACGAGGCTAATTCATTGATACGGTTACTTTATTTTGTTTTTGTTTTAAGTCTGAAGCCTTAATATAAGTCAAGGAAGACTTTTAGAAATGGTCGTTTGAAAGGTAGACTCTTCTCACTAGAGACAAAAGCTTATGCTGGATTCTCCATTTTGATAAAGTGCAACCGAAAACTTGAACACCCACCCCCCACACAACAGAAACATTAGTCCCTATTTCATGAACATACTTTAGCATGCTTATATTTTGTTACACACTTAACATAGGTACAGAACAAATATAATGCAAAGTATTCTATGTGTTTTGCCTGGCAAATTTTCTTGTTTTCAGATTTTAATATCTTGTTTACTCAGTTTTGCGCTTAATTTTCTTTTCGTTATTTTCCGTGTACCTTTCTAACTTGATATGTTTAGTGTGTTTCATATTGTGATCTTAAGAGGCTCATTACTATGCTGTGTTATTGTTTTATTTGCAATGCTATACCTATTAGCTATTGAATAGTAATTCCATTTACAGTTAACATTTTAGCAATATAAAAGCCACCCCAATAGACTCTATAGTCTCCTTGAATTATGTGGCATATGTGGCTAGCGCTGTATCAAGTTTGCTTACCCACAAAGCAAACACTATCTTATCATTACACAGTTGCCTCCTTTATCCCGTATGGCCGCCATGGGTCCTCAATGAACACTTCTTCTCAGTGAATCAGTGAATTGCAGCAACATTCGCATTATGTTACTGCAATCACATGAGTAACCATGGGGTTTAACCGTCTCTTTGCAATACAGTCTTCCTCTTAAGATGGGAATCTTCTATACAGCACATTAATTTGTTTTGTAGGATTATGCTTGTAGTGTGGTGATATCATTTAGTACAGTGGTTCCCAAACTTTTAAATCTGGCACCTCATTTCGCAAGCTCCCCCCTGACCCCACACACATTGCTAAAGCTAACACAATTTCAATTTCTCAGAAGCACTTATGTATGAGAATAATCAAGAGAAAATTATGAGGTTTTAAATGCACACTTGTGTAGAAACCAATTTTAACAAAATACAGGATAGTGTTACAATGTGAAGCAAAATATATAAAAATGACCATATGTTAAGCAGTGATCAACATTAAACTTCTGCAGCAAATTTAAAGCATTAACTTAAATATGCGTTTAACTAAAACAACTCACACTAAATTCACGCATATTAATCTACTGTAAAATGCAAAACTATAGTTTCAATTTACATGGATAAGAACAAATCTTCGAATTCGTAAGAGCTATTTTCAAGTTAAATTCTCGTATCAAAACGCACAAAAATACACAAAACTAACGCCGAAACTGATGTTTACGACACAACCAGTAAGCAAATTGAATATATGATAGAGAGTGACCTTGAAAAGGCTCTTTGTAATGAATAGAACATAAAATTTAGTGCAGTTTTGCTGTGTTTAAAGTAGTTTTTGAGAAAAAATAGCGAAAGTTTATTTATATTAACCTTATTTTAAACGAACATTTTACGTAACTTAAAACTTTGTCAACTTTTTCTCAAAAGAAACTGAGAGATAAGTATCTTCTGCATGTTTAAATACACCTTGCATTAAAAGAAATAGCACTTACATGACTGTAAGCTTTCGAAATTTGTCTCAATTGAATCTACATCGTTAGCCACGAGACTACATATTTAGTCAGCACTGTAAGATATAAAAAAAAAAAAAAAAAAAAAAAAAAAAAAAAAAAAAAAAAAAAAACGCCCTTTAGGTGTTGTTTATTGCACTCATGACTTGTTTCCGAAACAGCGGATTATCAGTTACAAATTAGCTCACTTTACCAATGCTGATTATCTTGAAATGCTATTCATTTACGGCGAAACACGTCGTAATGCGGTAGCTGCACAATAATTATAGAGGAAAATGTCCAAATAAATTAGCACCACATCATAGGGCATTGATTACTGTTTGCATCTGTCAAAGAGTTCTAGATATAGGAAGTGTATATCCTCATGTTGAAGAAGCTGGTCAAAGAAATATTGCACAAGAAGAACAAAGGTTTCACGTGATGGAAGAATATCCTGGAGGCAGTAACCGTCGTTTGGTTCTCACTATTAGCGTATCCCATCGGACTGTTTTGAGAACATTGAAAGAATTGCTACGCCCTTATCAGTTATATTCAGCGCGTTCAGTATCCCTCTGAAGCAGATTGTGCCAAGGGCAGCATTTTCCCAATGGTTTCTTCAGCAAGGAAGAGATTTAATATTCTTGCAACGTTCACCAGAAATTAAGTAACTAATTATAATAAAGTACACACCTGGGTATACGACAATCCACACACATTATGGAAAGACAGCTTTAGGCCGAGGTTTTCTGTAAATGCGCAGGAATCACAAGAAACATTAATCGGTCGGTGGATTCTTCCTCGGGTTTTGGCAGGAGTTATCTTTCTCCAGTATCTTCAAGAAACGTTACCAGCTCTGCTAGAGGATGTTCCCCCAATAAGAATTTATATGTGGCTATTACATGACGGCACCTTCCACACATAAGTAAAACCGTGTGTGGCCATCTACGCAAAACTTACATAGAACGCCGGAACGTTCGTAATGGATCCATAAGATGGCCCCCGAGATCTTCAGATCTAAATCCAATCGATTTTATTCCTTGGGGGATGTGAACACTCGTATATACTTTACCGAAGTGCCTGGTGTAGAAACGCTGCAAGAAAGAATACCTCGAACAGTGGAAGAAATAAAACAACCCAGACGTACTTCTTAGAGGCCAGCAGAATTAGAGAAAGTGTAAAGCATGTATGTTGGCCAGGGGTGCACATTTTCAACAATTTCTCTAGACAGAAATTATTCTTGATTTTCTGTTGAAGCAAAATCTGAAATAAAAATTAAGTACAAAAAACACAAAGTAGTTTCAAATTGGTACACTGCTATTTTTATCAGTGCATAGGATATTATATATACAGGGTGTCCCAAAACACCAACAACGCTTAGTATGTTGTGCGGAACGGCAAACTGATTGGTTTTCAGAGAGGAAACCCTGTCTGCAAATGCACGGTTTGGACGCTGTAGTGCATCGAAGTGTGAGATGGGTGTACGTTCAGATTTCGTCAACCCAGCATCGAGCTGTCTACATTAAAAACGGGCTTCGAACTGTGTACCTCCTACGTCATTGCAGAGCCTATATCGGCGGTGGTGAACCTCATGCATATGACCCAATACATGCGATTATCTTTGAAGATTTTCAATCGCTCCGTGGACTCAAGCCATAAGGTTCTGTGCTGACGTTACAGGAGTGCCACATACCATACTCTTCATACAACTCCACAGAAAATAGTCGACAGGTGTCAGACTGGTGACCGTGCTGACCATGGAACTGGTTCACCTCTGCCATCGATTTGGACGTTGAGGTGATTCCGCACATTTACATCAAAGTGCGCTGAGGCTCATGTCGGCCATTTCCACAGCTGCGTACTGGTACATGTCGCACCGCTGTTGAAACGTTACTGCACTGGAGACTGCACAAGTAACGCAGTAGGATGCGTACCAAGGACTCTATGGGGGAATGTAGCGCATGCGCAGGAACGTTATGCTCAAGTCGTTCATTCCAGTGCACAGAAGGCTAAAGGTTGCACACCTTCCATTGTCAGAACCGTTCGCTCTCAAACTTCGACGCTCTCCAGCGTCCAAGCCTGCATTTCCGGACAGGGGTTCCTATTTGAAAACCGATCAGTTTGCCATCCCGAACAAGATACTAAGCGTTGTCGGTGTCTTTTTGGGATGTTCAGCATATATATAAAATCACAAGTACACAAACTGCTCAAAAGTTTTTCCTGAGAGACGATCTGGTTACAATATGTGCACAATTAATAAATTAATTGTTAATACTATAGTTTTGTTAACAAGAGATCCCAAGCTTCTCTTTTCTTCGGGGCAAGTTGTCGGTGCCGCTGCCCCTTGCAATTCTGTCACGTTAACGTTTGCTAACAACTGATATAGAAGGAAGGGTGACAAATAGAAATGTTATTTAGCCTTAATAAATTACGCATCTTTCCAGATAAATTAAGCCGGAAACGTGTGTGTGTGAGAGAGAGAGAGAGAGAGAGAGAGAGAGAGAGAGAGAGAAAGAAAGAAAGAAAGAGAGGGGGAGAGAGAAAGAAAGAGAGTGGGGGATGATAATATATTAAAATAATATGAAGTCTTACTGATACGATAAAATTTTGCCCTTAGTTACCTCTATACGTGCATTTTTGCTTAGCATTCTAAGAAGGAGATGAAAAAACTGGATGCATTTCAGCTATACGACCAAATATAACAATTAAGGAACAACATAAATATTTGATTCTTGAAAACCGAGGTAGTAACATTCAGAAGATCACAGACCGATTGTCTGATCTCGTATTTTTCCTTCGTTTTCCCGTGGCGGTAGGTGAATACTAGTCTGAACTGTTTAGGTACTACCATATAGTTTCCTGTCCATAATTTTCCCTCATTTCGTTTCCTTCCACCTTGCAGGGTTGCAGGTCTGGCACGGTGTTGAGGCGAATGTGCTGGATGCACTTTAAGGAGAGAACTGTTTCTTCACCAGCACGCGACAATTGCCGGAACCAAGCACGATAGGAACTCCGCTGTGTCTGCCGCTATTAGATCTGGGCGCTCTAGGATCTCTCGCCTTATCCTATTCTCCCGGAGGTTTGAAGTATGAGACATTGGAATGGAGGAGGCCACCCCGCCACTGCAACCCGGTATGGATCTATGGTAGATTACCACCTTCCGGGAGGGAGAGATGAGATGGAGGGAGATCACAAGTCTGGCAGAGGGCGGGGACGAAGCAGAGCCACAGAGACCTGAGGAAGTCCCTAACAGTTGAACAGATAGCCATCTGCCGCAATACCGAAACTCTGTACCACCGCCCAGCGTCGAAGCTGGGCGGCGGCGCACAGCTGCCTCAAGTGAGGTCACGATGGAAGATTTACAAAGCGCAAGCAACCGCACCATCTGACCACATCTGTTCGAACCACTGTGGTGACAACCAAACCCTAAAGATGATAATAGAAGTGAAGCAAGGAAGTGACGGAAAGGAAACCGTGGATTGAAAGTAAGCACCCCAGAGTTCACCGTAAATGTCAAGTGAAAACCACGGGCAATCCAAGTGTGAGTGCACAGTCGCTGGAATCGATCCCGAGATCTACCGAATGCGAGTCGCACACGTTGCCGCGGCGCCACCTCTCTCGATTCCCGGAGGTATATTAGGCTCGGCCATCTCTAAACCTTAACCCTAAACCCGATTCGTAAATAGCACAAATGTTATTCTAAATTGTGACCACCACCTGAAGCCACCAACGGACGAGCGGTGCGAGCACGTCTGGTTTGTCTACCTGACCGCGGTGGGACCAATAATCGATCCTCTTTAGAACAATAGCTCGCGCAGAATAATACCCATTATGCGCCTCCTCTCTCACACCAGAGTATTTCTTTTGGCAGTTTCGGATATGTTCCTTTGCTAGAGCATTCCATTTGTATTTGGGGCCAAGATATGGAAATGGCCAGCCCGGTCGGGAGTTGAGTTCAGTGAGCAGTTGACAGTGACAGTATAAGTTGAGTAGAAATTAGTTGATTTCAGTGGATGGTCTGACTGCAGTTCAATTGTGAGTTGCGATTAAGCAGTTCAGTTGTTATTCGATTCGATGAATCAGTTGCGTTTTACTCTGAGTGCATGCAACAGTGCATCAAATATAACGTTTGTGCTATGGTAAACGCCTAAATAATAAATAAAATGTGTTTAGCATCAGCATCTCATTTGATATATGGCGTCAGAAGTGGCATATACACGTTACAATAAGGCAAGTACCTCAAGAGTTATTGAGTGAAGACCTTGAAATCCGGAATGCATAAGATGCGGACGGAAATGATATTAACAATGGATACTATGGGAAGTACAATAATGACAGTGCACGCAGCAGTGGAGTTGATGCAGACAGAAATGATGCGACAGGATGCGACACAATGACTGTGCGCGTCAAGCTATCCAAATACGATGAAGCTTCGTCTTTCGCCTAAGCTCGCAACTGTCGCCGCATATAAACAACGCTGAACAGGGAAGCAAACTGCGCAACTGATAGCCAACCTTCAGGGAAGGGCGGTAGAAGTTCTGAATGCGATTCCAACGTCGACGGGATCCAGAAATATCAGGGAGATTTTCGAAAACCGTTTTGGGAACCGTCGCTAGGTTGAAGCTCATCGTAGCAAGCTCAAGTCAAGGCTGGAACAGGAAGGGGAGACGCTGTAGGAGTTCGCCCTGGTAATTGAAGAGCTGGTAGAGAACCTCCCGCCTAGTTATGTGTCCGAAAAAGTTGCCTACGTCTTTGTGTACAGGGTGTGTGACACCAATATATGACAGCGTTTGATGCTCGGCTATTACAAGGCTATCCATGAGGCGCTAGCGGCCAAATTAAAGATGGAGGTGGCCAACGTAGGAACTGCCCACATCATATAGAGCTGCAGTATTCGATACGTTGTGGGCAGGGGATTTCCCCAGGGACGTCGTCGAAGATGTTGAAATAGTTTGTGTTGGGGAGTGGCTAGGTAGGATACCTAGTTAAGGGTGGTCCACGCTAGTCGAAGAGCATGCAGTGCCTGCAGATGCACTGGATAACGCAGGCCAGAGCAGGGGGCACCTAGCGGCCAAGGTAACAGCTACTCCCACCTTGGAGATCAGGAATATTCGATAGGACGGGAACTGTGGTGTGTTGGGGATGTGGCCAGCCTGGATGTCTGGTGAAAGACTGTCTATAACTACACCGACGGGTGTCAAGTGGTGTGTGCTGGGTATGTCACCAGCCAGGACATCTAATGAAGTACTGCATACAATCAAGTCGACGAGTGTGCGGGAAACGAATAAAAATCGTCATGATGGTAGGCTAGTCAAGGCCGTCGTCGCCATCCCCTCAAGGACACTATGTGGGTTGGACATAAGAGTAAATGGTAACTTCATCGCGGACGGCTGGATACAAGGAAAGTTGTGCCAAATACTATTGGACGCAGGTGCATCGGTGACCGTAATCAAACCTGATGTGACCGAAGGCTTGCCTGAAAGAAATGGGATTGGTCCTGCCAAATAATGATGACACCGGGCGACAGTTTGTGCGTGGAGGAGGCCTTGCTAAAGTTGATTCTAAAGTGCAGCGTTTTAAGTCTGTGGGTGCCCGTCACGGATGGCTGATAATATAACACTGATACTGGAAGCCCTCAGGAGCCACGAGACAATGGCTGACGTCAGAAGGGGTTTCTTGTGATTCGACCGAGGCGAGGTAACATACCGAAGCCCCAAAGAACATGTTGGGGTCTGCAGGATAATCCAGGCCCAAGATGCAGTTGAACCCGTAAGAAGGAATCAGGTGTTTAAGGCGCATCTGGAAGGCCAGCGATCATCGAATCTGGTGGACCTTCTTCCTGATGTGCACAGGTTATCACGCCAACAAATGCAGATGGCGAGAGAGCGGAAGATCCGTTACTACCGGCAAGACAGTAGACGTTGTTTCCAACAAGCTGACCTGTATCCTCTTACCCGGACCAAGAGGTGCTCCTAGCGTAACCTTATAATGGTGGGAGAGCTTGGAGAGAGAGGGAGAGAGAGAGAGAAATTAAATTATTTTGTTGTTTAACGACGCTGTCAATTGCCAGGATCACATCAGCGTCGCCGGTGTGCCGGAATTTTGTCCCGCAGGAGTTCTTTTACATGCCAGTAAATCTACTGACATGGAGCTGTCGTTTTTAAGCACACTTAAAAACCATCGGCCTGGGCCGGGTTTGAACCCGCGACCTTGGGATCAGTAGGCCAGCGTCTAACCAACTGAGCCACCCAGACCGACAAGAGAGAGAGAGAGAGAGAGAGAGAGAGAGAGAGAGAGAGAGAGGATGCTCTGCAAGTTTAGATATGTTTGGCTATACTGCTTGTAGCACAAATAATGCTGTATTATGTGTGTAAGATAGAGCAGGTGGATTACAAACAAATGAAGGACAAGGACATAGCGCAGTGCGCTAAATAGCACAAGAAATTATATTTTTATTTATGGATGCTCCTTAATTGATGTGTTTCTCAGCGTGCCATTCTGTACTGGGTGTGAAACACCGCTTAATTTTGCTTATAAGCCTCTTTATCAGGCTTGAGACACTTTTACGTGCCGTAAATCTACGACACGGGACCAATGGCTTTATTTCTCCACTGAGTTCAAGTACTCAGAAGCGTATCGACACCGATGGTGGGCATCTTGAGTAACTGTTGTAACTGTAAAAGTCTGGGATGCTTAGTGCTTATTGCTTTCTGTTTGTGAGAATTCAGCTCTGTTATGCAAACACAGATCTTTCCTTGCTTGAAGTTTGTATACATTTTGGTACCCTCTGTATGTATATGCAAGGTGTCCCAGAAAAAAAAGCACCGAAACGCTTAGTATGTTGTGGGGGATGGTTAACTGATAAGTTTTCAAGAAGGAACCTCTGCCCGGAAATGCACGTCTTGGGCGCTGGAGAGCGTCGAAGTTTGAGAATGAACGGTTGTAACAACGGAAGGTGTGCATCCCTTTAGCCATCTGTGTAATGGGATGAATGACCTGAACATAACGTTCCTGCGCATGCGCTACATTCCTCCATAGAGTCCTTGGTACGCATCCTACTGCACTACTTGTGCAGTCTCCAGTGCAGTAACGTTTCAAGAGCAGTGCGACACGTACCAGTACGCAGCTGTGGAAATGGCGGACATGAGCTCCAGCACACTTTGATGTAAATGTGTGGATTCGCCTCAACGTCACATATCCAATCGATGGAGATGTGGGCCAATTCCATGGCCAGCACAGTCGTCAGATCTGACACCTCTCGACTATTTTCTGTGGAGTTGTATGAAGAGTATGGTATGTGGCACTCCTGTAACGTCAGCACAGGACCTTATGGCTTGAGTCCACGGAGCGATTGAAAATCTTCAGAGTATTGTACGTATTGTGACATGTTCATGAGGCTCACCACTGCCGATATAGGCAATGCAATGACGTCGAAGGTACACAGTTCGAACACCGTTTGTAATGCGGTCAGCTGGATCTCCTGCTCATGTTGGGTTTATTGAAGAAATGTGAACGGACATCCATCTCACACCTCGACGCCCAGCATCCAAACCGTGCATTTCCGGACAGAGGTTTCTTCTTGAAAACCGCTCAGTTTGCTATCCCGCACAACATACTAAGCGCTATCGGTGTTTTTGGGACATCTGTATAAGGGGGATACAAAAAATACATGGGGTGGTCACAACCTTTATGGTTAAAACTATACAGATGATAGAGACCTCTAAACAGAGGATTTTGGTATAAGAAACCTGTAGTAGGGAATGAATATTTTTGGACATCATACAATCTTGAAAGTGAAATTGAGGGACGGTTCTGAAGCTGCTTTAATTTCCATAATAAACTGCCTAGCTCGTGCATTTCTTATTTGGTTTGCTTGACAAACTGCCTGGTGCTTTCATTTCTTTTTCTCCAATGTACACCTGGCTGTCAAAGATGGCGCATTATTTGTCACAGGAACTTGTTGATATGCATTTAATGTATGACACGGCAGAGTGTAGCGAACGGAGAGCTGAACGTATGCACCAAGGGAAGTTTCTCAACAGGCATTATCCGAAATGGAAGAAATTTATTGCTGTAGATAGGAACTTAGGAGAGACTGACACATTAAACTTAAGGAGAGCTGGCCAGGGAACAAAACAAAGAGCGGTTTGGACACCAGAATTTGAGGAGATGGTGTTGAATCCTATGGCAGACAAACTTCAAAAAGTACACGTCAGCTTGCCTGTGAACTTAATGTTTCCAAAACTTCTGTATGACAAGTGCTAATGGAGCACCCCTATAATAGCATGTTATGCAAAATATTCATTTCCGACCAGTGGTTCCTGATGTCAAAATATTCAGTTTAGAAGTCTCTATCGTCGGTACAATTTTGACCCTAAACCTTGGGAACAGCATATATACAAATCAATGAATTAATCTTTAATGCCATGCAGAATAACTTTCTTCAGAAGTTTAAAATTGTTTAAATTCAAATGTAAAGCAACAACTCTTCTGTTTTTGGCAACCATTTTAGTATTAATCATATTCTCATATAAAGAAATAAAACAATGACTACTCATGAAAGTTGTGGTTGTACAGGAGAAAGTATAATCACCACATTATAGCTCGTAATACCAACCTTATTAATAGTGGTGTTCTTGTTATTAGGACACATTTGTTCAATTGTCTAGAGCTATAAAAATCAAACAGGAAAATAGTGTTAAAGTAATTAAAAGAATTCGGATTTAAAACTTTATTTATCCCAATGCATGAATGTATATGCATAAATAATGTAATGCTCAGTGATGTATACACTGTCAGTGCCATCAGTTCACAAGTTTCTTCATTTTTGGTTATTTATTTTTCCAGATAGCTTTCCGGTGCGACCCCTCCCCGACGTGCATCTCCAGACCCCCACAGATGATTTAACCGTTTCGGTTCTGTATACTTGGACCAATCACCAACTTCCTTGTGCTGATTTGGCCCATGCCGAATTAAATGCTGAACGCTTTTGGTGCGATTTGAGACCTCGCGCATATATAATTGCCTCGGTTACACTTGACATCAAAGTTGTTGCAGTCAGGATTTACGTCAATATGTTCTGTGTTTCAGCTCATGGCTTACAGACTGCAGCTGCTCCATCCTATGGTAGTGGGTGTCCTCGCAATTTGTCTTCTAACGTGCTCATTCAATGCTACCAATTCCGTCTTCCTCCTTAGTAGGAATGAAGGTAAGGTAATAGGCATAGTAACAAAATATTCTAAGTATTTTTGAACATGGGTAATTGATTATTTCAGAAGGTTGTATAATGCAATAATATTCTGCAACCCCGTCTCTCATTCTATTACTGCTGTAAATTAGTCTCTTTTGGATGGACCCTATTTAACTAGGTCCTTAACTCTGGAACTTCTATGCCGATAGGGTAGTGTCCAGCATCAGTCAGCAATTGAATGCAGTTGATATTTGGGAATATCAAAGTTTACTGCTAATGACCATACAACTGGAAAGCCCCTTTTTAGTTGACTACGGCATTTTGGAAAGGAAGAGAAATTGAGGAGGGGAGAATATTGGGAATGGAAGAGTACTGGAAGTGGTAGAGGTCTGCAGAACATATCCGTTAGTGCATAGGAGAAGCTTAAACAACACTCGCCGTAGTTCACGTTGAGAAATGCTGGAAATTACCTGGCTGATATTCTGTTTTAATTCTTCCAATGTGTGTGGTTTTGTCTTGTGCACTTTGTTTTGAATCAAACATAGACGAGGGTAAGTGTTGTGCACCACGGAACTGTTGCCCGCTATTTAAAAGACTGGTTACATGGAACTCACCTATCTATGCCAGTTGTGTGCTACAGGTGTGAAGAGAACCTAAAGATAACATTACAGATTGATAAGAATCTCAGAATAATCAAAATATGCAGTTTTTTTTATCCAAATTTGCAATCTGCAATGCGCCCAGTTCCGCATTCTGATTCTCTCCCAGTTCCAAAACTTCCAGCGGAATGTACACTGGCAGATGAAGAAGACGACGACAGTGACAATCCAATAGAACACGAAGATCACAAACATCATAGTTACATGCCATCCACATCACAGCTACCACCACAGCCATTATCGCAGGCTGAATTGAACGATCTTGTAAGAGACCTAAATCTTTCAGAAAGACAAGCAGGGTTACTTGGGCCTCGTCTTCAAGAAAAAAGTTTGCCACAGGCAAGCGCCAGTATATCATTGACAGAGGTTTTGGCATATTTTAATGATATAGGTGGGTTGCTTAAAGAATTTGGAATGGTCCATAATCCAGAAGAACGGCGCCTATTTATAGATTTCTTAAAAAGCAGTCTCAAAGTTGTTCTCTTACATAACAGATACAAGAAACCTTCCATACCAGTGGCGCATTCAGTTCAGTTAAAGAAACCTACGATAACAAGAAACTGGTTCCAAAATATGTATACTGGCTATTCTGATTACAAATGGAAAATCTGCAGTGATCTCAAAGTTATGGGACTATGGTTATACAAAATATTCCTGTTTTTTGTGTTACTGGAACAGTAGGGCCATTATGTAGTCAAACAGTGGCCTTTGCGAGAAAGCTTCAATCCTGGTGAGAGAAATGTGTCACATGATCCCCTTGTTGACAAAGACTGTGCTGTTACCACCACTGCATCTGAAATAGCGTTTTATGAAGAACTTTAAGAAGGCATTGGACAAAGATGGTCGGGTTTTCAATATTTAATATCTAAACTTCCTGCCATTAGTAATGCAAACATTAAAGAGAATGTTTTCATTGGAGCTCAGATTCGTGAGTTGATGAAACATGTTACCTTCAAAACTTTGTTGACAGATATTGAAAAAGCAGCTTGGCCAGCATTTTATCGAACGGTTTCATGGGAAGTGATAGGTCTGAGAATCACAAAGAACTGACAGAACACATGCTGGGCTGTACAAGGCTATAGGGTGCAACATGTCCTTAAAATTACATTTTCTTCATTCCCATTTGGATTTTTTCTGCTTAATCTTGGAGAAGTGAGTGATGAACATGGTGAGAAATTCCATCAAGATGTAGCTGCCACGGAAAGATGATATAAGGGAAGATGGTCGCCAAACCTTCTGGCAGTTACTTCTGGCACTCCTACAAGAAAATCACTTTATATCCTCAAACAGAAAGTTTCTAGGAAAGTTTCTAAATGATGAGTTTATTCTGTGCTTTAGTCAACATTATTGTTTTTGGGAGGAGGGTGGTTTCATAGTACCAAAAATAATTTTAGTATATGAACCTGTATTTTATTCAGCAACAGCCTCCTCAACTACTGTAATAGACTCATTTACAAGTGTCTTTAAACTTGCCAGCTTGTTTTTTATGGACTGAACCAGTGGCGGTTCCAGGGTGATCGCATGCTCGCAAGTGCACACCCACCAATTTTTCCTGTATCGTGTATTTAGTTCTATAAGTATGTATACGAGAAGGTAAAATGTTTAACTTTCTTCTATATGAACTTGCTCGTTTAATCTTCCCGCGTCTTCTTTCGCGAGGCCAGTGCATTCGGTCAACACCGTAGAGAAGGCATAGCCAGATTTTGCGACTGGCGAAGGAAGTTTCTAGGCGAGAGGGCGCAAGGGGAGAGGATTACGGTGAGTTAATGCGGTACAATCGACAAACCCGAGCGATGCGATTCTTGCCGCGCATGCGCACTGCGTTTCCGTACAAGTCTTATTCATTTCCTTCCTGAACGACCATTTCCCTCCCTCTCGTTTCGCAGAAGTTGAGATCAGCCTGCCATCGGTATAGCCAACTTTACGTTTCTAAATATAATGTAGCCATTTTCTGTGTTAGCTTGACAGTTATGTTAATGTTGCAAACACATTGCATATCTTTTTATTAAACCATTATAAATGCATACAATTGATCTTTACAATTTACTAAAGTCAATGCTTCGGTTTGGGATAGTTGTTTTGTTGCTGTGTTTATATTTTTTTACTTTTTAGGTTTGTGTTTCTGGTAGCAAACATTATGCATGTGTGTCTGTCCTTGGCAGTAAATTTCAATGTGTGCAATTGTGGAAATGAATGACGTTGCGAAACTAAAGGAGATAAATCTCTCCATTTTATCCTTGGAAAAGAAGCTGAAAATTGAAAACGCAGGCAGACCGCTTCCACCAATCTGTTTAGTTCAGGTGACTAATTATTAGAGCGAGGATAAATATCCCATCGCTTACAATGTTCGCACGCTCGTACTATACACGCTCCGTGGTGACTGGCAGACGGCGTAGCACGGGAGTTCAGAACATGTAAACAAACGGGCAGGGCTGTGTAAGAAGCTCTAGTCCATTTACATCAGTTCATATCGTCATCTATTCGTTCCTCAAAAACATTGTAGTGAACAATAATACATTTTTAAATTGTTCAAAAGTAAAACTTGTTATCTAAACAATGTTTATACAGCGAGAAACTTCTCTCAACGTCACATGATGTAACGGGAGCAAACGTAAGATATTTTGCATTGTGTTCGTCATACGTAGATGACATTTTGTCTAGCTGTTGTAAACCAATTTTTATATGAACCATTGTAGCGTAGCCAGGATCATTACATGATTTTACATGATCTATTTTGCACATGTCTTAAAAAAGCTCCGATTGAAGTGACAAATGGTCGTGTTCTTTATTCTTTGATGCTGCAACAAGTGCTTTATGTTTTTGGTATTACAATGTTGCTTCAACAATTTCCGTTTTTCCTTGGAATCTCTAATTTGTGAATAACATAACTTACTGTGTATCGTATCGCCATTCAATACGAAATTATTTCTTCCAAATTCTTCCAATAACTTATTTAATTTACCATCACCTAAAGCTGAAGACATTATTCACCTCGTATGTAAACACGGATCGCACAGAAAATAACACTCCCTTACCTGTACGGTACAGATGTCATACTGAACCAGAGCACGCTGTTCACCCCTCAGTCCGAGGTAGCAGCGATGGCATCAAGCAAGCAATTCGCCGTGCGTTCAACCTGATTTCTTCTTCAGTGGATATATGTCCTCGCTCTACTAATTATAAAGGGAAAACCCTTACAAAAAATTTAATGAAAGTGTGTATTCAACTTTTTCGTGGATATGTGCTTGTGAAGTAACCAACCGGCTCTTCTGTTTTAATGTTTATTATTTGCGAACGACAGAAGCGGCACCTGGACAAATAATGGTTGTGGTGATATTGGTCGCTTGGTGGACGTGCTGATGGTCCATATGAATTGCAATCAGAACTAAATGTTTTAGGAAAATATATCACAGCAGTTAGATAGTGCTTTTAGGCCTAACGTGGAAAAGCACAATGAGGAAATTACTAAGAACAGATATGTCTGTCGCAGATAATTAACTGCATAAAATTCTTCGGAGCATGCAAGTTGGCTCTCAGGGGACACGACGAAAGTCGAAATTTGAACGCTGGCGTGTTTCAAGGACTGATAAACTTTACAGAAGAATTAGATTCTGCGGTGAAATAACATCTTAAGCAAGCCTGCGTCTTTCGGGGAACGTCGGAAGAAATACAAAATAATTTATTGCAGTGTGTGCTTGACGTATACCAAGAAGAAATTAAGGGAGAAATTTCTAAAGCAGAGTATATTGCTGTAATGGCCAATGAAACACCTGGCACTTCATCTCTTTTTCAAATGGTGATTGTGTTTCGTTACCTGTTACCAAATGGCAAGCCAGTGGAAAGATTCTGGGCATTTTTAAATCCAGATGGACAAGGTGCGAACGCTCTCTCCCTGTGTGTGAAAAATGCGCTATAGTACCATAGTATCTGTGAAAGTGAAAAAATAAAGTCGTGTCTCCTGCCAGGGAAGGAATTCTTCTTTGACAGGCTGGCGAAATTATTCAACGGGAGGGGAAATCCCCCCCCCTCCACGATAATTCGAACCCTACTGCTCACCCACTGCGAAAAGTCACGAGCGGCTACTGGACTGAAAATATATTGCTACTTATATGAAAAATGGGCCAAGTGGTTTATGTGGCATATCTTTTCCACAAAAATTGGTACGTGGTAGAACTTTTCTGATTTCATTTTGTAACCAATATATATGAATAGGTAAAGAACACCTATTTTCATCTCACGGTAAAACAGAAAGTTTAAATTTGTTGCACTGTATCATTTACGGCTTTGTTCTACTACACAAAAGTCAAAGTACCTTGATTGAACTGTCTGGAAACATTCAGTCTGTGGTGCCTTCAAATTGGTCTCAAACCAGACATATCAGTTTTATTGCTATAACAAAATACATAATGCTTCCCATAAACTTGCTTGTTAATAATGACACTTACGAAGGCAATGAAATGATAAATCATGAGAATCAGTAGCTTTAATGGTATCATAAACTCGAACTTATCAAATAAAGTGGTAGTTAAATTCAGAGCTGAAATGAGCCAAATCCACTATCACGTTTAGATGTGTTAATTTATCTCTACCTTATCTGTGTTTGGAGACATAAAATGATTATAAATCTTTGAATGTTGATTGGCAGACATATCTCTTAGCTACAATACACATATGTTCTTTTTCTAGTTATATGTCTCAATAAATTAATTCTACTAAGTATGAATAGATACTTTATTAATTAATGTCCCAATGGACTGATATGGTTCTGGGACTATCAAATAATATATCTAGTTTCTTTAAATTTTATTCTTATGGTTAACGCATCAAGACTTTAAGAAAAAAGGAATATGTGAAATTTATCCTTTGTATGGCATGCAAAGCAACAACAATGAAGTTGGTGTAGCTGGCTCAGTTAGTTAGGCGATGGCCTACTGATTCCAAGGTTGCAGGTTAAAGTCCTACCCTGATTGATGGTTTTTAAGTGTGCTTATAAGCAACAGGGTGAAAATCTAGCACATCAGCAGTGCTGATAATAGCATCATTAACAAACAAAACATTTATCTGTTTCACAACAACAAATTATTCTTTATAGATTTAGTAGCAGTGATTGATCCAAAACCATTTGTATTGATTGCTGCAACATTCATTGAATACACAAGGTTACACATGTTGTGGATTAACATCCTGAAAAGAGTCTTAGGTCTCCACAGCAATCATGAAAGTAATCTACATGTCTATGTTGCTGTATCATCAGATATACATTAACAGAAATTTATTTATTTTCTTACATGATTACAGACAGATTCAGCTTTTCCATGATTGTACCACCACCATCATCAGCATCAGTCCAGTTTTCCAGTACAGCTAATACCAACAACACTATGGTCCAGACTGTTCAGAACACTAAGAGTGTGGTACCAGTATATATAAGCAGCAAGCTCCATGTAACTCAGGTTCCAATAAATGGCAACACAAAGAACCAAACCATGGCAGAAGCAACTCAAAAGATTCCACCTAAATCACCTTCTAGACAGCAGGCAGTAAATAATTCTCCTCACCACGGAATCATCACCAGAGCTCTTTATGTAGATGGTTTCAAGTCTTCAAGTAAAACCTCTTGTGCAAATAACGGCAAGGACCTGAAGTTGTTGGTTGCAATAACGTCAGCTCCAACTCATGATGAGGCACGAAAAGCAATCCGATTGACCTGGGGGCACTATGCGCTGAGAAAGGATATTAAAATGCTTTTCTTCCTTGGCAAAACTTTAGATGTGCAGCTTTCAAGGAAGTTAGATAAAGAAGATCAGATATACGGTGATTTAATAAGAGCTGAATACTTGGATTCTTACAATAACTTGACCTTGAAGACAATCTCCATATTGAATTGGGCTGATAGGTTCTGTAATTCTACCAAATTTCTATTGAAGACTGATGATGACATGTTCATCAATATTCCAAAATTGCTCAGATTCATAGAGAAACATTCAGAAGATAAGAATACCATTTTTGGAAAAGTATCAAAACATTGGAAACCAGTAAGAAATAAAGCATCTAAGTATTATATATCACCACAAGAATATAAGGCAGCAGTCTTCCCAGATTTCACTACTGGACCTGCATATTTGCTTACAGGAGATATAATACACAGGCTTTTGGAAGCAGCTCTCAATAAAGCATACTTTAAATTGGAGGACGTCTTTATCACAGGAACTGTAGCTGAGCAGATTAAAGTAAAAAGGACAAATGCTGATGAGTTCCGAAATATGTATGTGACACTAAATACCTGCACAATTCAAAACAGCATAAGTATACACATGGTGAAGTTTCATGAACAGTTTGATATTTGGAAAAAGCTTCTGGATGGCACAGCAAACTGCTACAAATGATTGTCGAATGATTCTTTGAGGAGCTCCTTATTTTATACATATTTATATACTGTGTACTCTAAGAAGCATAGAATGCCAATTTTGTCTGTGACTACATCTGTTTGAACTGTTTTCCACGAAAGCAGGAAGACAATCATAAGGAAAGCATAATGCCTGTCTCTAAGATGCACTGAACTGAAAACTATTAATATTATTCCATATGAGTGGGCTGTAAACGTACATGTTACCTACTATATGAAAAAGAAGACATAATATTTTCATGTTATTTTAACTTTCATTGCTGTATATTTATTACTTTATCACAGAATTTCTATGAAATGTTAGATGTGTAATTATTATTTAGCACTGGTTTGTTGCATTCAGAGAATGTTATTTCTAGCCAACTTTTAGCTTTCAACTGCATTTAGATATTGTGACCGTATATGTAGATCTTCTTGTTCTCCTCCCCCTCATTCTTCTTCTTCTTCTTCTTCTTCTTCTTCTTCTTCTTCTTCTTCCTCTTCCTCTTCCTCCTCTTCCTCTTCTTCTTCTTCGTCTTCGCCTTCGTCTTCTTCTTCTTCTTCTTCTTCTTCTTCTTCTTCTTCTTCAGTACCTTGATCATGCATTTGAGTTAATAAACAAATCAGAAAACTACTTCAAGGTAATCTGGTTAAGTTTGGGATGGTAAGTGCATTTAAGCTAGTATTAGGGCTGTTTCACAACCACCAGCAACGGTAACGATAACAACTAGAAACTTCAAATACATGTATTCAAATGGGAGTGTTCACAACTGACAGGAGGCTTTCCTGGGCCCCGAGAACGTGAAAAAAGACTTGGCCAAGTTTTAACTTCCTTTTCCCGTTACCGGACACATGTTAAGGTTTCTATTGTGCGTATTATACTTTTCGCTGTAGAAATTAATTGAGGTGGCCGTGCGGTGAAACAGCCATTAGAGCTCTCTCTAGTCGCGAGCTAGAAAAAAAATCATTGGTCAGCTAGAAACAAATAAATTCCCAATGCGCCATAATTACCTCCATTTTCTGATATCTTCTCGTTATCGTTTCCGGGCTGTTGTGAACCACAATATTAACTGCTGCCTTGCTTCCCGTTAATGGAATCGTTATGGTTGCTGTTTCCGTGTGATTGTGAACCAGTCTTTATCATGGTTTGGATCAATGTTGTTAGGTGAGAGGTGGTTAAAGAGGAACATTTACATAATTTTGGCACATTGTTTTTAGTTTTATAATCACAGTAGCAGTCGTTTAAAACATATACAGGGGACATACATATAAAGAAATATATTCTAACGAAGCTCTTCATTTCTGGAGGCGTTTAAAGCTTCATTTATGCTTTCTAGCATAAAAAATGTTGAAAACACGATTTCAAAACAGATTAAGTTCATTCTAATCAGAGGGTTGTAATGAAGTTCTGTCTTTACTGGTTATACTTTAGCTGTGTTTGATTCTTTGAAATTATAAATGCAAATGCAGCCTAAATTTGACACTAGTGCTGAATAGGATAAGTATATACTGGATAAAAGAAGTGTATGCTCATAAATAAATATACTTGTATTTATCTCTTTTACGGAAGAAACATTTAGGATTATATTCAAAAAATCAGTTGTATTTCATTATTAGTTTGAACAGTTACTTGGGCGTAGTTCTTACTAGTCATAATAAGCTTTAAAAGATCTATAATTATTATATTGTGGGTAAAGGTAGATAGACAAGGCAGGGGCCCCCGCATTATCGAGACACAGCTGTGTATGTATGCCAGTAACACCTTTGTGCCACTACCGCCACCTTAGGAGGGGAGAATGAGAGGAGAGACCAGTTCAAACTGACGACAGGCGCTAGCATGGACGGTGTACCAATCATTTCCAGTACGAATGCATCCGACGTCGCTGGACAGCACCCCTATAAGCCCCTCACCCACGGCAGTCCGCATCAAGGACCCACTGGGGAGGTGGGTCCTGGTCGCGCAATCTCGGAACGACGTCAGAGCACCTTTACAGAGCGCATAGCCACCGCCCAGCCACAACACCCCGTCTGCTCCTACAATCTTGAAATGGATGAGAAAGGGGTGATGGTAAAGGGAAATGGTGGAGGAGAGATTTGACGCCTAAGTAACAAGGGGAAACCATGGAAAACCCCAAGTCAGACGGCCGGTCGGCGGGGATCAAACTCATGACCTCCCGAATAGGAGTCACACGCAGTACCACCTGCACAACCTCGTTCAGTTTACTGTAGGTAGTATTGTGGATTCAGGCATGCAGATCAAGATTTTAAGAATACTGTAGGTACACTTATATATTCTTTTTAAAACCAGTGTTTATTACTCTAACTTTAACTAACACTTGAAGTTTACAACTCCTGATAGATTTATGAAGCAAATGTTAGAAGATTGAGATTCTAAGGCCTACACGGCCGGTATTAGTACTAGAAACAATATATTCCGGGCTTATAGGCCGTGGTCTACTGGGCTCCTTCTTCCTCTTTTTTTTCTTCTTCTTCCTCTTCTTCTTCTTCCTCTTCTTCTTCCTCTTCTTCTTCCTCTTCTTCTTCCTCTTCTTCTTCTTCCTCTTCCTCTTCTTCCTCCTCTCCCTCCTCTTCTTCTTCTCCTTCGTCTTCGTCTTCTTCTTCTTCTTCCTCTTCTTCCTCCTCCTCTTCCTCTTCCTCCACCTCTTACTCTTCCTCTTCCTCCTCCTCTTCCTCTTCTTCTTCTGCCTCTTCTTCTTCTTCTTCTTAATTCATCTTCTTCCTCCTCCTCTTTTCCTTCTTCGTCTTCCTCTTCCTCTTCTTCTTCTTCCTCTATTTCTTCCTCTTTCTCTTCCTCTTCCTCATCCTCCTCTTCCTCTTCCTCTTCTTCCTCTTCTTCTTCTTCCTCTTCTTCTTCCTCTTCTTCCTCCTCTTCTGCTTCTTGCTCTTCTTCTTCTTCCTCATGCTCTACCTCTTCTTCCTCCTCCTCCTCTTTTTCCTCTTCCTCTTCTTCTTCTTCCTCTTCTTCCTCTGCCTCTTCTTCCTCTTCTTCCTCCTCTTCCTCCTCCTCCTCTTCTTCTTCGTCCTCGTCTTCCTCTTCTTCTTCTTCCTCTTGCTCTTCCTCTTCCTCCTCCTCTTCCTCTACCTCTTCCTCTTCCTGCTCCTCTTCCTCTTACTCCTCTTCTTCTTCCTCTACTTCATCCTCTTCTTCTTCCTCTTCCTCTTCATCTTTCTCTTCCTCCTCCTCCTCTTCTTCCTCGTCTTCCTCTTCTTCTTCCTCTTTCTCTTCCTCCTCTTCCTCTACCTCTTCCACTTACTCTTCCTCTTGTTCTTCATCTTTTTCTTCTTCCTCTTCTTCTTCCTCCTCTTCTTCCTCTTCTTCTTCTTCCTCTTCCTCATGCTCTTCCTCTTCTTCCTGCTCCTCTTCCTCTTCCACTAGCTCTTCCTCTTCCTCCTCCTCTTCTTCTTCCTCTTCTTCCTCTTCCTTTTCTTCTTCCTCTTCTTCCTGTTCTTCTTCGTCTTCCTCTTCCTCTTCTTCTTCCTCTTCTTCTTCTTCTCCTCCTTCTCCTTCCTCTTCTTCTTCCTCTTCCTCCTCCTCTTCCTCTACCTCTTCCTCTTACTCTTCCTCATGCTCTTCCTCTTCTTCCTCCTCCTCGTCCTCCTCTTCGTCTTCTTCCTCTTCTTCTTCTTCCTGTTTTTCTTCTTCTTCCTCCTCTTCTTCTTCTTAATTCCCCTTCTTCTTCCTCATCCTCTTCCATTTCTTCCTCTTCTTCCTCTTCTTCTTCCTCCTCCTCTTTTTCTTCTTGTTACTCTTCCTCATGCTCTTCCTCTTCTTCCTCCTCGTCTTCCTCTTCGTCTTCTTCTTCCTCTTCTTCTTCTTCCTGTCCTTCTTCTTCCTCCCCTTCCTCTTAATTCCTCTTCTTCTTCCTCATCCTCTTCCATTTCTTCCTCTTCTTCGTCCTCTTCCTCCTCCACCTCTTCTTCTTCTTGGTCTTGCTCTTCTTCTTCTCCTTCTTCCTCTATCTCTTCCTCTTACTCTTCCTCTTCCTCCTCCTCTTCCACTACCTCTTCCTCTTCCTCTTCCTCCTCCTCCTCTTCCTCTTCCTCTTCTTCCTCTTCCTGCTCTTCTGCTTCTTCGTCTTCTTCTTCTTCCTCTTCCTCATACTCTTCCTCTTCCTCTACTTCCTCCTCCTCCTCTTTCTCTACCTCTTCCTCTTCTTCTTCTTCCTGTTTTTCCTCCTCTTCCTACTCCTCTTCTTCTTCGTCTTCCTCTTCTTCTTCCTCTTCCTCTTCTTCCTCCTCCTCTTCCTCTTCTTCATCTTCCTCTTCTTGTTCTTCTTCTTCCTCTTCTTCTTGTTCTTCCTCTACTTCTTCCTCTTCTTCTTCCTCTTCCTCTTC